>JALGBA010001480.1:0-128362 GCA_023970755.1 Azemiops feae
TCTCTCTCTCTCTCTCTCTCTCTCTCTCTCTCTCTCTCTCTCTCTCTCTCTCTCTCTCACAGTGTTCTCCGAGGAGCTGAAAAGCTTATAGGGCTGAGCTCCTCCCTTTGCTGTGTCTCTGCAGGAAGCAGGAAGGGCAGGAGAGAGCTAGCTAGCCCAGCTATGCTGACTCAGGAATTCTGGGAGTTGAAGTCCCATGAGTCATAAAAGAGCCGAGGTTGCCTACCCCTGAGCTTGTTGCAGGACAGCTTGAAGCCAGCTTGCCAGGTGAGCAGAAGATCAGAGAGAGGGAGAGAGAGAGAGAGAGAGACAGACAGACAGACAGACCCTTTTGGCATCTAAAATGAAGATAACACTGCATATATCCTTTTTTACCTTTATGATATATATATATATATGTGTGTGTGTGTATGTATATATGTATGTATGTATGTATATATGTGTGTATATATATATGCGTGTATATATATATATATATATATATGTATGTATGTGTATGTGTATATATGTATATATATATATATGTTTTCTGAGGTTTTCACGGGTGTTTGTATGTAGGTCTTTGGTAATTCGGGTTTTCTCCCGCGTAAAATTGGAAGTGTCTTGGCGACGTTTCGACGAAGTCTCATTCGTCATCTTCAGACTTCGTCGAAACGTCACCAAGACACTTCCAATTTTACGCGGGAGAAAACCCGAATTACCAAAGACCTATATATATATATGTATATATGCAGTGCTTTTTTTGTAAAAAAAAAAAAAAAGGTGCCGGAACTCACACATATCATACAAGCCACCTTGCCTATCCTACAAGGTTCCATCCAAAAAAGGTGCCGGAACTCCGTTCTGGGCGTTCTATGAGAAAAAAAGCCCTGTATATATGTGTATATATATATGTGTGTGTGTGTGTGTGTGGGTGGGTGTATACACATATAATAAATGTAAAAAAGGATATATGCAGTGTTATCTTCATTTTAGATATCAAAAGGGTTTTGCGGCTCCCAGTGTTTTGTTTTCAGTGGGAAACAGGTCCAAGTGGCTCTTTGAGTGTTTTGGGTTGCCTACCCCTGCTCTAGGTAAACAATTATCTCCAGAAAACTAAATTAACATAGTTGGAAAAAGTGTGAAGATTAGATAGTAAAAAACCATATGCATTCTTGTCAAATATATAAAAATAGTCAAAGCTGCATGGTTGGAAGAATCAATATTGTTCAAAATGGCTTTACTTAATGAAGTATTGATATTATTTTTAACTCAATTTAAAATAATTTTAGTACAATGTGCATTTTTGTATGGCTAGCTGTGCTCTGTATTGCATGTAATCAAATTATTTATTGGTAGAAAGACACTCATTGTTCTTGATATTTCTTTACAGAGATCTTCTGAATCTTCTGCACTGTCACCATCAATACATAGGAACAGAACATCTCTTACAGAGCAAAATGATGATAGTACTTCAACTCCTAATAGAGAGGTGGGTTGAAGATCTATATCGTAATGGGGGGAAGAGCATCAACAAAGTTAAAGAGTTTTATGATTTTTGTTACATTTGATTAAATTAATTTTAATCTGTTCTCTATTGTTTAATGTATAAATTGCTGTATAAATGAATAGCACAAAAGTAACTTTCTTGAAAGACAGAATTCAGTACAGAAATTTGAGTTCTAAGATCTACAGTACCAACAGATATTTCTGAGTTTTTAAAATCTATAGATATATTTGTCCATAAATCATCCTGTTTTATTGTCATTTATTGTTAATGTGATGTAATGATTAAAATTATGGACTAGGATTTTGATTGTGGAAACCTATTTCAGTCTACTCTCAGCCACAGAAGTTTGTCATTGCTCTTTCTCTCTCAGCTTTTCTTGAATTGTACAGATACAATTGCCTTACAACTGTTCATTTAAAAAAAATCTGGAATTATGACAGCCTTTGAAAAGTTTTTATAACCTGTAAAGCCCTACCAACTGTTGCAAAATGTTGCACTACCATTTCTGCAATCATGTGATTATGATCAGGCTGGTTGGTAACCTGTTCACACAGTTGCAAACTACCCCACAATCGTGATCATTATTTACAACTTTCTCTGCTAGCTCCCCAGAAAATTAAAGGGAAAGCCAGCAGGACAGTTGTAAGCTGCTGTTCCTTGGGGACTGGCTTTGGCGGAATGCAGAAAATCATGAAGATTTGAGCTTCATCCCTGCAACCTTCCAGAGGAGATCCTTTCTATGCACAGAAGAGAACTGAATTCTCTTAGCAAGGCAGTTCTTTCAGTCAAGCCAAAGGTGAATGTCTCTCCGCTTAGAGGCTGAAAATCCTACATGGACTTTGGCAGGGTAGACTTTCATCTCCCCAAAAGATCCTCCCATGATTTCCCCTATCTGTCCCCCTGGCATTGTATGATGTAGGATTCTGTCTGCTTAATGCCCTGTAATCTTACCCAGGAATCCAGTTGTGTGAAACAATAATTGATGTCTTGTTTGATGGCCACTTTGCTCAATGACTCTGATTTCACTCCCAATTGTGGTTTTAAACAAGAACTACCTGTAGTAGAGAAACATTGGAGGAACATATTAAGTACATTTCCTAGAGTTCCTGGAGGAAAGGTGGGATATAAATTAATCATTAAATGAACCATCATTCTAGCCATTGTCTATCTACTGCAGGAAGAAGGCCTCTTCCTCATGTTTCCAACCAAGTCTTGAGCTTTTGCCAATTGAGCTCGCAATATTTGCTGATGTCATCGATCCATCTTGTTTTAGATCTCTTTTGTGGACACTTCTTATCAAATGGAATCCATTCTATAACTGCCTTAGTCCACTGCCATCAGTTCTTCTTATGTGACCAGCCCACTTCCATTTAAATTCTTTTACTCTCTTGATATTGTATACTTTCGTTTGTTCTCTGATCCATGTGCAGGTCTTTCTGTCTTGTCTTGTGATGCCAAGCATGTATCTTTCTATGGCTCTTCGTACTACTCGTAGCTTTTGTATCGATTGTCAGATTAGTGTCCATGTTTTGCTGGCATATGTTAGAACAGGTAGCACACTGATTGAAAACTTTTCTCTTTAGGCACAGGGAGAGATGGTTCTTGAAAATTACACTTAGCTTGCCGAATGCCTGCCAACCACATTTAACACGCAGTTCAATTTACTTTATTGTATCACCTTCCACTGAGATCCGTTGGCCAAGTTATATATAATGGTCTACTACTTTTAGTTCTTCACCAGATATAAAAAAATTTCTTTCTTTCGTGAAGTTATTAAACATAACCTGGCTATTTTTCAGATTTATTTTTAAGCCCAGTCTAGTTTACTAAATAGTTCTTCAAGGCAGGTTGAGAAAAGGATAGGTAATGTTGTATTGTCTTGTACACCTCGTTCTACGATGATTTCCACTTTAAGATCATTAAGACAAATTGTCGCCATTGTTTTTTCATATATTGATTGTAGTAAGTTTATGTAAGCAGTATCTATGCCTTGGTTCAGCAGTGCATTGATTATTGCTTGCTGGAATACTTGAGTCAAACGCTTTTTCATACTCAATGAAAGCCATGCACAGAGGCATGGTGTATTCATTGTGCCTTTCAATGACTTGCTAGATATCTGGGTGTGTGATCCATTGTGCTGTAACTACTTCTGGACCCAGCATGTTCTTTTGGCTGTGCATCATTTAATGTTCTCAGTATTCTTTTTGCTATTATCTTGGTGAAAACCTTGTAAATGCCTGAAGGAAGGCTTATTGGGCAAGTTTTTTAAAATCATCTTGGGCCCCTTTCTTGTGTATAAGAATCACTTCAGCATTTTTCCATGAATCTGGTATTTTTTCTTCTTTGAAGGATAGCTTTGTTAGTATCTTGTGTAAACTAACAACCAGCTTTCAGCATTTCAACTGTTACACAGTCATTTCCTGAAACTTTGCCATTTTTCATTGATTTTATGACATTTGATACTTCCTTTACTAGGATATCTGGCATTTCCTTTCTTGTGGGAATTACTTTTGAATGATCTTGATCTTTATATAGCTCTGAATAGAATTTTCCAATTATTTCTAACATTTCCTGTCTTGTTCTACATACCTAGTCATCTTCACTTTTTAATGCTAATGCCTTTTTTCTTGCATTTATAAGTTTGCATTTTGCTGTATTAATTCCTTTGTTTTCTGCAATTGCCTTTTTCACAAGCTTCATGTTAAACTGACATGTTTCTTCGTGGATACATTTTCTTATGGTCTTGCAAAGTTCAACATACTCAGTTTATTAGTGAAACTTCTGGTATTCTTCATTGCCTGTTGTTTTTTTCATTAATAGTTTCATCAGAGATTTTTGACTATGCAAAGTATTTTTCCAGTGGTGCTATAGATATAGCAGATTGAAGGACGTTTTTTAGTATTTGTTCGTTTTGGTCCGTAATGTTTATCTCTTCCAAATCTTGTAATAGAGCAAAGCAATTTGATAAATTAATCTCAAAATCACTGCTCTTCTCTAACAACTTATCACTCTTTATTTTCCTTTTTCGACACGTCTTCATCATTTTCATAGGCTCTTTTCAACAATCTATCATCACTTTAGCTCGTACGATTCTATGGTTACTTCCAACGTTAAAGTGATTGATGACAGTACAATTGCAAAATATGGTTTTATCACTTGACATGATATGGTCAATTTCACTTGTATATCCAGATGGACTCTTCCAGGTCCCTTTTCTTCTAACCCTTTTTTCAAAAAATGAGTTCATAATATAAAATTCCTGTCCTTCAGCAAAATCTACTAGTCTGCTGCCTCTATTATCTCGTTCACCACTTCCATCAGGGCTAGTTGCTTTTTTTCCATTTATTGTTCTTCACATTCTTGCACTAAAGTCATCCATTAGTATTTTGGATTCATGCAGTGATAAATTCCTCATTGTAAGGTGGTAGGTACATTGCAAGGACCTTTTAAGGAGGCCTTGATTTGTCCTCTCCTACAACTTTCATCCAGTCTTCCATCTTCCCTTTTTGGAGAAGGTGATAGAAATGGTGGTTGCTCTGCAGCTCCTGGATGAAATGGATTTCCTGGACCCATCTTGGTCAGGATTCAGGCCCGGCTCTTGGATGGAGACAGCCTTACTCGCATAATCTTTGGTGGGAAATGGAATGGGGATAATACAATCATTCCTGCTTTCCTTGACCTCTCAGTGACCTTCAATACCGTTGACTATGGTATCCTTTTGGGCTGGCTATGCAAGTTAGGATTGGGCAATACAGTTTTGCACTGGTTCAGCTCCTTTCTCCAAGGTTGGTCCCAATCAGTGTTGATAGGAAATGAAAGATCCAGACAGAGGACTGTTTCTTGGGGAGGCCTTAGCCTCCATCTCCCAGGGCGATTGCACGAAGCCCCTTTAGGGACAGAAAGACAGGATTGTCTATCAGGGAGGCCCTAGCCTCCGTCTCTCAGTGAAATAGGCCGAAGCCTTGAAGCAGAGACAGAGGCTGTTTCTTAGGGAGGCCATAGCCTCCATTTCTCACTGCGATCGTTGCGATCGTCGCGGGCGCCATTTTGTGCACCGGGTGGCGAGCGTCCTCGCCGCGACCAGCCGGGCCGCTTCTGACACTTTCGGCCCTCTTTGTAGCCTCTGGCTAATAGCATCCAGTGACTCACCATGCCCCGCTTCTCTTCCGTTTTCTCTGCCTTTTAGCGAGACGAAGAATCCCCTCGGGCTTGCCATTGAAGCGGCAGCCATTTTAGGTGCTGCAGTCGCTCCCTCCGGCCACCATTTTGGCAGCTCCAGAAACCTGCACAGCCATTGCTCCACTAAAGTAGCTTCAGAGGACTCTGAAACCAGAGGCAAGTTTCTGCAATAGCGCTTTTATCAAAGTATGCGGGCACGCCTTTTGGTTCTGCCACCACCACCTAGGTCTTGTGCGCAGACACCTATCACTAAGGTGATTTGCCGCCACTAAACGAGACACGTGTGTGCTGGCGCTCACCGATTGTGGTTTTGCCGCCACCGTACGCCTGATCGACACGCCGTGAAAAAAACTCAAACAGCAAGGGAAAAAAAAATACAGCGCATCGCAACGCAGGCCTGCCCCAGCTGCTGTATTACTCAGTAACCACTGAAGTGGTCTTGAGTCCCTTACCGGCCTACATTCACAGGAGGCAACGACTTGCCCTAGGTGCCTCATTCGCCCGTGTCAACAGGCGACATGTGCTGGCCGTGCCATCATTGGCCTTGCCGCCACCAATGAACGCTAGTGAGCTGGCTGTTACCACTCGCTGGTCTGACCACCACTAAGCGAACTACGTGTGAGCTGGCCATTATCACAACCGTGGTCTTGCCGCCACCATAGACCAACGGACGAAGTGTGCTGGCCGTGCCATTCTTGGCCTTGCCGCCACCTACTAGGGCTAGTGCGCTGGCCGTTACCACTTGTTGGTCTGACCGCCACTAAGTGAACTACGTGTGAGCTGGCTGTTATCACTGAGGTGATCTTGCCGCCACCGTAGACCTAACCAGTGCACTGAGGGGGCAGTCACTGGTCCTGTCGCCATCAGGAGCGTTGCAGGTGTGCCAGCGTCCATTAAGTTGGTCCGGTAGCCACCATCAACCAAGAGTACTTGACTGATCCCAGGGCCATGGCACACAGCCACAAACAGTACTCCGCTCCTCGTTATCGAGATCCCTCTCAGCCCACCACTGAGATATCTCATTTTTTTGTGATGGCAGACAGCACGGCACCTCAACCTTCACACGGTGCCGCTACCAGCACTACTGGCCAAAAGAAGCATAAGTCCTCCAAGCTGGAAGCTGCTGGAAAAATCAAGGCCAAGGCCATTTCTGGCAAAAGGCCTTCCAAAACGGTGAAGAATGAGGCCAGCAGGCACAC
Source organism: Azemiops feae (assembly GCA_023970755.1). Classification (NCBI taxonomy): domain Eukaryota; kingdom Metazoa; phylum Chordata; class Lepidosauria; order Squamata; family Viperidae; genus Azemiops; species Azemiops feae. Next base: position 6,868 of record JALGBA010001480.1, read on the forward strand.
ACACCTTTGGAGGCAAGCCACCATCTTGACCTCGCAGAAGGCCTGGATATGGTCGTGAAAGTGTACTAGCCGTACCATTGAATTGGTCTTGCCATTGCCAATTGCTACTAATGTGCTGGCTTTTACCATTGAGTGGTCCTTGCCGTCACTAAGTGAACTACATGTGAGTTGGCCGCTACCATCGAGTTGGACTTGCCGTCACTAAGTGAACTACATGTGAGTTGGCTGTTACTACTGCGTTGGTCTTGCCACCGCTAAGTGAACTACATGTGAGTTGGCTGTCACCATTGATTTGGTCTTGCCGTCACTAAGTGAACTATATGTGAGTTGACTGTTACCATTGAGTTGGTTTTACCATCACTAAGTGAACTACATGTGAGTTGGCTGTTACCATTGAGTTGGTCTTGCCGTCACTAAGTGAACTACATGTGAGCTGGCCATTCAGTTGGTCTTGCCGCCACAGTTGAACTGACCTGAGCACTAACGTGTCCTTACTGGCCCTACTGCCATCAGGAGCATTGCATGGGTGAGGGCAGTACCATTAACTTGGTCCTGCAGCCACTTTACCCCATAAGCACACCATTCCTTACATTGAGTGGCCCTGCCACTATCAGCACTCTGCTCCTTCCTATTGAGATTCCTCTCAGCATTCCACTGAGATATCTCTAATTACGATGGCAGACACCTATGCAAAACACTTGAGATCCCTCTCAGCACTCCACTGAGATGTCTCTGATTGCAATGGCAGACAACGCTGCACCTCAGACCCCTTGAGGTGAGCTGCACTCCTAGGTGCAAGAAGCCCAAAATCCTCCAATCAGGAGGGGGCAAGAATCCGCCAAACCGGAGGAGAGACAGTCCAGCAGGAGGCATTATCAGGAGCAACTACCAATGATTCAGAGGGTCACTAGGCCCTCTTCAGCGGCTGCCATTTCAGCTCCTGCACAAGGACTACGATTCACAGTCTTGATTGCCTATGCCTCCTCTGTTTACAATTTGTTACCATCATGCGGACCATTACCATTAGGTTGGTCTTACCACCACTAAGTGGATTACATGAGTGCTACCTTTACCATTAATTTGGCCCTACCACCACTAAGTGGATTACACGTGTACGCTAAGTGGCCTACAGTGGGCCGGCCGTGACCATTGAGTTGATCTCTTTGGTCGTCCTTGATTCAAATTAAGTCTCTCTGCTCCCTTATTCGGAGCAATTCAGCCTCAGGGTGACTAGGTCTGCAAACAGACAAACACCATCAGATTCGGTCTGTCTCTGGGATTCATATCCAACCCCCTGAGACATTTCGTCCCTTGCCCATTGTCCAAAAATCCGGCCAAGAAGGCGCTCATGAAGGAGGCCATCTGACATCTTCTGGCTATCCGGGCCATATAACCAGTACCAGCTGGCCAAAAGGAACAGGGGGTTCTATTCCACTCAGTACAGGGCACTACCCTTGGCCTATCATCGGCCCCCAGGGTGTTCACAAAGGTCCTGGCAGCGCTAGCAGTACATTTGAGACTGGTTCCGGTATGCATTCAGTGCTACCTGGACAACATTCTCATCCAGTCATCCTCTATTCCGGCCGCCCAGTCGGATCTGGCCTTGTCCATCAAGACCCTTCAAGACCACGGGTTCTCTGTGAACTTCCAAAAGAGTCAGACAGTTCCCTCAATCCGCCTTCATCTGGGCGTGGTACTAGACACAAGACTTTGCGAGGTCTATCTGTGTCGGGAACATCAGGAGAGTATCCGAGCCCTGGTCCTCCAGGCCCAAAGGGAGCGAGTGGTGACACTGGCCACGCTTTCCCAATTGTTGGGGAAATTGATTTCATGCATGGCGATAGTGCCATGGGCCACACTACACTCCAGAAACCTGCAAGGGTTTTTGCTCCCATTCCATAGACTGGGCACCAGCACCTCCAACCAGAGGGTAAGGGTTCCTTCTCAGACCCTAAAATCCCTTCAGTGGTGGACCTCCCCAGCGGTAGCCAGAGGGTCATTATTCAAAGAACCCGTTCAGCTCACCCTGACCTCGGACGCCAGTCTGTTTGGCTGGGGAGCGCACCTACAGTCTCAGTTGGCTCAGGACCGGTCGTCCCGGTCAGACCTGAAGCACAATATAAACTGGTTGGAGCTCAGAGCCATACACCTGGCCCTACGCCACTTCCGCAAAGCGGTGGCAAGACAACAGGTCTTGGTCCTCACGGACAACGTGGCGGCAAAAGCCCATGTGAACCAGCAAGGGGGTACCCGTTCGAGGTCCCTTATGGCCAAGGCCCAGTTGTTGGGATCTTGGGCAGAGACCAACCTCTCCTCCCTCAGAGCCGAGCATATCTTGGGAAAGGCAAATCACCAGACGAATTTCTTAAGCAGGTCGACAGTGGATCACTCCGAGTGGCGCCTGCTCACAGCTCTCTTCAAGGAGATATCGGAGAGGTTCGGTCATCCGGTACTGGATTTATTTGCTTCTCCGGCGAACTCCCAGCTGCCGAGGTTTTTCTCCCGGTTCCCCTCTCCAGGGGCGGAGAGAGCGGATGCCCTCCGCAGTCCATGGCCCGGGGGCCTGCTATATGCATTTACTCCTCTCCCTCTCATCCCAGCAGTCATCCGGAAAATACTGCAGGAGCAGGCAGAGGTGATATTCATTACACCACACTGGCCAAGACGGCCGTGGTTTGCCGACCTCGTGAGCCTTTCAATCTCTCCCCCATGGAGGATTCCTCCAGGTCGCATTGCACTCAGCCAGGGAGCTCTGCAACATCCAGAGCCCCAGTGGCTCCAGTTAACCGCCTGGCACTTGAGCGGCGGCTCCTGACTCAGCAGTCCTATTCCTCAGGTGTGATTTCCATGATTCAGGCCTCCCGACAGCTTATGACAAACCGGATCTATGACTCCACATGGAAAAATTTCTGCCACTAGTGTGCAAAGAACCAGTTGGCTCTCTCGGCTATTACCATTCCGAGAATATTGGAAGGGCTTGGTGTCCAATACTATCCGCAGACAGGTGGCAGCTCTATCCATGGTGCTCACATGTGGCAATTCGGAGCCATTGGCTCAGCATCCCATGATGCACTCGTTTATCAAGGGAGCGAGCAACACCAAACCGCCCGTGGTTCATCGCTATCCCTCTTGGGATTTGCCACGGGTCTTACAGGCCCTTACCTCACTGCCATTTGAACCCATCAGAACCTGTACACTGCGGTCCTTCACAACTAAACTAGCCTTCCTGATAGCCGTCACTTCGGCTAGCTGCACTGGCAGCTCTCTCTATCAGAGATGACTTATGCGTCTTTCATGAGGACAGAGTGGTCCTTCGATTGGATCCATCCTCTATTCCTAAGGTCAATACCTTATTCCACAGATGGCAGGAAGTAATACTGCCAGATTTTTGTCCTCATCCGTCCCATGACTTGGAACTCCAATGGCACGCCCTGGACGTTCACAGGGCATTATGCTATTACACCAAGCGGACGGCGCCGTTTCGCAAATCAGAAGCCCTCTTCGTTTCCTTTCAGCCTTCTTCTATGGGGCAAAAGGTTTCTGCCTCCACTATTGGCAGGTGGATCAGGGCTTGCATTGCAGGGGCATGTCAGTCGCAGTCCCTGTCAGTTCCAGGTCATGTTACTGCTCATTCCACTTGCAGTGCTGCAACTTCCGCAGCATGGGCGACACAGGCGTCCATTGAGGATATCTGTAGGGCGGCGACATGGTCTTCGCCTTCCCCGTTCGTGAGGCATTACAAGTTAGATAGGTTTGCCTCTGCAGACGTCTCCTTTGGCCGGAGAGTGCTACAGCACGTAGTGCCACAAGGTGGGACACAGGCCGAGACTGCTTCCCTCCCATAGGGACAAGAGCGGCTTTGGTATTTCCCATTCATGGATTCTCCATCTATCATGCTGGAGAAGGGGCGTTGTCTTATCTGAACGCCTTTTCTCAGCATGATGATGGAGAATCCACACCCGCCCCTCAGTGTCCGTCAGGTCCTGTGTAGGGGTCTGGGAGCCAACACGTCGAACTGTCGTCAATAGCTGCGCCTTCGTCAGGACTGGGGAGTCCGGCCCAGGAGAGGCGTGGCAAGTTTGACAGACTCAGTCTAATTGGGCAGGAAGACAGAGCTAACCCATTCGTGGATTCTCCATCATCATGCTGAGAAAAGGCGTTCAGGTAAGACAACGCCCCTTCTGTAAGGTTCTCTTTTGTCTAATGCAGGAATCCCCAACCCCCAACCCCCGGGCCGTGGACTGGCACCGGGCCGCAGCATGCCAGAAACAGGTCCGCACAAACAAACGAAACCCATCTTTGGGATGCAGGAAGCACACAAAACCACATCCCCTCCAATCCATTCTCTCCATGGAACTGGTCCCTGGTGCCCGAAAGGTTGGGGACCACTGATATAGGAAGTTTTTTTTTACTAAGTTGTAAAATGATCTTCCTTGGATATGGTATTTGGGTACCATTCTCTGCTTTTTTAGAAAAGCAGTGAAGGTATGTATATCTCTTTAGGTGGTCCTGTCCATACGACTGATTTTAATATTTCCATATGCTTAGATGTTCAATTATTCTTTTAAACCTTTTCCCCACATTCTGATGTGCAGGGAGCTTTTTTAATATTAAGTATTTAGAATGCTCTGGGTATAAAACTGGGCTATACATTAAAGGTAGTTTTTGATTTATAACTTCATTTAATGATGGTTCAAAGTTATGATGGGCTCAGAAAAAAGTCACAACCTATTCTCAAACTTAAGAACCATCACATGACCTCTATAGTCACATGATCTCAATTCAACGACATAAATTGCTCACATTTATGATTGTTGCTGCCTCTTGTGATCATGTGATGATGATTTGCAACCTTCCTAGCCAGCTTCCAACAAGCAAAGTCAATTGGGGAAGCCAGATTTGTTTAACAACCATATGATTCTCTTAATGACTACGGTAAAAATAGTTCTAAACTTGGGTCTGGAATATGATGACTTGCTTAACTTGTTGCTTAGTGAGCAAAATTCTGGTCCCAATTGCAGTCATAAGTCGAAGACCACTGGTAAATAGATCCTAGAACTGTTATTGTTTCATGAATTCTTACAGTGTTCACAGTAACAATTTCTTTCTGCTGTTTTATGCATTTATGCTCATATATAAATCTTAGTTGATTTGAACATCTGTTAAAAAATCTCTGTGTTGTAGTTATGTATGAATTCCTATACGTATTTGCAGTTTTATGACCTGAATGTGAAAATCTATTGTGATAAAAGTACAATGTGCTTTACTGTTATCTCCTTTTACTTCTTTATTGTTATTTTTGACTTTATTGCTTTATTCATTGAATGTCACAGCTGCTAGCTGGAATGATATCAGAGCCTGCTTTTCTTTCTGAATATACTGTTTTTGCTTTGGATCCTACCAAACGACCTAAGCCAAAGAGTGAGTGTGTGGTGAGTCCCCACTGCTCTATCTTTCACAGTGATGGCTTGGCAGATTCAAGAGGATACTATAATACTAGAAGCCAAAAATAATTCTGCTTTTTGTTTACATTTTTAAAGCATACTAAATACTATGTTGCTAACCTGTACTACAGAAAGCTTACACTCAGTTAACTCACCTTAAATAGCAATGGGCAACTTTTGAGAAACTGAGGGTTGTAACTCAGCATCTCAACTTTCTGAAAGATCCAAGGAGGCCATTTGATGATGTGATTTCTTTGAAAAGGGTATTGTTTAAATTTGTCAGCCTCTTTTGTTATAGTGGTTACTGCTTTTGGAAGGGTGTATAAGAATAAGAATATGAGCAAAGAATCAGATGAACTGTTCCAATTTCTACTCTTAAAATCATATCTAACCTAAAATAAATGATTTGAAATGTTAATGCCCAAATCTAGCTATTTCATTTTTAAATATTACATGGTGGGAATTCAGGATGTTGAGAAGCTGTGGATAGGGTGTTGGGGGCCACATGCAGGCCATTAGTTCCTCTTTCCCTTTTTACTTTAACATTGCAATGAAAATTAACATCACTAAGCTAGACATATTATAAACATTCATGCAAAATATTTTTGTAATATAGTTGATTATATATGATTGTTTAGATTTTTAAAAATAAAATCAAATATTCTTTTTTCTACTACTTTTTCCTGTAAAAGGTAAGTTCTTGAAAGAGGGCTATTTGACATAGTTGAGGTTATTGAAGAATAACAACTCTTCATTGTAGACCAGTTTTACAGAAAGTAAAGTTTTGTGGATCTGATTAGATGGAGATTTAAGAATTAAAACAAGATAAGGAATGAGAGAAAAAATAAAAAATTTATTCGGAATAAGATGTACTTTCTTGTGTTTCTTTGTATAGTGTATAGTGTATATTTATAATGTATAGATTATACATTTTTGCAATTAAAACATTTATATTTAATTATGGATTATTTCTAAAAGTCTTTCTAAAATTCATTTGGATCTGAGAATAGTAATATTTGATTAATATACATTTTAAGCCTTGAATGTAAGTGCTGCAAACATGGGTATTATAACAGTAATAGAAGTATTGACTATTGCAAGCAATTGTGCATTCTTGGTTCAGTTTAGTTTTTTCCTGAAACCAAGGATAGAGAATTTACATGTCTGGTTTTTCTTGTGGGGTAAAATACTTAATCAGGAAATATATCCTCTTAGTAGAGAATTAGACCTGTATTTTTTAGTCTTTCTCTTTATGGAGTGCAGTTTTGATAATAAATGATACATAATATATATATTATATATGTTTAGTTGTATTCATTAGCATTTTCAATTTAATTGTATTTAATCATGTTGCATATAATCTGTTCCATATTTTTGCATATTATAGGAGGCTGATTAATCTTTCCACTAAATATCATCCTTTCAGTTTGCTTCATTAGTAGCTACATAGTACAGATACTAATAATAACTGCAACCAAAAGAAATTGCAATGCTTTTTCTTATAATTGTTTCGTATTATATTTTCTATAAAAATATTTCTATTTTAGAAATAAAATAAAAGAACACCTTATTATATTTTAGGGGAATATGATCTCTGATATATATTTTCCCTTTTTTCTAGATAATACATAAACAAAATTCTAGCAATAATGAAAGTGAACCGTCTTCTCCAGTGGTATGTAGTATAATGCTTTATATTTAGTTATAATGTCCTAGGATATGTAATTTTTATAGTTAAAAATTCCAGAATTTACATCATTTAGTCTAAATATACATCCCTCCCTTCCTCCAGCCATATGAACATATATGTAGTTCTTAATCATTATAATATTTAATTTCAGAAGTAAATTGATGTTGATAATTAAATATTTAGTATGTATGAAAATACATTAATTCTATGATATTCAGAGAAAAACATAGCATAAATGTCAGTTATTTTATTATTTGCAGCTTAGTAATGATCTTCTACACAGAAGCTTCAATTTTGGGTTTCTTCAATGGAATCATTTGTTCAAAATCCCTTAAAAGAATCTATTTCGGTTCCCTTCTAAAGAATCCTTAGTGCAGACATCTTCAAAATACTCCCTGAATAAACAGGATTTTTATTTTCTTTACCTGACAATTGGCCCACATTCTGATGTTGAAATTGAAGCATAAGAGTTATCTTGAAAAGTGGACAGTCTTCGCAAGGAGTGCTTATTGCATCTATTATGTGGAATGGAACAAAGTTTAGGGTGCTGGAGGGGAAAATGCTGACAGTCAAGAATGTATATTAAAATAACTTGCTGAATTAGGTACTTAAGGTTTCCTGGATTACACCTAACAGAAGGATAAATATTGATTTTGAGGAAAGCATTTTAAATAATTTAACAATTAATTATTGTTCTGCTTGTTGTGCCACTTTTTCTTTTATCAAAAAAAGTTTGTTAGATAAGAAATACAAATTAAAATTTAGGATTGGGCAGATATGGTATCAGTGCCTCATACATAATGTTATACAGAAGAACAGGTACTTATCAACTTATGACCATTTGATTAAGGATGGTTTGAAGTTAGAACAGTGCTGAAAAAGTGATTTATGACCTGTCCTCAAAGTTCCAACTTCGCATCACTCATATGGTCATGTAATTGTGATTTGGGCACTTAGCAAATGGCTCACATTTACAATAGTGCAACATTCTGTGATCATGGATTGTGATTTGCAACTTTCAAATTGACAAGCAAAGTCAATGGGGAATGCTGGTGAATCACTTAACGAACTGGTAAAAATGATCATATGATGTGGTCATATGATGAGTTGATTAATGACTATATTGTTTAGTGACTGAAATTCCAGTTCCAACTGTGATAAAAAGTTGAGGACTGCCTGTAAGAATTCTTCAATCTGAGATCCAATAAAGAAAAGAAATTTATTTCCTTTATTCTAGAGCAGAATTTGTGCAGTTATAGACCACTAAGTAGATGGTTAGAAAATACAATGCTGCTATATTAAACAAATAATGCTCTCTGTTTTCATCCTTAAGACCATGGGAATTAGTCTCTTTTTTCGAGAAGGAGGAAAATTGGATAATGATTACAGGTAGTCCTTGATTTACAGTAGTTCATTTAGTGACCATTTCAAGTTACAACGGCACTGAAAAAGTAACTTATGACCGTTTTTTACACTTACGATTGTTGTAGCATCCCTGTGGTCATGTGATCAAAATTCAGATGCTTGGCATTTGATTCATATTTATGACGGTTGCAGTGTCCTGGAGTCACTTGATCATGTTTTGTGATTTTCTGACAAGCAAAGTCAGTGGGGAAACCAGATTCACTTAACAAGTGTGTTATTAACAACTACAGTTATTCATTTAAAAATTCTAGCAAGAAAGGTTGTAAAATGGGACAAAATTCACTTAACAACTGTTTCACTTAATAGCAGAAATTTTGGGCTCAATTGTGGTCGTATGTCTTACATTGTGCCTTCTATATGGGACACATATGAGTTTGCACATGTCTGGGTTTTGCTAGGGTGGTACCTTGGCTTCCTCAAGTAGAAATCCCTACGCCCATTTCCATGACCCCCATTGCACTTTTTCACACTCATAATACCCAGTCATTTTATTTTGGGAGAAAAATCCTTCTTTAGTTAGCTTATTCAGTAAAATGGCAAACCTCCTGCCTTCACATTTGATAGCATGTGATAAAGGCTAAATTTCCTGTCTGATAAAGTATAAATATATACATATATATATACAGATACATACACACACACATACACACACATAAAATATATATATATAAAAGTATGATATAAATAAATTTAAATATAAAGTATAAATAAATAATAATAAATAAGGAAGTAGTATGTATGTCAAGGTTAAGAAATTATATGGAATTTGAAAACCAGTGAGTCTTGGACCCTTCACGTATGGCAGAAGAGAAAGCTGAACACCTTTCATATGTGTTGTCTCCGACGTATTCTCGGCATCACCTGGCATGACAAAGTCCCAAATAGCGCAGTCCTGGAATGTGCTGGAATTTCTAGCATGTATACACTATTGAAATAGTGATGTCTACGCTGGCTTGGGCATGTCGTGAGAATGGCTGATGGTCGGATTCTGAAAGATCTCCTGTATGGAGAACTAGTGCAGGGAAAGCGCCCCAGAGGGAGACCTGAGCTGCGATATAAGGATATCTGCAAGAGGGATCTAAAGGCCTTGGGAATGGACATTAACAGCTGGGAATCCTTGACCTCTGATCGTTCAGCCTGGAGGCTAAAGACGCAGCATGGCCTTCTCCAATTCGAAGAGACACTTGTGCGGCAGGCTGAGGCAAAGAGGCAGTCCCGGAACCAGCGAAATCTGGGGGTTGGACAGGGGACAGATTGTATCTGCCCTCAGTGTGGAAGGGACTGCCACTCTCGAATTGACCTTTTTAGCCACACCAGATGCTGCTTAAGGACCTTTTTCCAGAGCACGATACCATAGTCTCTCGAGACTGAAGGATGCCAATAATGAATGAAAGAGAAAGGAAACAATAATTATCTTTAAAGAGCAATGAAAAAGGAGATAAAGATATAAGAAAGGCAAAACAACATTAAAAAAGGTACCAAAATTCAAATCACTTTCTATATAAAAAAAATCAAAATTAATTCTGAAATAGCTTTTATTTTAGATGTGCAGCTATAATAAATTCAAATAAATAAATTCTGTTTCTCCAGTTCTGTATTTATTAACGCTTCAATTTTGGTCTGGGTTGGGACATGCTGAGCTTGGCTTTGAGGTAGCTGAGGAAAAGATGCTCTTGTCTATGGAGATTCTCAGTCATCCAGATCATGGTTGTCCCAAAGGTCATTTTTCAAGAGGCAACTGGACTTTCTTGTTTTTCTTTGAAGAAGCTTCTTGGATGAGAAGCAAAACGTCTTCAAAGAAAAATAAGAAAGTCCAGTTGCCTCTTGAAAAAGCACTTTTGGGACCACCATGACCTGGATGATTTAAGAATCTCCATAGACATTTAGCTATGCAAAAGATGCTCTTGTTTCTCTCTTGAAAAAGGATAAGAAATTGAGCCTCTTCTACTTCTCTTTTAAAAGCGCAAATAAAAGAAACTTTCCATTTCTATTTCATTACTCATGTTTTGATTTTCCCAGGCTTTAGTGATCTCTATCTATCATCTAGATCAGGGGTGTCAAACTGCCGGTCCGCAGGCCGGACACGTCACCGGGAAACCGCGCCCACCCCATTGCCGGCAATGGGGAAAAAACTCCGATACGTTGCGCGACATCACATGATGTCGCGAGTTTGACATGTCTGATCTAGATTGATACGTTAGATTTTATTGATAGATCAAGTTTAGGTTTTCCCTCATCTTTTATTCCATCTTGGGATGGATTTTCTCACATTTCCCACCCCTATATTTATTTAAAAAAATAAACTGCCAAAAATAATTCAGAATAATATATTTACCAATTGACTTATTTTATATATCTCTTGCATAATTAGAACTCTTAGCATAAAGTTGTTGGTCAGGAATATTCTTCAGTAGAAATCTCTGAGTAATAAGACAAGTAGAATTCTAGTTAGTGAAATTCTGTTTTATAAGTCATAATTCTATTTTTTGTTTGCACTTTCTTGGAGAGGGTTCTTATGCAAGGTTGACTCCACTAAATAAAGCTCAATAATGATTTTACTAGGATCAAAGGAAATAATGAGTATTCAGTTTGTTGGTATTTTCTTTACTTTTGTATTGCTGGATGGTTATGGTCATTCAGCATGAGAAGTAATGGACTAATCTTTGATAGCATGCTGAACTGAAAACTGTTTATTTTAAAAATTATTGTTAAGCACCTATATGACATGTTACAGTACTGTGAAAAATGTGCTATATATTTTTATGCAAAGATTGATAAGAGAAACATCATAACAGAAACAAAGGACCCAATAATATTCAGTAGTGTTTCTATATTCATTTCATAATCAATTATTTAGTAAAAAATAAAAACTGGTATCTTTAGATGAGGTTATTTTACTATTTGAATCACTATTGCTAAACAATTCATTAAATCTGCTATAAGTCAGAATGAGATTATTAAAAAAAGCCACATGAAAGCTGTGCTTTTAGAAAGCAAGTGGAAATTCTTCTTTTTTTATTACAAGATTTAAATACTGGAATATCTAATGATACAAAGAAGATTGATGTTTGTGTTGTAAAAAGCAGAACCATGTGTTTGATCATATAATTCCTTTCAAAAATATCCAAGCATAGACAACTGGATAATGTATTAACCAATAAAACAAAAAAAAAATTTCATCCCTGCTGCTGTTTGCTGGAGGTAGGAAGGGTTATGAGGGGAATGAGGGAGAGTCAGTTAAATACATGTTGAGAAACTAATAGTATTTCAAATAGCTTAGATTGAAATTAAGAGTTACCTCCCACAGTTCACCAATTCTGCGAAATGCCTTATCCTGACTGGCGCAATACTCTCTGAAACAAAGTAAGTTGATATTTTAAAAACCTAACACTTATTTCTGCTGTTTACTGAAGCCCCCCATCGCACAACATATCAAACAGAATGACTGAGCAAAAAGTTATCACTTTTTCCTATGAAAATCTTTCACTCAATTTAGGAAAATTAAACAGAACAATGATTTGCAGATCACACACTAACTTCAGATATTTTTTTACTAGAGAACTTAGTTCATTGTAAAATTCAAATCAGTGAGTGAAATTATATATTTTCTCACCCAGGCGCCCTCCACCCCCACAGAGAGAGAGGGGGGGAGGGGACGGGAGAGAGAGAGGACAAATACAAGACCGTTTAGAATATTCTATTAAAATATTCTGCATCCTTAAAACTAGACCCTGATGATCTGTCTCACAGAATAAAAAATGGGACTTTAAAACAAGTTTATTCTATCATTTTTTACCCGAAGTGTAAAAAAAATGTTACTTGTTAGTCTATACTTAATATTAGGATATTTTTAAAAAATATTTAAACATTTAAAACATTCTGATATAAATCAGGGGAAGCAAAAAGTCAGTAATATTTTGCAGCTTGACTGAAAAACCTGGGCCCAGCAAAGAAGCAATATAGGTAGTCCTCAACTTATGACCACAACTGGGATAAGAATTTCCATTGCTAAGCAAAGTGGTGATTGAGTCGTGCTCAATTTTACAATTTTTTTTGACACAGCTGTTATGCACATAACACAGCAATTGTTGAGTGAATCAGGAAGTCCTTAAGCAAATCCAGGTTCCCTCATTGACTCAGATTGTTGAAAGCTGGCTGGAAGGTCTCAAATAATAATCATATGACCCCTGAATGTTGCAACCTTTGTAAATACATGCTGGCTGCCAAGCACCCAATTTTTAACCATGTGAGTTGTAAGTGTGAGTCTGTTTGTAACTTTTTTCACTGCTGATGTAACTTTGAATGGACGCTAAACGGACGGTTGTAAGTTAAGGACTATCTGTAGTAAAGGATTCATTCTAGTTATACATGCAGATTTTTCCAGAAAAAAACTGAGAATTAATAGGCTGTATTCACATTCTTTTTAAAGCCATTATACGGCCTAATCCTAACCCCACAATTTTCTTGGCAAGGATTTTCAGAAGTGGGTTGCCTTTGCCTCTGTATGTCTAAGGCAGGATTAAAATTCATATTCTCCCATTCTATAGCTCAGAGGTCTCCAACCTTTTGGGCACCAGGGACTGGTTACGTGGAGAGAGGTTTTTCCGCGGACTGGAGGAGCATGGTTTTATGTGCTGCCTACAACCCGCGGATAGGGCTTTGCTTGTTTGTATGGCCCGGTTGCTGACATGCTGCGGCCCGGTCCTGTTCCCTGGACCGGGAGTTGGGGATCCCTGCTCTATCCTGTTGGGAGCTCTGGGCAGGTACTATGGGGTGAGGGCTGGTGTAATAGAATAGGGGCAAGTGGGCCAGCAGAGCAGTGTGAATCATTGTGGAGTGGGGCAGATGGGGGGAATGCTGGGATCTCTGTGATCTTGTACTCCATAATGGGACTCATCAGGAAAATAAGCAGCAGAATCAACTTGCAAGTTTTTCTGCTGGCTTCCTTGTTGACTTTGTTTGTGGGAAGCTGGCAGGGAAAGTCACAAATGACTGCAACTTGCTGCAGTATCATATTCCCAATCCAGGCACCTGAGTACCTGGATTATAATCACATAACTGTGGGGATGCTGCAATGGTCACATCTTTATGTCTGATTATAAGCCCCCCTTATTTAGTGCTGTCATAACTTTGAACAGTTGCAGAATGAGTGTCCTAATACAATGATTAACCCGTATTTATATATTTATTTATTATGAAATTTATTTGCTGCCCATCTCATGTCCAAAGAGTTTACAGTGTAAAACATTAAAAACATTAACATCATCAATAACAAAATAACAAAGCAAATAAAAGCAGATAAAATTAAGAATTATTACAGAAGACATTCTAGATACATACTTAGTTTTAGATAATATCCTCATAGGATGATTGTGTAATTAAATTGCTTCCAAGGATCTATGGTGGATTAAGAGAATAATACTGAAAGCACAACAAAATGTAACACATTTTTACCCTTGGTATTCTCAGAATTGGATCAGAAGATTTGATTGAAGTTTACAATATGAATGTGGGATAATATATAGCCAGGATATTATAGTGATGAGACTAGATTTAAAATAGTTTGTACAATGGAAGATGATCGGATAATGGAAGGCTGATCGCCTACTTTCTAGTTCCTCAATTCTGTATTTGCTAACACCATATTTAATTTTTAACCAATTTTCTTTAATATGTCATCATTGTTTAAGAAATCACTGCATGTTTCAGATATTGTGATATCTACTTACCTACCCTCCTGTGACATAGATGAGAGATTAATTCAGGTTTCTTGAAATGACATGCTTTATTCTCTCCTTAACTTCGGTGTTACAATTGTCTCATAATTTGACACAAACCCTGGAAATCAGGCATCGTATACATTTCATATATTATAATTCCTGACAGTTAGCCAAATATTTAGACTGGATTTGGCATTTTCTCCACCTATCAAGGACCTGAGATGGACAGATGTTATTTAATAACATTAAAGGTATTGTTGCAGGATGTAAGCTGTTTCAAGTAAGCCTGCCTTTTGCAGTTGACAGATGATTTTTTCAATGCTAATGATATTCAAGTTGTGCTCCAAATGTTTTGGAATTGCACCCAAGGTGCCTATTACTATTTGCTTTCTTTTGCCACAGTCATTCTACTTCTATCTGCATATTTTGTAATTTTTCTCCAATTCTTTCTTTTTTGTTCTGCTGTCTCAAGATCCTGCAATGTCCACTATTCAGACTTTTTTGTCTGTCTTATTAACAACGATTAAGTATGGGATGTTGTGTGGTAGGTGGTTGTGTTTGAATTCTAAAGTGCCAGAGCACGTTAGATTACTTTGTCTTATGTTGTCCCATCAGTTCTTGCTTGCAGGCAATTGTTTTTTCTTGAAATATTCCAATGCACCATTGTCGTGTCGTGTCATTGTTTGTAGTCAGTTTGTGCAAACTTTTTACAGCAGCTAAGTAGGTGGTCTACTGCTTCTTCAGCTTCTTTGTAGATGTGGCATTTACTGTCTATTGCTGTCTTCCCAATTATTATTATTAAACTGTTGTATTTTATTTGAAACAATGTTTTTGTTGGCATGGTTAACTATGAGTTTTGCTGGTTATGAAAATTGAGATAGATGAGAGCACTAATAATTTTATGTGAATTTTCAATTTGTACTCTGAAACATGCACTACACAATTTGTCTATTCTTATCAGTCTTTTAATTAGGATACTTCTGATAAGCTTCTGAAGAACCGAGGATTATAGATACTACAGATTCATTCTGTATTTTTCCTGTTTTTCTAATTATATTTTCTTTATGTTTCCATTAAAAAACTTGGAGTGATTGCCTTTTTTAAACTTGTACCCTTCTGTAAGCTTTTCATTTTGATAAAGTTCTGATTGGATTTTCTCTCTCTTTGCTCTTTGAAATATAATAATATACTGAGAAAGACTGAAAGTGTTACTATTCAGTGTTAGAATGTAGACTCTTACTTCCTTAATATGATAAGGTTGTTAAGATGGTGTGATGTAAAATAGAATAAGATCCACACAGGAAAGAGGAAAAATTAAAAGAATAGTACTATACCTTAACTGTTGTACAAAAGGATTTAAAGATATATAAGAGTAAAAAAAAAGGAATATTGATAGATGAAAATTAGCTAATTTTAGCTAAATAACTAAATTTAGATTTCTATAGAATATGCACACAAACACATGCCTTAAAGCTAATTCAGTTGTTTTATATATCTGTCAAAATATTATGATAGGAAGTTAAAATGGATCAAAAAACAAAGAGGCATCTTCAAGAAGAATTTGCTGCATCCTTAGAGGAAAAGGACCAAATTATCAGCGTCCTGCAGACACAGGTAACTGCTTGATTTAAAAGAGAAGTTTCCAAAACATCTTTGAAGAATATCAACTATTTTTTTTACTAAATACTGTGCTTATCATTAAGGTATTTATAGAGAATCCTTGTTTAATGAGTATTCAATTGCAATACTGCAGAACAAGAAGAATTATTGCCAATCCTTGTATTTACAACTGTTGCAACATCCCCATGGTCATTTGTTCCCAATTTCGGCAACGAGCAACTGGCTTGCTTTTATGATGGTTGCAGCATCCTATGGTCACATGGTCATCATTTGCAACCTTATTGAGAATTTCTGACAAGAAACATTAATGAAGTGACTATATGACATCTTCCCTAACAACTTTGTGCGATTTGTTTACCACGGTGACCAGAACTGCTACATTTGCTGTTTTAAGTTAAAGCTGTCATGTGACATCACACACACACACACACACACACATGTATGTATGTATGTATATATATATGTATTTGTTTTCTGTATATATATATATATGTGTGTGTGTGTGTGTATATATATATATATATATATATATATATATATATATATATATATATATATATATATATGTGTGTGTGTGTATATATATATTATTCTGTGTGTGTGTGGTGTGTTTACACACACACACATATATACATATACATACCATACACACACTAATCTATAGAATATATACACACACACGCACATATATATATATATATATATAGCACATATATATACACACGCACACACATATATATATATAAACAATATATATAGACATATGATACATTACATATATATACATATACATATATATATATATATATATATATATATATATATATATATATATATATATATATATATATATATATATATATATATATATATATATATATATATATATATATATATATATACACACATACATACATACATACATACATACATATATACATACATACCCAGAAGTATACCCCACTGGCAGTTAAAAGGAAGAAACAGCTGCGATCACACATTGCTCCTAGAAGCACGAGGCCGAAGAGACACCAGCCTGAAGATGACGAATGAGACTTCGTCGAAACGTCGCCAAGACACTTCCAATTTTACGCGGGAGAAAACCCGAATTACCAAAGACCTACATATGTATATATGTGTGTATATATATATATGTGTGTGTGTGTGTGTGTGTGTGTGTGTGTATGTATGTATATGTATGTATATGTGTGTGTATGTATGTATATATATATCATACATATATGATTCTTAAGACTGGACAAATCCTTGCAGTTTTCTTGGCAAGATTTTTCAGAAGTGGTTTGCTATTGCCTCCTTCCTAGGATTGAGAGAAAGTGACTGGCCCAAGTTGGTTTTGTGTCCAAGATGGGACTAGAACTCACAGTCTCTCTGTTTTTAGCCTTTCTTAGCGACTACACTAAACTGGCTGTCAATATGATGTAATTTATAATACTTAAAGGAAAAAAATGATTTGAATATACTGGAGAAAAAACTCATTTGATGTATTTACATGCATACTGTGTGTTTTTCAGTATTTTGAAAGATAGTATGTATCAAAAGAAAAGCCCATGAAAAAGCTTTTGCAGAGGCCACATGGATCATTCCATTTATCTGGAGTTGTCTTCCTATAGCTTTTGTCTATTGCTGTTTCAGTTGCTTACTATTAAGGACAATGCAGAAATTTGTTTTACTAGGTTAAAAAAAAATCAGTAAATCTTAACAGATGCATGACTGTTGAATGGATCATCATTTTACTCATGTAGGTATCATTACTGAAGCAACAATTACATAGTAATGAGACAAACATTGAACTACTGAATCCAAATGTTCAAACTCAGTCACAAGTTCAGAGTCCTGTAAAAGATCAGAATACGGAAAATACTTTGCAGTCGGTGGGTCCAGGTAAGTTCTTACCTTAAAAAAGAAAACAAACTAAATGTTAAAGAAATAGTGGGAAATTTTCAGAGTTCCGATACACAGGGCTGCGTGGTTGCAATTTTCAAACTATTTTAGCAGTATTAGTTAAGGTTTTTTTTGTTTTTTTTTTAGTATTTCATAGTGTATCAGCAAGAATTTTCACTTCCCAGTTCCATGGATACTGTTGGCTTGAGAAAAATTCTACTTGGGGAGGGTGAATTTGTTGCGCACAAACTAGAGAACTGATTATTGGAAGAAATTAATAATATACGTTTGAAATTATAGTAGAATATATTACCACATTTCTTTTTCTTTTTTCATGTCTTTTGCTTTTGTTACTCCTTTGTTTGCCTTTTTAACTTTCTTGGTTTTTTTTAGTCCTGGTTTTATATTTTGTTTGATAGAAAAGGAAAAAATAGAAGGCAAGAAGCAATAAAATGGGGAAAGAAATTGGAAAATGTGGTAAAATGTTACATTTATTTAGAAATCCTAAGAAATTGACTTGGTGATTCTTTTTGGAATATCTGGGCTAAGATAAATATAAAAATGAAAACAATGATATCAATTGCTTTTCACTCAGGCTGTCCTCCTTCTCTGATAAATTTAATTAAAGTTCTTAGAAGTTATGCATCATTTAAAAGTAAAATACTTAAAAATCCTTTTTAATCCTCAGGTCAATGTATAAAGAGTAGAATGTGTCCCATTCTGATAACACTGGGGGACAATTAAATAATAACATTTTCATTCAAAAATTATAAATTTTTAAGATGCTTATCTGAAACAAATTTGACAGGCCCAATTATAATTATTCTCTTGTTGAATAATATAAACACGAAAACTGTGTCAGGCACTGCCATAGTTTTAAACAATGATTTTGTGGATGCTCCTAACTTTTATTAACTGCTTTTAATTGTTTTATATTGTGTTACATAATGAGACACAAAATGAGTTTTCAAGATTAAAGATTGGCATAAATAATAAGGTAAATGTAAAGGAGTCCCTGCGGATTTTATTCCACTAAGCATTATTGCCAATAGGGGGCAATGCTCATATCCATTTCAAGGCCATTGAGCCAGCGCTGTCCAAAAACATTTCCGCGGTCATGTGGCCAGCATCCTTCCCACTGAATTGTACCTATTTATCTACTCACATTTGCATACTTTCAAACTGGCAGGTGGGCAGGAGCTGCGGCAAGAATGGGAGCTCACCCTGTTGTGTGGAGCTTAAGTCTCGAACCTAGGCTGCCAGTTTTCCAGCGTTTTAACCACTGAGCCACCATGCCATCCTTCGCATAAATAATGCAGTAAATAAATAAATTAATAATAATGAGACTGATAAATATTAATCCAGAATTTCATGCTATGAATTTAATTTATTGATTTACAAAAACCTCCCAGAAGTGAAGCAAAGCAACAGTAATATTAAAAATAGTAATAATAAAAATAGTAATACAAATAAAATCAAAATGTAATGCACATTAAATAATAATGAAGGAACATTGGATAAAACTTCTAGCATAGTTGATATTATGCATAAGACTCTCTAAAACAGACCTGGGCATTTTATGGCATTTTATGGCCCCTTTGGATATCTCTACCTTTGTGAGGTTAATTGGAAATTAGAAATCAAATATAAATAAGCAGCTGCAGGGGGCAAGAGAAGAAGCAGAGTTAGGTATGGCTCTAGGCAGTCACCATGCTTCCTTCAGTCAGCCGATGACCATGGGAGGGTGAGGAAAGAAAGCATTTTTCTGTTCCTGTGCAGCACTTGCTCCTTGCCTGGAGCAGCATGAGTTGAGGTGATGGAATTTGAGGACATTGGTTCAGTCCAGCTTCTCATGTAGCCCCTTGAGAAAATTAATTGCCTACCCTTGCACTAAAGTAAAAGCTAAACTCCAAATGTCAGTAGTGATCGAGCAGAGCTTGGAAACATTATGGGAAATTTTCAATAGAAAATATGAGATATGAATAATTTCAATTTCTGTTCAGTCAGCATAGTCAATAAGAAGCAGATAACACCATTTATCATAAAGCAGAGAATAAAGTGGCTGACTCTAGTGAATCCTGATTAAATACAAGATTGTCCTGAATATAGGATATTGTTAAACCTTCCCTCTGTCAGGTTAATGGTAATGAATTAAAACTTTGTAGGATCAGTGTTCTTCTGTGTATAATAGAAGTGATGTTTGGAAATATATGGGAATCCAACAGGGCTGTGGAAGAGTTCCTGGAAATGAGATTTGCCCTATCATTCTGAAGATCGAAATAAAGAATTATTTAACTAGTTGAGCAACTGTATTGGAGCCAAGCAACTTTAAATATGGAACAGATGTTGAATAGAAGGACAACCTTAAATCCATAAGTAGCAGGAACTATGTGAGGAGTTCCCATATAGAGTAGCAGTGGCAGCACTGTGCAGACTTCCAGATTACAGTACCTGTGAAATGTTAAATGAAAACCGAGCATAATTTTTTTGCTGTTCATAGTTGGTAATGAGAATGCTGATAAAACAATAGAAACACTAACTCAGCGAGTAAAACATCAAGAAAACTTGCTTCATCAGTGTAAAGAAAGAATTAAATCTCAGAAGGAGCTCTTAGCACAGCTGACCAGTGAGAAAGAAGTGCTACAGGAACAACTATATGAGAGGCTTCAGGAGCTAGAGAAAATAAAGGTACTGGAAAAATAAAGGCTTCTCATGATATTAATTTTTACCACTAATTACATAGTTTATATAGCAAAAGATGTTAAGAGATTATAATCCATTTTGATTAAACATCAAGACAAAACAAATTCTAAATAATAATAAAAATGCAATATGCTAAAAGATAGTAATTCTGTCATACTTGATAATGTTTATAAGGAAACTAGATGTTAATATCCAGAATAAGCATACATGTAGATTTTAGTAATGCTGTTGTTGTTTTTTTTAAATTAGGATAAAGAAATCCTACCAAGGCATTTACAGAATCTATTTTAATTGGTTTATTATTTATGTTATATGCATATGTATGTATAAAGGGGAAAAGAACACAAAAAGTTTGGACATATTTTATTTTATCTTATTTATTATTTCAGTTTCAAGACTGATTCCATAAGGACTCTAGATAGCATGCAGATAAAATTAAACAAAAATAGAACATCCAATAGAAGAGAATATTTGTAGGTCAGGGTTGACCTGTGGAGTTCTTAGGTGTTCTCTGAGGGTGGTGTTTTCCTTGCAGATATCTCAACTAGGCAACAGCATTAGTGCTAGTGAGTGTAGGGTTTGTTTGCATTCAGTTTCTATTTCCATTGTTGCTCTGTTTTAAATTATCAATATATAATTCAAAGGAACATCAGTATTTGAAAAAATGTCTTTCAGTACAAAGTTAAAATACTGAAAAAACCTCTGTACAAGAGAGCCTATGATATATGATGGTATTACTATATCATATGAATCAGTATTGCCATGTGTCTTGGGTTTAGCCGAAGTTACAAATTTATTTTTTCATCTCATCATATGCTAAAAGATATATAGGTATGCAGTTCATGTTAAATGATATTTTTCTTCGGTTAATTATAATTTTAAATCCATTAAATTATAAAATATAGTAATTTTTTTCACCGATCACATGCCAAACACTTTTATTCCATGCATCCACTTTTTTATTGAACATTTAATGTGGTATATTTCAGTGACTGTTAATCAATATTTATTATGTAAGTTGGAAAGTTCATCCTAATCTTCTAATGCTAAAGGAAATTCTGAAGCACTTAGAACATAAATTTTAAGGAAGAAGTGGACTCTACATTTTAAAAAAATAGCCAAATAGAAGAATGCGAGAAAATTAATTTGTTTTAAGTGTTCTAAAGTTTATTTTGTTTCTGTTTCTTAGGATTGTCATATGGCTGAAAAGACCAAATTCATTACTCAGCTACGTGAAAGCAAAAACTTGATAGAACAGTTAGAGCAAGATAAAGTAAGCAATATACAATTTTTGAATTGCCATGATTTCTTAGTGATGTCAATTCTAGTAATAAAAATGAAAAGTTATTTATATAATTATCATAACTATTATTGAAACAACATTTCTCTTTTTCATTCTCTCTGATCTCTTTTGGATAAGCATAGACTTAGCAATGTTCGTTCATATTTCTTTCAGTAACTTCTAGATCGTTTCCTCCTCTCCTTGGCTTTTTGTTTCTTTAGATTTTATTTGTGTAATAAATGCTAATTTTTTTCCCAGCACTTCATTTTGATGCAACCACAAAAGTTGGGGATTTAAGCAGCAAAGTAGTAATTGTATTCTGCTTTTGAGCTTAAGTTTTATATTTACATATTCTCACAGACTACATCTTTTGCCTGCATTCACCTGTTTTATAGGGCATGGTTATAGCAGAAACAAAACGGCAAATGCATGAAACTCTGGAATTGAAGGAGGAAGAAATTGCCCAGTTGCATATTCATATCAAGCAGGTGGTTTTGCAGAGTGAAGAACTAAAAAAACAGAAAGAAAAATCTGAAAAATCTGGTAAAGAATTTTGATTGTTTAGCTGAGCAAGTGACTCTTTTTTGCATCGCTTATTTACATTTATGCTGATAGTCACGAGTTTCATTTTCCTAATCATTTAAATAGCATCACTATTTAAAAAGTTGTAAGGTATTTGTCTTTCAGAACATTGTACAGATCTTTGTGATATGTACTCAAAAATGCAGAAACATGTTGTGAAGTTTTTAGGTGAAAGAACTCTAGTTTTCCTCATTTTATACATTGCTACTAAGCATTTTTTTCTTAAGAAGACCCAAATACTTTATACATTTACATTTAAATCAACTAATTTTTATCTGATCTTCAAGGAGATCAGATTATGAACTGCCAACTCCTTGGCAGAGGTCATCTTCTAAATTCCACCAACCAATTAATAGTTAATTTGTAGTGACATCAGTCACTTAGCAAGAGGAGGTCTCTCCCTTCTGGTCCCTGGAACACTTCCCTTGCTCCTCGGCCAGCCGAGTGCCTCTCAGCTGCATGAGGTCGGTTATCTTGACTAGTGTGATGTCGATAATTATCAAATCTAATTCCATGTTGGTAGCCAACTGGTACCAATCTCTTGAGAAGATTGGGCACCGCTCTGGGTAGACAATTGTAATACAGTTCTTCGTTTAATCTGTCTTGGAAGTGGTAACATATGTTCAGACCACCCTTTTCCACAAGCCACTAGGCTACGAAATTCTCTAATTTATTCAGCAACCGGTCCATTGTATACATCTTCGGTTTAGAAAACTTAGCCCCTAGGATTCTCTTTATAGCACAGTCTGTTGGTTGATGAGGGAGGTGGGAGTACATCACATTCTGAAAAAAGTGATTTCACATCAGCTGTCTATTTTTCCTTAACTAAAAAGATGAGATCATCTGTATTTGTATTAGAAAATCTTTCTAATTTCTTCAAATTTGGAGCAAGATTCATCAATGTGCATTATAACTTAAGTCCTCCACTTTGTTTCTGTCCTTTTTCATTCTCTCTCACTGTTAACACTTGTTTTGTATCGTAACTTTAACTTGTAAGCTGTGTTTTGTTTGCTGATTTACAAAAGGACTATTCCC
The DNA here is from genome assembly GCA_023970755.1 of Azemiops feae. Classification (NCBI taxonomy): domain Eukaryota; kingdom Metazoa; phylum Chordata; class Lepidosauria; order Squamata; family Viperidae; genus Azemiops; species Azemiops feae. The sequence continues at coordinate 30,271 of JALGBA010001480.1, forward strand.
TTTAAATATTATTTGATTGAAAGATACACAATGAGAAATAGAAAATGCTGAATGAGAAATTGTTTGAGGAAGGGGTATTGAACACCTGCTATTTAATAATTTGCAAAGGAACTTTTGAGCCTGATCAGTCCTTCCACTAATCGCCTCTTTCCAGTGCTGTGCAAAAAATGTAATTCTTGGCACATTTGAAAGCAAAATGAAATGCCAAACAATAAGAACATATAATTACTTTTTAAGAACATGATAATTACTTTTTAAAAGACTTAATTTTTGGTCTATATTGTTGTAATTATACAGTTTATTAAGGATGTGCAAAATGTTTCATATTCAAATGTTTTTGAATTTTTGAATTTAAATTGTCCCTTTTTGAGTATAGCTGCTTGGATCATTTTTGAAATTTTTAACTCAAACAGCAAATGTTTTCAATGTGAGATGGGACATTTTGTATTTGACACAGGACATCTTAAAATGAAAACTTCAAATTAAAAAACTGCATGCAGATCCATACAGTGCAGTCCTGGGACTTTGTATGAATATAATAGACAAGTCCATACAATAAAGCAGTTATAAGACAATCCATAAAAATGCACATGTAAGATAGTTACTGCATTTGGTTCTGTTCCAATGAGTATATTGCATTAAAATCTCACTAAGCATTTAATCTTTTGCATCCACACATGCCAATAAGTGAATCATGGTGCCTTTCCCAAGCCTTGTATGAACAGGATTGGGGTAAGGGATTTCTTTATTGTCATAATTAAACTGTTGCTTGCATAAGCTTTATAAAGTAAGTTATATGCTTCTCAGGCAATATCCAAAGTGGGGTCCTTTAATTCATTGCAATTAAATCTATCAATACATTGAAATATTTGGCTTTTTGTTATAGAACTTGCTTGCAGGTAATGTATTGCATATTAATTTCGTGCTATATTTTAATTTCAACATCAACTATTTTTATTAGGAAAAACTGAATACTCTAAATAAAAAAGATGCAATTGGTATTGAATTATTTTCTTTGCATTTAAAATGTATATTTCCTAAAACAGCACAAAATAGTGATCAATTTTCTATATTTAGATAGGGTAAGTTGCTTGAAGGTAGAACATTATTTATTTTTATTGTTTATTAATTGATATCTTTGCCCATATTATTATCAAAGCAACTCTGGGTGGGTTTCAGCAGAATAAAAGCCTAATTATAAAAACATGAAACGATTAAGAGCATTAAAAAACATTAAAATCAACAAGGATTGGATAAAACTAGGAAGCAGTATCAAATGGAATGGAGTTGGATCTTTTTTCTTAGCCCACTAGCCACCTCCACCATGGTGCACTCCTTTTGGGGCCCAAGCCAAACTGTAGATCCACTTTTGAGGCCTTTTCAAGGCTAAAAGGGTGGGCAAGGATCCCACCTCCAGCGGCTTAATATTCCACAGGTGAGAGCCATGGCTGCAAAAGCTCTTCTCTGGACCCTGGCAGCCCAGGTCCCTTGACCAACAGGGTCTGCAGCTTGCCCCTTCTGCCAGAGTGAGTGGGATGGGCCAATCCATTGGGGTGAGATAGTTCTCCAGGTAGGCTGGTGCCATGCCATGAAAGGCTTTAACTAAAAATCAGAGAGAAAAACTTCGGAAGGACTAGCAGTTAAATATGGTGTTGAGAAGTTTGTACTTTAAGACTTGTGAGATTCAATTAATGTAGGCTTACCATGAAGTAGAATTAATTCACGCCGTCATATTTCCTGTCCCTCTGATTTACACGGGAGGGTTGACATCAATCTTGCAAATCTGAAAGCATACATTTCCCGCCTCCGTTCTCAACTTCTTGATCCATTAGGGCAGGTTTTTCCTAAGTTCCTTTCTCTGACTGCCAAGCCACTGGGGATTTCTGCCTCTCCTGAATGATTTGTTTTCCTAGGCAGCATCTCTTCCCCTGTTCCCAAAGGTCATCCAGGCATTCTGTTACAATAACTTAAGCACTGAAGTGAACATATTTCATGTATGATGTGACAGTTACATAGACTTAATGTTATTTGTATACACTAGACCTAATGTTTGGTTGAATTGCTTAAGGAATTTAAATTTTGGGAGTTACAAAGAGATGCCTAGAGTGTACCAGCTTGCAGAAAAAGATTTAGATAAAAACAATGACCATGTCTTGTCAAAATAATGAAAATGTAGAAATTTAAACCTTTTCTTCAAAACACACCCTCCTCGTGAAAAAAAAAACCCTCTACATACATCAGAACTACTTTTATAGTTTTGTATTCAGATAAATATTGAATGAATAAAAATTAATTTGGTTACTGTAAATTTGTGCATGTGTATTTATGAGATGCTTTTTGTTTAGAATTGACTAGAAAGAATAACATAATGTAACATAATAACATGTTAGAATGCCTGAGATGCATATGATTATACTTTTTAAGACAAATGTGTTCCTTTGATGTGTTATGTCTTTTTTCATGTTTTCCTAATTCAGCTATTTGTCTTTTTGCGTGCCTAGCTTTTTTTCTTGGTGTTGTGTGCTTGCAATTGTATTAAACCAGAATTGCATGTTGCTGGATTATTGCATTTGAATATTGCATTTTGTATTGGAAATGTTTTGGCTATTCTATCTATAGATTTAAAAATGTATTTCCTTTTAATTGGGTCCTCATATATTTATTTAAAACTGCTCAATAGCTAAAGTTCTTTGGTCAGTGTATAGTAAAACACATAGAGATGAGGAATAACAAAATGCAAAAATAAAAACACCATGGAAATCAGGGGGCAGCCAAGAGAACTTTTCAAAAGCTAAAAGAACAAAAATTAACATATAACTAAAAAGAAATTAACAAGCATAGGATAATAGGAAGGTTTCACCTGGCATTAAAATGAAGCTAATTTGCACATCACTTGAACATCTCGGAAGAAAGAATTCCATAAATGGAGTATACTACCAAAAAAACCCCCAAAAACCTGAAAGAAAGCCACTTCCCATCCTTTAACAAGGAATCTGGAGGAAGGCCTCATTAGACAATTTTAAGATCCAGGTAGGTGCATAGAGGATAAGGCACTTCTTCAGGTAATTTGATCATAAACCATTTAAATTGTAAACATTGAAACAAGCAATTTAATGGGGACCAGACCTAGACAGAAGCCCAGTGTAAATAGAAAATTATTGATGTAATATGAGCACATTGACCAATCCCAGTGAGTAGTCTAGCTTCTCTGTTTTGAACTTAAGAGAAGTTTCTGGACCATTTTCAAAGGCATATAATACTGCATATTGTACACTAAACTGTAAATCTACTTTGCTAGGTTGAGTGTTGACCCCCTATAAAACGGGCTCACAAATTTCTCTTATTTTATCTGAATTGAATCTCATTTTATTGGCCTGCATCCAATCTACTACCCTGCCTAGACATTGGTTCAGAAATATCTGCCCTATATTACTGTGGGCCTTAATGATATTAATTAATAACTCCCCCCCCCCCAGCTATCATTAGGCTGTGTTATCTCAACGTTTTTCTTTTTTCCTCTAAGATATGACAAATGTTATTGTATGACGTTGGTGTATAGAAAGGACAATATTATGCAGTAAGACTACAGATTTAAATTAGAAGAGTAGATTTATTTGTGTACTAATTTTGACTATGCCATACTTTAAATGCAATTACTGATTTTCCTTTATAAAATACAAGTTGTATAAGATAGTACTTTAGTGAAGAAAAAGTGGACAAAAGCCTAGGGTATACAGTAATACTAAACTGCAACTATACTAGCATTAAATATAAAAAGCTAGCATTAAATTAAATTAAATCAAATTAAATCTAGCATATATGCCAGTTGTACCCTTTCCTGGTTGAGGGATGCTTTTCAAACAGGTATTGTCTAATCACTTCATGGCTTGACTTCTGCAATTTGCTGTATATTGGGCTGCCTGTTAACCCCAATAGGTAGAGCAGAACAAGTAATCAACTCAAAACAAAATTTAAAACTATTTAAGATTGTCTATAGTAGTGGTCCCCAACCTTTTTGGCACCAGGGAATGATTTCATGGAAAACAATTTCGGGGCAGGGGGATGGGTTTCCTCTGCAACCTAGAACTTACACATGCGTAAATGAAGCTTCACTCGCTCGCCCGTTACTTGTGCGGCCCGATTCCTAATAGGGTGTGGCCTGGTACCAGTCCACAGCCCGGGATTTGGGGACCTCTGGTCTCTAGTAACAGAATCTTTTACATCTGATTGTGCTCCACACCATTCTACCCCGCCTTCTTCTTACGCTTCTGTAATTCAGGGACGTATCTTCTTGAGCTGCTTCCAAATATTATTCATTTGTCTGGATTCAAAATATATTTCAGACCTTTTCCCAAGTAATGGTTTATACATATTTCCATCAGGATCATCTTCCTGGCCTCTTTCACTTCATAATTATACCCAACATTTTTTCATACTACTTACTAGCATAACACCATACTTTAATTGCAATTTATCATATTTTTTTAAAATTTTGTTCTGTACCAGAAAAAGCTTTGTAGGTTTATATTTATGCTTAAAACACATGTTGCATTCAAAACAAAATACATTTTAAGGAGATACCAGTAATCATATTCTTATTAATTTTGATGTACAAATGGCCCAGTCACCTCTTCTGTCTCATTCCCACCCATTCATTTCATGTCTGTTAGCAAAATAATTTTTCCTATTCTAACTTATTCAATTGGAATGTTGCAATTTACCCCCAAACTCAATGGATTCCTCCATTAAATTTATTGGGGTGTAACCTATATCAATTTATAAGTTCCTATTCTATATCTGTGATGATAAATAATACTAATATGTACTAGATTTGAGTCTTTTGTTCATCATTTGTTCATAATTCAATTTATTCCTTTACTCAGTCCATAAGATTAGTCTACCTTCATTTAGATGTAGTATCTTTCTCTTTTCTCTTAGTTTCAGATATACACAATTTGTTTCTTTTTCTTTTATTCATTTCATTTATTAATTTCTGTTCTTTGCCATTTTCTTCTCTTATGTTCCAAATCACAATCAGCCATATGCTATGATCATCATACATGTTGTCCTCCACTTCTCTTTTTGACTTTAGTAAGATGGATATCTTTGTTCTAAAGATTAGTATCTTTTTAAGAAGATGGAGAAGGCATAGATTAACATATCAGACTGATATGTGTGCCACTTATAGAATTCCTTCCTAATGGTATAAGCATTGTTTTTGTGCACAGTTTGGCTAATATACTACAAGCAAAGCCAAAGCCCAATTATGTCCAGGCATGCTTACATGGTTTCTAATATAGAGACCATCGTATAAACTAACATACTGTTCCCATCACATTGACAGTATCTGAATGTTATTGTCTCTCATTTAGAAGATTAAAAAATGGATACTAATGCAGAACCTGGAGCTTTTAAAAAAAAATTCTTTTAGTAATTCAATGAAAACATAATCTCTATGTGAGAATTTTAATTTTAGCCTGAATTTTCATAATTAATTTTATATTTGTTGTATGCTTTTTTATAGCATTTGAACAGCTTGAGAAGGCTTTAAGTGCAGCTCAGATGGCTGAAGAAGCCTACAGGAAATTGCAAGCAGAAATGGATGAAAACATCAAAGCTGTTGAAAAGGCAAATGAAGAAGAATGTGTGATCCTTCAACAGAAATTAACAAGGATGAAGCAGGAAGTGGTTAGTATTAATAAAATATGAAAATAATATAGATTCAGAGTTAATCATGATAATATTACATAATCCTTGACTTATCATAGCAATTGGGAACCAAATTTCTGTTTCTAAGTGATGTGATGATAAAAGTGTGATCACATTGCTCCCTGTAATTCCAGTTGCTATTGTTAGCTGAATTCTATGATTGTTAGGTGAGGCAGCTTCCTACACCAAAATCAATTGAGAAGCTAGCAGGAAGTTGTAAGTCCCAAACCCTCAGAGAGGTAAGTAACTGCTAATGGATGGGGGAGGATGTGAGTGGGTGGGTGAGGGTCATTGTGCAGGTTGGGGATGATGTGTGAGAGGAATCTCTTGGGCTAGGGAAAACATTTGGGTGCAAGGGGTGTGGGGGGGGTATTCCACAGGTTGTGGAGTGGGTTGGGGGCATGAGTGGGTCTGTGAAGGGATACTCAGATAAGTCAGCATATGTAAAAAGCTCTATGCAGATCAAAGAAAGGGCATGAGGTACTGAATAAGTCAGGATGAGTGCATGGGGGTGCATGAGTGGTTGGTATGCATGAGTGCAGGGGGGCTAAAGGGAAGGTGTGCAGGTGGGGGAGACATGCGATCTTCCCTGCTGGCTTTCTAGGAAAGCTCAGCAGGGAAGTTGTGTCAGGTATACCAGAGAGAAAACAGACAAGATACAGGTAGTCCTCGACTTACAATCATTCATTCAGTGACTGTTTAATATTACAGTGATGCTGAATAAAGGGACTTATGACCTTGCCCAAACATATGGCAGTTGCAGCATCCCTGTAGTCATGTGATTGTGATCTTGGTGTTTGGCAACCCATTTACACTTAACAATGGGTTGCCAAATGTCCCACAATCATGTGATTATCATTTGCAATTTTCTCTGCTGCTCCTCCAGAAAGTCAACAGTGAAACCAGCAGGAAGGTTGAAGTCACTGCCACCTGTTTAGTTCCTGGGAGCTTGCTGAAAAAGCTCCATCATGAAATCAAAGATTAGATTCTGAAACAGAATCAGCTAGCCTGAAGTTTGGTTTTCCTTTTTCTGGCATGTCTCTGGGAAGTAGTCACAATGATTGTAGCCAGCCTCTCTCCATGTGTTCTGGTGTGATGGTCTGTTCCAATCATGAAGAGACAAAAAGTAATTTTGATAAATTAAACGAACAAATCTTAGATGTAAAGACATAATTTGAAGTCCACCACCAAATGATAGTTAAAAATGAACAAAGAATTCAGAAAATGGAAAATAAATCTGATGATATTGACAAAAAAATGGAAGTACTAATACAAGAAAATGAAAAATTAGAACAAGCAAATCAAAACCTAGAAGGAGTGGTGGCGATCTTAGAAATGAAGAAACCGGAACACTACTTAAGATTTCAAAATATTCCTGAAGACAGAGAAGAAAATATAGCAGTTGTGATTATTGATCTCCTGGCAGAGGTTTTAAAAGCAGACAAAGCAGAGATGCAAATGGAGATAGATTAAATATTTCGAATGAATTCAAGTTACGCAAGGAAATATACCCAGAAAAGTGCATGTAAGATTTATAAAGAAAACAACAAGAGATGAAATATTGAGAAAAGTTAGAGATGAGTAATTACAATACAAGAATAAAGAAATTGTGGTGTTAAAGCAGATACCCAAGAGAGTAAGAGATACTCGAAGACAATATCATTTCCTAACTACAAAGCTAATTACAAAAGGCATAACTTTCAGATGGTTAATGCCAGAAGGGATTTTAATCAACTGGAATAATACAAGATACCGATTGGATTCAGTTTGGAAAGCAGAAGATTTTGATGAAAGAAATCGAGCATTCTTAGATGAAGGAGTGCAACATCGACAAGAGGAGAGAAAAGATCAGAAACAAATAGAAGAAGCAACTGAAGAAGTAATTATACAAACAGGAGAACAGAAAGAGAAATTGGATCAAGAGAGTGAAGGAACCGCCAGAGAACAGAGGATTACAAGATTGACTAGACCTAAATATAAATAATTGAAATGGAGAAAGAAAATGGAATTTTTTCAGTGAATATAAATGGACTAAACTCCCCATCAAAAAGAAACATTTTTTTTTAGAAAACTACAGTCAATAAAAGATCTACTCTTACATCCTCTTATTCTTATCACCGAGAACTTACTGCTTTAATTGAGTGCTTAATATTATGTTAAGAGAAGCTAAATTTCAGTTGTGGTACAAACCAGTGACCGGCAACACCAGAGACCTTTCAATATAAGCTGTCAATTTTTGCTATGTACAGTATATGTAAGATTAGTTAATGAGATCTGTGAAATATAGGGGATATGATGCCCTTTCTTCACTCTAAATACTGTGCTTGGCATGTTCATATGGTTATATGAAAATCTTAAAATTATAGGCTTTATTATACCCCCATTTAAAAAAATCAGTTTTTTCCCCCTAATACCACTTATGTGCTAGTGATGAGATGGTACTGGTTGTTTTTTTTAAATATAATTTTACATACAGAAAAAATGCCAGAAGAATCACCTATGGGCAATGAAAGAGAGAGAACAACAAGATTTATTAGCTTTAGAAGAAATAGAATTGCAGAAAAAAGCTCTACAGTCAGAATGCAACAAAAAACTTGAAGATATGCAACTGGAAGTAGAAACTTTCCAAACAGTAAGTAAAAAACATGAAATGTTTTTGAATATTTTGAACATTTTGCTTGAAAGTAAAATATAAATTATCAGGTCTCTTAAGAAGGGAATTAAGTCACATAGAAATGTTAAAACTTATTCTGTGGCTATTTGGATATTTCTCTAGAAATATAATACAAGAAACTTAGAGAAATCATTGGAGGTAGATAATAAAAATTGGTTAGGGAATTTGTTTGATTCAGTATATCTATTTGTATAACTATTTGTGTTTATTTTATATAACACCAATGCTTTTTGAGTTACTTTTGTTTCATTTTTACTTCATTGTATTCTGCTCTGAATGTTTTAATTAGGGGGTTAACCAATATAGTATATAAATATAACATTTGATCTGTCTACAGCACCTAAAACAGTGAAAGAGAATAAGTGAATACAATGCAGAGAGAACAATCTCATGTCAAATTCCTGTTTTAATTATAGTGACTGTATTTTCTTGGAGAAAATAAAGGACAAACCTGAAAAAAGGGGCAACTCTGAAAGTGATGCATGGTAAAAAATAATAATTGTTTATAGCTTTGCTTGACAAAGAAAAATTCACAAACAACACAAAGAAAAACTGTACAAAATATATATTCTAATAAAAATATCTAAAATCAGATAGTGTATGTAAATTTATTTTTAAAAGATAATTTGATTTTCATAGTTTTTGCATAAATGTGAAAAACTACATTAAGTGGTACCATTTGTACAATAAATGTTACATGCCAAAATAAATGACAAAGGTGTTTTTGAAAAATAAATCAATCTAAAGACACCTTTCTGAAAAAAAAACTCCTTTATAAAAAAGGACATATGGTCACTGTAGTTATCTTTTTTTATCTTATTCCTCCCTTCCTTTAATTAGCTTGGGAGCATGCTACAGGAAGTTTTATGACTTTTCTCCTTGAATTAACTATATCAGTATCAGTGTTAAAGTTTTTCTATTTTTGACAAATATTTTGTTTCTTATGATTCATCCTTCAGGAACATTATTAAGTAATTCAGTGGGTGAAAATGATTTTAGTGAATGTGAAATTTTTAACCAGATGCAGGAAATTGTATGCCAAAGAACTAGCCATTTCTGAGCCAATTCACAATGAAGTTATGGTACACATGGACAAAAACAATGTGTGCATTTGTTGAGAGAGTTCTAATCTGAGAGGCTTCCTAGTAACATATAGTAACACTCTGAATATGCCTGTTAAGTCCTGGTGATAAACAGTAGTTTGAAGATGTATTAGGCTAGATAGATAACCTTTCTTGTACATGTTTGGAGCTCTGTTGAGAAGTGGAGAGAGAATCAACTATATGAAAAGAGCTGGTGCACATATGTAGATGATTTCATGTCTCATATGGAAAATTCTTTTGGCTTTTTTCCTTCATATTTCTGAGTTTTTCTTGCAGTCATTACTATGATAGAGTTTGTGAATTTTACAGTAATCTTCTGCAGAAAATAATTAGTTCATAATAACTTTGTACAAAGTGCAATAATTCTAGGTATTTTCCTAGGTTTTGAGTCCAGAAATACTTATTAATTTTATATAGATCAAACCTACACAGAACTATCATTTTAACAAGCTAAATGATTTTAGATTTAATTCCATTTGTCAGAATAAGCAACATAGATTATATTTAATTTTTTCATTTAAATTGTTAGAATCTTGTTATGAATAACATTTAAGTAGATAATATTTTAAATATTTTTTTTAAAAAAACAGTGTATTTTATTCATTATATTTTCCACTGATCTTCTTAACAGAGAATTCTTGAGCTGGAAAGTTCCCTTATGAAGTGTCCACAAAACGATAAAAGCCGGTTGGAAGAACTGGCTGCTCAGATAGATTCAGACAAAAATGAGCACAGTAAAAAACTAGCTACTATGACTGAAAAACATAAAAAAGAAATTGAATATGTGAAGCAGCAGGAACAGCAACATTGGAAAGAACAGTTTGACATATTAACCCAGCAGCAGCAATCAGAAATGGAGAAACTGAGGAAATATTGTGAAGAAGAAACGGCTAAGCTGTTAAAAGAAAAAGAGGCTATATTTCATGCTCATATAGAAGAGATGAATGAAAAAACTTTAGAAAAGCTTGATGTGAAACAGACAGAGCTAGAAGCACTTTCATCTGAATTATCAGATGCTCTGAATAGCCGTCAAAATCTTGAACAATATATTTCTAAGTTAAAAGAGGATGCAAATAAAGCAAAGGTGGAGTTTGAAGCCAAACTTGATCAGCAAAGGAATAATCATAAGGAACAAGTTGAAGCTATTTTTAAAGACCAGGAAGTAAATGAGAAATCATTTAAAGAAGAAATTATTCAACTCAAACAATTCTTGGAAACAAAAGAGAAGAGTGAAGAAGAATCAGAGCAGAAAATAATGAAAGAAACTTTAGGAAAAGCTGAGTCACAATGTAAAAGAATGTCTGCAGAATTAGATGTTTTATGTCAGTCCAGGGAAGATAATGCAAGTATTTATGAAAACAAGTTTAAAAATTTGCAAGAGAAATTGGAAGTTATAAAAGATAAAAAGTCAAAACTTGAAGAACAGGTTGTAAAAACTGAAACCCAGCTGAAGGAAGTCAAAACTGAGTTAGATTTTCAGACATCCCAGGTAAATGATCTGAAATGTGAATTAGAAGAAGAAAAGAGAAAAAATATACAGAACACCTCATCTCTGACAGAAAAGTATGAATCACAGTTAAGAAACCTTGGAGGAGAGATCAGTCAGTTAAAAAGTCATTGTACTGGTAAGGAAAGTGAAATTGGACAAATAAAGCATCTCCTAAATCAACAAATTGAAAAGTATAGGCAGCAGTTATCAACCAAAGAAGAAGAAATTAGTGCTTTAAGGGACAAATATGAGCTCAAGTTAAAGCAGCAAGAGACACAAACAGAGGAAGCTATAGAAAAAGTAAAAAATATGCAGGAAGAATTTAAGCAAAAACTTTCAGAACGAGAAGCAAAACTAAAAAGTGAGATTGAGAGCAACCAGTTGGAGTTTAGCCAGAAAGAGAAGCAGTTCACTTCAAAAATGCTGGAAATGGCTCACGTCAGTTCACTTGGAATAAATGATGCTGGTTCAAAACTGGAGATGAATCAAAAGGAACAACTAAAAAGCATGGCTGAAGCTCACAAACAAGAAGTGGATGAAGTTGTACATCTTTGGGGAATGAAACTAAAACAACAGGTTGAAGAACTTCAGGAAAAACATGAAACAGAATTGCAAGAAAAAGAACAGAAAATAAGAGACCTGAAAGAAAGACTGGCCACCTTTGATGTTGAAAGAGAAGGGAATAATGCAGAGATTACCTGGTTAAAGGACGAACATACAAAGAAAGACAAAACTATACATGAACTTCAAGAACAACTGCAACAGACATTAGCACAAGTGAATCTTTTGACACAAAAAGAAAGTGATTTAAAGAAACAACTTGTAAAATTAGAGAACGATCTTAGTTTTTCTTTGAAAGAGAAAATAACAGTACAGGAACAGCTTAATGAGATAAAAATAATAGAAGAAAAAAAGAAATATGACATTGTGGAACTGGCAGATAAATTGAAAATGTCTGATGCTGAATACCAAGCCTTGAAACTGTCACATCTTAAAGAACAGGAGAATTATGAGACAAAGTTAGAAAGGGAAAAAAATGAGTTTCGACAAAAACAAGCTGAATTTGAAAATTTCAAGAGAGATACAATTACACAACTGGCTGATTACCAACAAAAAGCAGAAGCTTTATTGAAAATAAAAATTGACGAACTGATTAAACAATGCAATGAAAAAATTTCTTCAATAACAGTTAAAATTGCTCACTGTCAGCAACAGACAATAAAAATTAAAGAAGACATATTAATTAAAATCGATCAAGTTCCAGACATAAAAGTTCAACTTGAACAATTAACAGAGAGTCATGTAACTTTAAACAGTAGTTTACAGGAGTCAAAAAAGCACTTGGAGGAAAAGGAACATTTAATGATGTCTATGAAAGCAGATGTAGATAAACTTCTAACAGAAAAAGAACTATTGGAAAAAGAAAGTTATCTCCAGCAGCAAACGGCAACAGAGAAGGAATCTTGTATCACAGAGCTGAAGAAAGAATTATCTGAGTATAGTAATATTGTTACTTCAATAAGGGAGGAGCTAAATGAGAAAAAAGCAGAAATCACAGATCTCAACAAGCTTATTAGTGAATTAAACCTCAGACTTGAAAAGAGCATATCAGAAAAAGAAGCTGCCACAATGATGTTAAACAAGCAACACAGAGAAAACCAACTGCAGTTACTGAATGAGATGGAAGTACTATCTTCCAAAGTTGAATCATTGAGTGAAGATAAAGTTACTGCCCAGAAACAGGTAGACCACTGGATGAACAAAATGTCAGAATGGAAGAAGAAAGCTCAGTTGAGATTTACACAAAATTACAATACTATTAAGGAATTACAAAGCAAGATTGAACTGAGTAATAACCAAGCTAGTGAAAAAGAAGAAGAACTGAATAGAATAAAGGAAGAGCATGATAAACAAACCAAACAATTAGAACATTTAAAAAGTTTAATGGAACAAAAGCAGGTCAGAAAAGAAAAACAGGAATCTGATTTGGTTGCTGAGATAAAGATCCATACAGCGAGAAATGCTGAATTAGAAGAGCATATTGCTCGGAAAACAAAGGAAAATGATTATTTAATGGAAGAATGTAAAACATACCATAAACAAGAAAGTGAGCAAAAAGAAATGGCACAACAACTTCAACAGGCTCAGGAGGCACTAGTAGACAAGGATGACAAGCTGAAGGAGATGGAACAAAATGTCCTAACTTTTGAGGAGAAAATACAGGTTATGGAAATTGTCCTTGAAGAAAAATCAAAAGAATTTGAAGGAATAAAACTGGCTCTATTGAAAACCAAAGAAGAAGAATTAAAGGCTTTAGAAGAAAGACTTATTTCAGAAGCAACTTCTAAAATAGCAGATCTGAAAAAAAAGGCTGAACACAAAATTGCTTCTATTAAAAGGCAGTTGACCACTCAGATGGAAGAGAAAGAGCAGCAAAATAAGCTACAGAAAAAATTGCAAGAAAAAGAAAATAAAATTATGTCTCTAGAAGAAAAGATTAAGTCAATAGACTCAGATTTAGAAAAAGAGTTAATACAGAAAGTAGAAACAATAAAGGTTTCTGCAGAGCAAGATAAAGTCATTGCTTTAGAGAATATGCAACAGATGTATGATTTAAAAATTGATATTTTAAAAAAGAATTTGTTGGATAAGGAGAGATTACTTGAGAAGTATAGTGAGGAAGCAAATATGTGTAATATTTCAAAGATGAAGGCTCAGGAGCAACAAGAGGAACTTCTTAAAAGGGCTCAAGAAGATAAAAATAGAATTAAAAATCTTCAACGAGAACTTGAGGAACAAATCAAGAAACAGGCTTCATTACATGAACAACATACCAAATATGAGAGTGAATTAAGAAATATCAAACTCGAATTGAAAAACAAAGAAGAAAAAGAACAAAATATGGAGATTGCAATTAAAGACTTAGAAAAAAAGCTTCAAGAAAAGGAGGAAAAAGGACAGTCTTTACAACAAAAGATAGACCATTTTGGTGAGGATTTTATGAAAGAGAGAGAACAACAGAGGATTGAGGTGGAAAATAGGATTACAGAATATAATGAGAAGTTAAACAGTCTGCAAGAGCAGTTAGATGAAGGAAGTGGCCTTATAAAAACTCTGGAAGGAAATATAGAAGAAAAGACTAAATCAGTCTTTGAACTTCAGAAGATGGTTAATGAGATGCAGATGCAACAGAAAGATTTGCAAGCTACACTGAAGCAGACAGAGCAAGAGAAACAGGAACAGCACAGAGATTTGATTAAGCTTCAGAAGGATTTGCGAACCTTGCGAAAAGAACATCAGCAAGAACTGGAAATTATGAAGAAAGAATCTAGAGAAGAAATGGAACAAAAAATAAAGTAAGTTATCATTAAGTAACTGTTAACTCTTTAATGAAATGATGTATATAGAGTAAAACTGAATGAAAAAGTTTATGATCAACATTATTTTCCAAAAATGGATATATATATTCCCATTTCATGCAAATCAGAATGTCTATTTGCTTTAGATCAAGTCAAAATTTTGAACTTCACAAGTTCAGATAAAAACCAGAAATGGTTATTTAAAAACTTATATTTCTAATTCGTACTATATAAAGAAGCACATAAGGAAGTAAAAGACTAATTCAACCTTCAGCTTATGAGCTAAGATATAATAGTAGGAATGTAATGAGTGCATATATATATAGTCTGTTTTCAGTAATTAATCATTTAAGATGTATGTTTAAGATGGTATATTTAAGATTGTTGGATATCAATTTATTGTTCACACCTAAATATACAGTATTTACCTACAAGTTATAATCTAATTACATTGTTCCTAGATTGTCACCTTTTTTGAACTACATACATATGAATATAATACGTTTTTATATTTATTATTCAAGTATTTCCCTAAATTTTCATTGTGGTAAAAATCTAAAGGATCAGATGTCATTTTTATAAGTACTGTATGGAAAAATAATAAAATTAATTATTTTAACCACTTTGTTACCCAATATAATCCTGTTTGTTTTTTACTAGGATGCTTGAGCTAAAAAATCTTAATTTCTTGTATTCTTATATCTTAATAGATATGAACAGGAAGACATTGAACTAAAGCACAATTCCACATTAAAGCAGTTAATGAGGGAATTCAATACCCAACTGGCACAAAAGGACCAGGAATTAGAAATGGCTGTAAAAGAAACTATCAGTAAGTTACAGTGATATACTTTGTACATCTGAAATGCCACAAATATCAAATACATTTTTTTCAGAGAATTTTGGGTAGCATTTTTGACATGATGCTCTGCAAATGACATGATGGACTGCAAATGGCATCACCCACCACCAGTTTATTCCTCACTTGACAACTGAAGAAGAAAAGGAAAAAAAGAAGTAGAATTCAAAGAATGTAAGCACCTAAAAGACCAGGAGAAATCCATAAGAGAGAAGATGAGATGAGGAGATGTCTCTAGTGCAGAGAAAGAAAGTTGGTGGGAAACTGGGAGAAGCAGGAAAGAAAAGTGTGTGTGTATGTGTGTATGTGTGTGTGTGTGTGTGTGTGTGTGTGTAAATCACTAATGCAGAGAAGTTCCATGGCAAACAAGCAGACTGAGTAAGGTTATGTGAGGGCAAGACTTGAACAGTATTGTCAGCAGCATCTTACCTCCCTTTGAATCAGAGTTCAAAATGGTTGCAGCTATCAGGAAACTAGAGAATGAATAAAATAAAAGAATAATTATAGAAGTTCAAGCAGAAAAAGATATTAATGAAACCATGAAAAGAGAGAATTTCAATATTAAAAGTGAAATGTTAATAGAAATTAAAGCAATAATAGAATAGAGATTAACAAACCCTTAGCAATTGAGAAAATAACCAATCCCTTTTTCACTTCAAAGTAAAAACTAACCCTTCTTTCAGTCATTCATTCCCTGGCCATCTCCCACATGGCCTACTGCAATATACATTACTTGGGGCTACCCTTGAAAAGTGTCCGAAAAGGGCAGCAAGTGCACAATGTGGTGGTGCAAATGAGGGTTGCACATGTAACACCTCTGCTATATGAGCTGCATTTGGTACCAGTTTGCTTCTAGGACCAATCCAAAGTGTTTGTTATCACCTTCAAAGTCTTTCATGGCATGGGATCTGGTTGCCTGAGGAATTCTCATCCTTATATCATTGATTCATCCCACCCAATCATGCAAGGATAACGTAGAGTAGAGTAGAGTAGAGTAGAGTAGAGTAGAGTAGAGTAGAGTAGAGTAGAGTAGAGTAGAGTAGAGTAGAGTAGAGTAGAATAGAATAGAATAGAATAGAATAGAATAGAATAGAATAGAATAGAATAGAATACTTTATTGGCCAAGTGTGATTGGACACACAAGGAATTGGTCTCCAGTGCATAAGCTCTCAGTGTACATACAACCAACAAGTTTTTCCATTAAATTTAAATCATGATTATAATCATCAAATACATTAATCATAAATCATAAGATACAACACTCAGTGATAATCATAGGATACTAAATAAGCAACATAAATCATACTAGGATACTAAGTAAAACAATATAAATTATAAAATACAAGCAACAAAGTTATAGTCATAAGATAAGGAATAGGTAATAGAAAAGATGAGAAGGATAATAGTAATATAGCTCTATTAGGTAGTTTGACAGTGTTGTGGGAATTAGTTGTTTAGCAGAGTGGATGGCATGTGGTAAAAAACTCTCCTTGTATTTAGTTGTTTTGTATCTAGTGTTGTCTTGAGGAAAGAAGTTGTTTATGTCCAGGTTTATGTTTATGTCCAGAATGTGAGGGAGTCTGTAGATATTTTCACAGCCCTCTTTCTAGCTTGTGCAGTGTACAGATCCTCAATGGAAGGCAGGCTGGTAGCTATTGTTTTTTTTTGCAGTTCTAACCATTGAGTCTGTGTCTGTCTTGCTTGATTGCAGTGCCAAAGCAGACAGTTAAGGAGGTGTAAATGACAGACTCAATAATTCCTTTGTAGAACTGTATCAGCAGCTCCTTGTGCAGTCTGAGCTTTCTGAGCTGGCGCAGGAAAAATATTCTTTGTTGTGCTTTTTTGATGACGTTTTTGATGTTAGGTGTCCATTTTAAGTCTTGAGATATTACAGAATCTAGAAACTTGAAGGTCTCTACTGTTGATACTTGTTGTCTAGTATTGTAAGAGGTGGTAGAAAATGAGGGCTTTTCTTAAAATATACTATCATTTCCACAGTTTTGAGTGTGTTCAATTCAAGATTGTTCCGGCCGCACAACTTCCTGTTTGTATGCAGATTCATCATTGTCTCGAATGAGACCAATCGCTGTTGTATCATCAGCAAACTTCAGTACTTTAACAGAGGGATCCTTTGAGATGCAGTCATTGATATATAGAGAGAAGAGAAGTGGAGAGAGCATGCAGCCCTGAGGAGCTCTTGTGCTAATTGTACAGGTATCTGATGTAATTTTGTCTAGCTTCACCTGCTGCTTCCTGTCTGTTAGAAAGCTTATGATCCATTTACAAGTGTGGTCAGGCATGGCTAGCTGAATCAGTTTAGTTAGAAGAAAATCTGGAATGATGTATTGAATGCTGAGCTGCAGTCTACAAAAAAGGACCCTTGCATAGTCCTTGGAGTTTCAAGACGTTGTAGGTTGTAGTGCGGAGCTATATTAACAGCATCATCTGCTGATCTATTTGCTTGGTAGGCAAATTGCAAGTGGTCTAACAGCGGATCTGGGCTGGTTTTCAGGTGGGCCAGCACTAACCTTTCAAAGGTTTTCATAACTATGGCTGTCAGAGCAACTGGTTTGTAGTCGTTCAGCTCCTTGATGGAGGGTTTCTTTAGCAACGTGATGATAGTAGAGCGTTTGAAGCAAGAAGGAACATAACATATCTCTAGTGATTTATTAAAGATGCAGGTGAAGATGGGGGCCAGTTGGTCAGCACAAGCTTTCAAGCAAGAAGGAGTTATTTTGTTTGGGCCTGGTGCTTTTCCAGGCTTTTATCTATGAAATAGATTTGCACATCTTTTTCTGCGATCACCAGAAGGGAGGGGTCAGTTGTGGGAGGCTTGGCTGTTGGTGTATCTGAGATGGAGATGGTGGTGATAGTTGACAGTGGTTTCTTCTCAAACCTTCAGTAAAACACATTCAGGCCAGGTCATCTGCCAGTTGCAGATATTGCAGACCCCATCATTAAAGAACTTTGACTGATGTTGTCTAGGAAGAAAATCTTTTCTGCCATTGCTCTCATCCTATGAACATTTTGTCCCTGGAGATGAGGCGGCCCTCACTTTCCTAACATTTTGAAAGAGCATCAAGACTTAACTCTGTTGACTGGCATTGGAGTCTAAATGTATCATGTAACCCTGGGAATGGTTAGTGTGTTCCATCTGTGTTTTAGCTTTTATATTTTTTAATTCTCTATTTTTGATTATGGCTTTTATATTATTTTTTTTAAACATCCAGAGTCACACAAGTGTGATGGGCAGCATAGATACTGATCAATTAAATAATATAATGTAACATAAAACTTAAAATATGAAATCCCAATATTGTTTGTTGTGCATGATGTTTATTTTATGTCTATCTTTTCTAATAAAGCAGTCTTTCTCTAATAAATCCACATGCCTTTTCTAGTTGCTATCATCCTTTGGAAATAGTCTATAGCTCATTTCCTGGAGCAGAAGTGGTCCTTTATAAGCAAAAAGAAAATAATGTAAAGTATTGTCTTGTTCAGGAAGCGCTTATCATATAGTCATTTTGAAAAATGTAAGGAAGAATAGAGAACAAGAGCATTTCTTTCCGTCAACTTCCTTTATTAATTTATTTAGGATTCTCGCCACCAATTATAATATTTACCTCATTTTATTTTTACTTTATTTTTAATGTGTTACTGTTTGCAATTCTTGTGATTATAATACAAAATCTTCTTGTGATTTAAAAATATTCTTAAGTTTTCTGAGGATTTCTGCTTATAAAATATTTTTATTTGGTTTGAAGATGTCTGAAATTAACCCAGTTTAGGAAATAAAAATCTAAGAGATCAGATAAGTATTAGGACTATGTGGATTAGTGCCAGTTCACTTTGTTAAGGTGCTCTATTTCAATAACCTTTGTCTTAAGGTGTCAAAGAGCTCCAAAATCTTGGTGCTGATACTGTGTCTTGATTGTTGGATATGCTGCACATGCAGGCAAGTTCATTTATTTTTCAAATAAAACCAGCAACAGGGACTAGGGTTGTTAAAGCCCTTTGAATGGGAAGCATTGAAGAAAGCAGCCATTAACTCTTTGCTAATAGTTGTTAAATAGCTATAAAATAAAATAAAGCTTGAAGCTATTTTAATACCTTGCAAACAGCTTAATCAGAGACTTGTTTGCAAAGAATACCTATTTGACTTTTTCTTTTAAATTTTCTTTTTTAAATTTCTTCTGATTAAGTAGTTGCTATTTACTTTTTAGCCATTGCTGATAGATAAAGGTTTAAAATAGAAAGCTAGTTGTATTAATCTAGTCATAGTAATATTGTTACATATTTTTAAATAGGTAAAGCCCAGGAAGTGGAATCTGAATTGATAGAAAGTCACCATACAGAGGCAGTTCAACTGCATAAAAAGATTTTGGAAAAGGACGATGATCTACAAAGAACAGTGAAAAAGTATGAAGAAATACTTGAGGTATATATTTGTATTGAATAATGTTTGTGTTCTTAAAATCTAAATATAATGGAAAGTTGTTACACATTTGAGATTTATACACAACTATAGACTGGTACACACAATTGTGATATTCATACATAAACTATATTCAGTATGGTAATTCAGTTCCTACATAGAAATGAAATCATCATAGCGGGCCAATATGAATAAAATACAAAGTCTATTTTATGAACAGATATCAATGCTATTGCGTTGCTTTCTTTTTCTGTTGCTTAATTCTTCTTCTCTTTGTTTTATATTCAAAAAACATATTTAGAAAGCTTATTCTTTCCAAAAGCCATTCCAGAATTGGAGTAACCTGCCAAAACCCTCCTCTTAGCATTGATCTTATCTCATTCCATTTGGCACCAGGTCAAAGTCTTCTGAAGATGATCTTTTTGTATATTTTTTATTAAAACTTTTAAACTAGAAGATAAAGGTAATACAAACTAACACAAAGTGAGGAAGATAAAAAAGAATAAAACCAAAGGAAAAGCAAAAGATCCTAAACAGGAAAAAACCTAAAGGAAAAACAGAAAAAGGGGAAAAATATGAAGTGGTTTCCAATATTCTTCACAGTGGTACAAATATATTTGATCTCTCTCTCTCTCTCTCTCTAGTTATATTACTCTTATTTTTATAATTATTCCATCTAATCATCAAAACTGAAAGTCACCAGTTGATTTTTAAAAAAATTTATATAACGAATCCAGGTAGGATTCCAGTCAGGAATAAATGTAGATAATGTCTTCTAATGAAAGAAATTAATTTGTCCATTTTAGCAAAATCTGTTAATTTCATCAACCAATTCTCTATGGTTGCATTTTTCATCTCTATACATGCAATAAACTCATGTGATCATAAGTTGAAATAATCTTCCAGGAATGCTTTCAAACTGTTTATTCATTAATCCTAAAATGAAAAGTTCTGGGTATTGATCTTTAAGCTCTTCTGTATCAAAGTATGTATACTTTAGCTTTTTTACATGTTCACCAAACGTGATAAAATGTCCTTTCATGCTGTTCACATGTCCAACTTACATTTCAAGTGCCTTAATACATTGTAGACAATTTCATTTTATAAAATTCTCTCTGAGATCACAACATATTATAAATTTCAACCTCTTAACAATATATTTTCCCACTGATCCATCTATATATTATCATCAAATTCGTAGCCCATTTTATCATACTTTCTTTAATCTGTTCTTCTGTCTCAGATTTCAACATTTTGTACATTTTAGCAATTGCATGTTCATCAATACACAATTGTACTTAAAATTCTAACTCACTTTGCACCATGAGTCTTTTTATTCATTTTACATAATGTAAATATGGAAATCATTGATTATTATATCCTTCTGCTATTAATTTTCTTTTTTTATTTTAAATTCCCCTCGATAATTTTCCAATAGATCCCTGTACGTCAACCATTTATCTTTATTTGCCATTTCTTTTCTATAATATGCTTCTTGAGCTGAGATCCATAAAGATATTTATGGGAAACACTCTGGATATCTATTCCATATTCTCAGTGTGGCACATCTAATAAAATGATTTTTAAAGTCCACATTGACTTTAACTTTATCATACCATAAATGCCCATGCAATCCAAACCTCAAACCTGTGGAAGTTTTCTTATTTCTCAGTAACATCCATTCTTCCAACTGACCAAACAACAAACAGCAAAATGCAATTTTAAATCAAGTAAAATCAATCCTTATTTTTTTCCTTCTGCTATATGATTTTAGATATATCTTTTTGCCATTATTTAAAAAGTATATCCATTGTCAAGATAGGTATGATGTCTGAAATAAAAACATCACTCTTGGCAAAACATTCATTTTCATCATAAAATTTCCCCCCAACAATCATAGTTTTAAATTCACCAATCTTAACATGTCTTTCTTAAGTTTGGCCCATGTTTTAACATAATTATTTTCAAATAAAATACAATTCATATTTTTGATAGTAATACCCAATTATTTTAATTTTTTATCAGTCTTAAAACCACTTTTTCCATCAATTCTCTTTGATGTTTTGTTTGCATATTTTTTGTAATATCTTTGTCTTTTGTTTATTTATCTTGAAATCTGATAATATACGGTATATAAATTTCCCATTAATGCTCCTGCTCCCTCTAGTGGCTCTTCTAAAATTAACACCAGTCATCTGCAATTGCTTTTTAAGATTCTTGTTCAATCTTCCCTCCTTTGATTTTCTGATCTTGATTTATATCTTTATTTCAATATCTCAATAACCAAAATAAATAAATATGGAGACAATATTGGAGACAATCCTTGCCTTGTCTCTTTTTGAATCTCACAAGGTTGTAATTAGTTCTTCATTAACTATTTGTTCTCTCTGAGAGTAAAAATAGATTTTATACATTTAATAAACTTAACTCAAAGTTTCATATATTCCAGAACTCTAAAAAAAAAAAAAATCCAGTTCAAATTATCAAAGGACTTCTCTGCATTTAAGAATACCAATACAGCTTAGTTTTTATTATTTGGCTCCAAACATTCCAGAATATTCAAACCCCACATAGATCTTCATGAGTAAAATCCTGAATATTATTTTCAACCTTTGTGACAAAATTGTAGAAAGCAATTTTTAAATTCAATATTCAGTAAAGATATTGGTCAATAATTTTTATGAAAATAAAATCATGCCCCTGATTAGATATTAATATTATACTATTTCTTTGAGGGAGAAAGATGATTTTGATATCTGCAGATTTAGAGGGGAGGAAATGACTTGGCAATCAAGTCCAAATGCTTTAAGGCTTTAAAAGTTGTTACTGGAGTTTTGAGTGGAATTAGGAAGACAGAGTGGCTCACAAATAGCAGTCTTGCTCAGAAACAATAGGCCTATAGTGAAGTTTGATTCAGCGAACTTTAAAATCCAACTATGGCATCATGTGAGATATGCTGTTGAAAGCAGACAGCACTTGGTTTGCAAAAAAGCAAAATGCTTTCTTTTGGATATAGCTTTGAGGTATAGCTGTGAATTCACTTAGTACTGCATCAGTTATACCAACAGAAATAACATCCAATAAAGACTGAAAGATAAATTCCTACCTCCTTAGAGAAATTAAGGCCATATCTTCTGGAAAAGGAACAAGAACTTAAATAGTGTTCTCTTAAATAGAGTAAGAGAATATATTTCTGTACTGCTGCTCGTGTGCATAACTATAAGAATGCAGTATATATTTGTAGTTTAGTTGAATATTTGCAGTGTGATTGCCAAAATTCAGTACCTATGACTACGCGAATTATTGGAATCACTGCTACATTGGATTTAGTAATGTAAAGTTGAGAGAATATGGTATGTTCTATATAGTTTTGCAAATGTTTTTGCTTTAGCCTTACTAGTCCATTTTTTGTTTCACATTACATTAAATCAGTTTACTGAATATAAATTAGATAATACCATAACCAAGTACTATTCTTTCCAATAAGCCTTCGTTTTGACAATTGTATGTTTGACAAAACATTTTTGTTTTAACACATTATTATATGTGTTTTAAAGCCAAAATACCTTTAAAGTATCTCTTGTTTTTATGACATTATTTAAACTTCGATTAGTTTTTTTAATCCTGCCTTTATTATTTTTATAAATAAGTCGAGACAGTAAACATATTCAACATATTTTTCTCCTCCTGTTTTGCACACAACAAATACCCTGGGAAGTGAGTGGGGTTGAGAGAGAGTATTTTTGTTCTACTTTATACTGTACTGTATTGTACTGTACTGCACTATATTACAGTACCTTCCAAGAATCATGCTTTGGATTAATGTGAAATGGAAGTTTTCGAATTAAACTTCATAGGAAAGACAAATGATTTTTTTATTCCTCTGTGTATGTTTGTATACGTTTGTA
This sequence comes from Azemiops feae, assembly GCA_023970755.1. Taxonomy (NCBI): domain Eukaryota; kingdom Metazoa; phylum Chordata; class Lepidosauria; order Squamata; family Viperidae; genus Azemiops; species Azemiops feae. The sequence continues at coordinate 53,807 of JALGBA010001480.1, forward strand.
TGTGCATGTGTGTAATATGTTTGTACTTCTGCCTTTCTTTTATAGCTCTTTCATAACTTTCTGCACTATGAAATTCTTGACATAATGGCATTTCACTAGAATGGAAAATGTTGTATCCGAAAAGCCACTGCAGTGTGTATTCTTTCATTCGCTCTAACATTTAGCTCTAGTGATATTCAACAATATTGCTAAATTGTGGATGCATAAATAAGATAAATAAATAAGAACATATTTCATTGATTTAGGCTAATGACATAGTAATTCAAATCATAATAAGCCTAGTATTCATTTTAATAAATGATAAATGAAAGTTGGTCCTGGTGTAGAATATGGATTCCTGGTGTAGAATATGGATTTTTTAAAATGGCTTTTTAAATGTGTTCATCAAAGATTTTCTAAAATTTGAAATAGTATTTAAATAATAAGATATTAAAAATACAATAAACTTCTGTTAAAACAATAATAAATCAATAGAACATTTAATATTGAAGCTGATTGGAAGCCAAATTTCACTATACTGTATTGTAACAAGATATACATGATGGATTCATTAATATTTATTCTGAAGGCCAGAGAAGAAGAAATGACCAAAAAAGTAAATAAATTGGAGGAACAATTGGTGCAGTTAAAAGAGGACTACAAAAAAAGATTGGCATATGAAGAAAGTTGGAATGCTGATGAAGTAAGTTGGTAAACATATTGGTGTTCCTAATTTTGCTTTATGTTTTTATATTTGGTTTTATTGCAACCTCGTTCATCATAGTTTGCTCATTATAATTTGTTTGTTAGTTGATTGGTTGGTTGGTTGGTTTGATTGCTATATTTGCCCATCTCAGCAAGTGACTCTGGGTGTCATAAAAATGCAAAAACAAATTGAAAAGAATTAAAAGAATACAAAATAAATATATATAGTTGCTGAGTAGAACTATTACCATGGATATTAATATAACCAAGAAATGGGGCCCTTAGCACACTAAGGTGTCCATGTCTGGGCACGCAACCAAATTCATGTCCTTATGAAAGGCCAGGTCATCCTGACATCTGAAGGCGAATGTTCCAGAAGGCAGATGCTACAGAGAAGGCACATCTCCTAGTCGCTGCCAGCCAATATTTTTTGGCTGAGGGACCTTAACACACCCAACCTGCCAGATTGAGTTGGATGGGTGGAAACAACTGGAAAGAGATGCTCCCTTGGACATTCTAACCCCAGTCCATGAAGGACTTTAAAGGTGATAACCAGTACCTTGAATTGCATCTAGAAGTACACTGGCAGCCAATGCTGACATAGCAGTTATATTACATGTATTGAAATCAAACAGTATTGACACTGCCTCATTTAACTCTAGTCATACCTATTATTTGTCATCCTTGGTACAGTGATAGTAAAACAGGTCAGGAGCTTCACTTCTATTTTGAATCAGTGTAAGTTACAGGGTTCTTTTTTCTGTTCAATCATTATTATTAACTAATTTTGTTAATTTAATTGTCAATTTTTAGCAAAATAGTTTTTGTTTATTGTTTCAATATCTCAGAAACAGAACTATCTTTAGTTGCCTAGTGTTATATGCAGGAAGTGCTAGAGTTTGAAGAAGATTAAGTTATTTAATTTAGTTTCCCTTTATATTAATGGGAACAGTTACTCAAATCTTAAATCCAATTGATTTTATGTGTACTAACTATAACTATGGATATCAACACTCCCTCATTCTTGTTCTTCCAAGTAATAATAAACAGCTTCATCCCCAAACTACAGCTTCATTTATTACAAAATAAATTTATGCTAAGAAGAAGTATAAAAAAGCAGTATCTACTCCTCCTTCATTATTATAGCATTGTGTTTTTTCTGAGACAATAGGGAAGTCAGATTTTGCATCCTGACCACTTATATCATTACAAGAAAATCTTGCAAGTTTTTAACAGGTTTTAAGTATATATTTTATAGATATGAGAGAAAGTTAATTTTCAAATGTGCCACAAATATTTTTTAGATTTTAGCAAGAAATTGCAAATGAAATATTAAATTATATTTCATATAAATATGAAATTACAGTTCATTTATATTATAGAATTTGGAATTGGGTATGCAGTGGAGCTGCAATTTGTACAATGAAAAAGCATCAAAGTGTTGGCCTCCGCTATATGCTGGGTAATTCCACATAAATGATTTTATAGAAGTATAACTGCTAAAAGCATGGGACCATACAATATTAGTATTGCTTTTCTATATGTTCTTGACATAAGATATCAAATACTAACCACCTTATGAAACAAATGTTTAATAAAAACATTGTTTAAAAAATGTTTAATAAATTTTGTCTTTTGGTCCTCCCTAGGAAAAAATAACAGAACTTCAGGTAAGAATGACTTCATAAATATATTCATTTTTAATGTAGTGAGTCAGTTAAGCATTTTCCTCTAATGCTTACAATAGTAATAAATAACAAGAAGATTAAATTTTGCTGTTAAAATTTTCATGTGCATGTTTTCCTGAAGAGTGTGTCTGTATTGTATTTCAGGCTCAGCTAGCCCAAAAGACAACACTTGTTAATGATTCAAAATTGAAAGAACAGGAGTTCAGAGAACAGGTAAGAAACTACTTTTGGGAGAAAAGGGATAAATTTAGTTTTAGCTCTAAAATTCATACACATTTGTAACGATAATTTGAAAGTTTGATCAAATGCTACATAATGCTGATGATTTTCTTACCCCCTCCCCTTTCTGTTGCTTTCCTCTGCAGGTTTCAAATTCTAGTTATTAACTCCATTAAAATCAAGTTCAGATCACAAATTTTCATGTTTCAAGTATAAATTCTGCTTGTGAAGAAAGAATACTATTCTTTCTATTTTTTTCCTAAAATTACAGTTTACTGCTTTTAATTAAATATGTGCAACCAACTTTGATGAAGTAATGCTTCCACCTTTGCTAGTACAAATTAGCACAAGTAATGCACATTGGCATGATAGCAGATTTGAAAGGCATGGATATGTATAGTTTTAATATCCACTATTTTAACATTAAGGAATACTGCTGTGGTTGTTTTTAAGGTTTCCAGCATTCCATAACTTATCATTCTTATTCTAAACCAAGATCATTAATCTTGGTTAATGATTATTGTACTTCCTGACTCACTCTATTTTTAGATTCACACACTACAAGATAAGTTGAAAAATTATGAGAAGGCTGTATATGTCACAACAGTTAAAACACCTTATAGAGGTGAGTAATTGTCTTGACACTGAAAAATAGAATATAAAATTTAAGGAAATATTTGGAAGCGTAATTCAGATTGAAATTCTATGCACGATTATCTGGGAATAAAACTGAGAATAAATGATTGGAATATTAATTGTTAAAATAGTAGATTGTTTATGAAACAGGTAATTTATATGTAGATTTTCTGTTTCAATAGCAGAAAGCCATTTAAGCATTTGTAATAATAAGAATACACATTTTTTTGCTCTTTTGGCCAATAATTTTACAGTAGGTTTTTTTATAGAATCCCCAAAATATGTATATACCAAAAGATACTAAAGAAACTTAGTAACTTACATTTAGTAGTTTAAAAAAATTGTAGAAATATTGCAAATAGTTACGTTGTGATAGATTTCTGAGGTCTGTAAATATACATAGAAATCTGATCTCTTTAAGAGCAGAAAACTACTTTCATTGATATTTTGTATGCAGTTAATGTATGTACATTCCTTGTTTGAGAAAATACTGGGATTGTTACTAACACATTTATGTTAACATACTATTAAAAACTACACTAAACCCACACCTTCAAGAACCAAAAGACGGATGGGACGTCCAATGGGAAGTGCCCTCATCTGGGTCCAGGTCAACCAGCAAACCCACGTTTTTATACCTTTCGAGAAGGCCAAATGGAGGGGGCAGTTATTACCTCCTGTGGAAGAATTTTCTGCAGGAATAGGGCCACAGCAGAAAAGGCTCTTTTCTTTGATCCATTTGCTTCAATTCCTTAACAGATGAGATCTGTAGTAGGCCTCTTCTGCTACATGAGCGAGGCAGACTTGTCCCATCAGGGAGAGATCTCTCCTCAGATACCCTGGACCTATGCCATGTATGGCTTTAAAGGTAATGTCCAACATTTTGAATTGGATCTGGAAGCAAACTGGCAAGTAGTGCAGCTCGCGCAGTAATGGTGTTACATGTGCAGGCCTAGGAGCTCCCAGATCTGTGTGCACTGCTGCATTCTGCACCAGCTGCAGCTTCCATATATTCTTCCAAGATAGCCCCATGTAGAGCATGTTGCAGTAATCCCGCCGAGAGATAACTGGGGCATGAGTGACCATGTGCAGGGCCTCAGGATCCAAGGTAAGAGCATTGGTGCATAACGTGAAGTTCCGCAAAGGCCCTCCTAGTCATGACTACCATCTGCTCTTCAAGAAGGCCCCAAGATCTGTCTGGGGTAGTGCAACCTCATTCTGAAATAATGATGATAAACCACCAGATCCAGAGATCCTTTGCACCTACAGCCATTCCATCTTGTCAGGGTTCAACTGAAGCCTGTTATCCCCCATCCAGACCCTTACAGCCTCCAGGCATTAAGAAAGGGCAGTCACAGCATCGCTTGGATCACCAGGGATGGAGATGTAAAGCTGTATGTCATCAGAATACAGATCATATCTCATCCCAGGGTGTTAGATAATCTCACCCAGCAGTTTCATGTATATGTTAAAAAGGAGCAGAGAAAGTACTGTGCCCTTTGGCACCCACAAAGGAGTGGTCAAAGGCTGGACATCTTCCTCCCTACTAACACTGATTGGGTTACATAAGGGAATGTTTTCTGCCATTTAAATTTCATGCACTCAAATAAAGGAAATTAATACAAATTTTAATATTACGGATCTCATGGCATTAAATGTGTACTTGTGCTTTAATATTAAATTATGACTTCAATTTTATCTTTCTTGAAAAATTAACATATTAATTTAAAATTAATGTAATATGAACATGCCTGATAAAGTGAGAGCCTAGTTATATAAAAGCATTAGAGCAATATCAGAAATAATATATTTCCTTAACTACTAGACAACATTTCATAATATAATTCTTACAATTACGAGATTAGATAAAATTGAAATGTGGCTGTTTTCAAACAATCTCTGTTAAAAAGCATGAATAATAAATTTGTTTCTGTGGTAGCATGGCAAAGAATAGACGAAGAAAGCTTGTATGAGGAGTCTGCCTGCTCCCCTAATTTTATACTGCAGAAGTTAGCAGTTAATTTATGAAGGACCTGTTTCGTTTGCTGTCCCCCAAACTTTAGGCCTGATATATCTAAGGAACATGTTTTATTTTAACATTCCTCAAATATTTAAAGTAAGCTCTTCTATTGATTACTTGAAATGTGTGCTAAGTGCAAAGGGTATATAGGTATAAATGGTTAGAATCTACCTGTTAATAAAGTAAAACAAGTGCTTTATGCCAAGATTGAAATATTCTGAGGATGCTTATGATGGATAAAGGTAGTAAATTAGAGCTTTCCTGGATTCAAAAGTACAAATTCAAAATATTTTGTAAAAAAATTACTAAAGTATTTCTATAATTTTTTAATAAGCTTGCAGTAACAGAGATCGGTATAAAGTCCCACTTTTCTTCTATGCAGATGGGAATCTTTGCCATTCAGATGTTTCTCTTTTTGGTGAACCAACTGAGTTTGAATACTTGAGGAAGGTGGTTTTCGAATATATGATGGGCCGTGAAACAAAGGTATCCTTCATATTTAAGAGCTCCTGAGTGATGATGCCAATACTTCTGAGAATGGTTGCAATATTATGATGGCATCAGAAGAGGAGGCCAGAAATGACATACTTGAATAGAGGAAGAATGATGGGCAGATTGAACTTTCAAACAAGCCTTAGGAAGGAGATAAATGGTCTATCCAATGGTTTCTGGGAGCTTTTGGCAAAATTATTTATTTAAGCAGTCTACAACATTATATAATGTATTAATTACTATATAAAACTTATAAAAGCTGTAAAACTAAGCAGTTAAGATAGCAGAATATTAAACCTGGCCTAGTAGCAAATTAGTAGTCATTGCAATTCCCTTAAGTGAAGCAGTAGTTTCAGTGCAGTGGCATTTGCAAGAAACTACAGTGATATCAAACTGACATAGGGGGTGACATCACACAAATGCTACAATTACATACTTATATGTAAATTATTTATACAAAATAAACCATGGCATTTGCATGAGGTAAGAAGTATACAAGTTACTGTATTTGTGCAATATCATCAGATACGTGTGATCATTCCTCACCCCAGCCTCTATGCAGATACCCTGGACGGACGCTATAAACCATGCCTTCATTGCTATAGTAGCCATAACTTTGAATCAATGCTTAAGGGCAGCCCCAGGAACAAGATATCCTAATAATCAAGGGATATTTTTATTACTATGTTTAAAGTAAAACTGTCCTCATTTAAGAACAGCTTCAAAAGATGTGCCAATTGAAGAGGAAGAGATATAAAGCCTATCATCTATCCTTAGGCTTCTGTACATACCTTTTGAGGAAATACACTTTCATTCAGGGTAGGTTTCTTGGACCAGTGAGTACTTTGCCACAGGAGCTCTATATTAATAGAATTCATATGCTGTGCGGCGTTTCCAATCTTTACCTAGACCCTGATTAAAACTGGCATGGCCATTCCTGATTAACATGGACAAGAGAAAGAATACTGGGCTTTCTTTCCCGAGACACCATTTGAAGAATAACTTGTGGGGTATAAGGAGGGCTGTTGTGTGTTTGTTGCATGTAGAACTGACCATGCTAACTGCTTTCATGGTTAAAAGAATCAACAATTAAAATAGCAAGAAACTATATTCTTCCTAAGTAAAGCAAAAGTGTACAGTTGGTAGACTTTTAGTATTAATTTCAAAAATCTTGGCTATATTTCTCTAAATTGAGTTCTTTCTTGGTAAATGTTCTTAATTTCCAATAGTTTTTACGTTCCTTCCATTACCATTTTATGATGAAAGTTAACATGCATTTGACAAATGTACAAAGATCCATGCATTGTGTCATTTACTTTAGTCATGTCATTTATTATTTGACCTATATGTTCAATAACACACTTGATTTTATCAAGTCCACTCCACATCAGATAACCTTAAGCTTAAAAGTTTGTAATCTTTTAATATTTCTGTATAACAATGATCTGTTCTCTACACAAAGGCCTAAAACCAAATAAAGAGAACTCAATCAAAGAAATGTGTCAAAACACTATACTTTTTTTATTCTTATATCCTTTCCCTTACATTCCCAATTACAATTTTTTATTTGCCAGATTCATTACTAAGTGGACCCTTAGACTTTCTTTCACCCAACATGGTTTTGATTACTTAAGGCTTTCACACAATACTTTTAATAGACAAAAAGCCTTAGATGTGCTTATATCACATGCTATAACCCTGCCGTCTTTGACAATATTTATTTGTTTATTTGATTTACTTGCTGCCCATCTCTTCTGTTAAAAAAGAATGGAGAAAGTACCAAGCCCTGCAGCATGCTATAAAGGAGCAATCGTGGCTGTATCTTTCATTCCCTATCAAGATTGATTGGGGCTGGCTTTGGAGAAAGGAGCCAAAACAGCACAAAATTGCACCACCTAGCCCCAGATTCCATAGCCGGTCCAAAAAGATATCATGGTCAATGGTATCAAAGGCAGCTGACGGGGCAAAGTAGGCAAGGATAGTTGCACTATTTCTATCCTGCTTTCAGCATCAACAAATGAACCTAATGCTGTTTCTGTCCCATAACTGGGTCTGAATCCTGACTGGGAGGGTTCAATATAATCCGTTTCATCCAGGACCCTCTAGAGCTGCCAAGTAACCACCTTTTCTAGCACCTCTCTATAAAGGGGAGATGGAAAAATGGATGAAAATTATTCAAGCAGGTAGGATCAAGCAATGGTTTTTGGAGGATGGGGCAAATCAGGACCTCCTTAAAAGATTCCAGGAATGCCTCATCCTGCAGTGAAGAATTTATCACTCCCTGAGCCCACCTGGCAGTTACCATCCTAGCAGCTTTTACAAACCAAAACGGGAAAGGGATCTAATTGACAGGTGGTTGCACTGACAGCGTTGAGGGTCATGTCCACTTCAATAGATCCAACAGGATCAAATTGTTCCCAGATAATTGGGCAAGATCTTTCCCCAAGCATCTCACATGGCCCTGCACCACAGAAAGATTCCAACTGGGAATGAATCTGAGTGATTTTGTTTATCAGGTGTTGAACAAATTTGTCTGCATATATTTTAACCAGTATACTGTAAGCTGGGTTTTATCCCAAACATGTTTATGCTAATTTATGCAAACTAGAATCTTTAATCTTGATACAATCTTCCAAAACAACGTACTTTGATTTCTCCAATCTAAGGCCTTCATACCGTATATTGTCAGGCAACACTGAATCAGTACAACAGATAAAATAACAGATCATATACCACTATAAATATGAACATTTATAGGACAATATTACTGAACATAATCCAGCAAAATGTGGCTGAAAACCTATACTAATTTGAGAGGTAATTCCAGGATTACGGAATGGAATATTTTGAACGATTTATGCATAAATTTAGGCTGAACATCCTCTTTTAAGTGATTAAATTTCTATTGTTTTTAATTTAGTAGTTAATTTAGTATTTTGTCTTCTTGACCCCCAACAATTCTTTTCACTGAGTTTCAGTATGGAATGTGTAGTTTGAATTGTTTAGTCTTAATAAGTAAATATCATTCCTTTGATTCATATACCCACAAAAATTAGATTACAAATTATCATGGAATAAGAAACAAATACATGCTTCTATTTTTTTTTACCATGCTTCCATTAGCATTACTAAGACTAATATATAACTTTTCATAAAGAAATAGACTTGGGTGTTTGAACACTATTTCCTTTGTTCACCTTTTAGACAATGGCAAAGGTTATAACTTCAGTGCTGAAATTTCCTCCTGATCAAACTCAGAAGATCTTAGAACGAGAAAACGCTCAGACATTGGTAAGGATTGATAAAAGGATTTAGAGCACAGGTAGTCCTCAACTTACTACCATAGCGGATCCAGAATTTTGATCTCAAGTTATTATGAACAAGCAGCTGTACTATGTAACTTCCCATGATTTTATGATAGTTTTTGCAACAGTTGTAAAGTGAGTCACCACAGTTATTAAGCAAATCAGATGTTGTTAATCCAGCATATCCAATGGGAATTTTTTGCTGGAAAACAAAAAAATGCCAGAAACAGGCAAAAATGGTTGCAAATCATGGTCATATGACAACAGAATGCTGCAACTGGGCATAAATGTGAGCAGGTTGCCAAGCAACCAACATATTATCACTTGACGGGCAAAAAGATGCAGTTAATTGTAACTTCATGGACGGGCCATAAGTAGCTTTTAAAAGTCTATTGTAACTTCAAATGGTCATTAAGCAACTGGTCATAAATAAAGAAGTACATTAACAATTTGGACAGTATTGGAATTTTCCTGTTATAGAAGTGACAAATATAACAGACATTAACATATAATATTTTTAGTGAATATGATGATAAAAATATGTGATGTCTATATCAGCATATATGTATTTGATATGCCTGTCTCACAGTTAAATAGGGAGTCTGAGGAAATCTATACAACTTAAATGTGAAGAAATCCAGTAAAATTGGGAAAAAGAAATTTTATGAAAATGTTTAACTTGTGCTAGATGAACAACTTATATTTAATTCCATGTCTTCCATATTTTCTTATTTTTTTTATACTGAACAAACTGAAATGAATGATGTAGTTTTCTTATTTTGCACAAAAGTATAGGTATTTGTCAACTGCAGAGGTGAAATCAGATCTTGACGTATTGTCTATTTAAAAAAGAGGAAGTATTCTATGAGTTGTATTCTCTGTAACTTTATTTATTCATTTATTTATTAAATTTCCCTATCTCACTATCAAGCAACTCTGGGTGGCTTACAGAATCATAAAATAAGAATACAAAACAGTTAGACCATTAAAAACATTGACCATTAAAATATTTGTGGACATAGCTATTAAGTTATCTGACAATCGTATAGAACAGGGGTCAGCAACCTTAAACACTCAAAGAGCCACTTGGACCCGTTTTCCAGAGAAAAGAAAACACTGGGAGCTGCAAAACATGCACGCGTGGAGGGGGGGAGCTTGATTGAAGAGTTTAATTAAAAAGAAATAGAGGCTGCTGTGCATGAGTTCTCTCTCCCTCCCTCCCTCTCTTTGTCTCCCTCCCTCTCTCCCCCCCCCTCTCCCTATCTCCGATCTTCTCACCTGGCAAGCTGGCTTCACGCTGTTCTCCGACAAGCTGACACACATTTTTATTGGGCTGGCTCTCTCCTACCCTTGATCTGCCAGTCCTCTTCCCCCACTCAGTGTATGTGTGTGTGAGAGAGAGAGTGCTGCTTTCTGCTGCTTCCTGCGGAGACGCAGCAAAGGCAGGAGCCCCGCCCAATAAGCTTGTCAGCTTGTCGGAGAACAGCGTGAGGCCACTCTCTTTTTTACACAGAGAGAGAGAGAGAGAGAGAGAAGGAAAGCGCAAGTGCCTCTCTCTGTCTCTGTCTCTCTCTCTGCAAATGGCGGAGGAGGCTGGGAGCCGCAGGAGAAGGCTCAAAGAGTCACATGCGGCTCCGGAGCCGTGGGTTGCTGACCCGTGGTATAGAAGTAATTTGCCACTGTTTCTTCATAGATATGTTTCAACTTCCCAATCTACTCTACAGCCCCTGTTTTCCCACTTCCACACTAATAATCTTGGGATTTCCTTTCTATTCCAAACATTTGTGGACCATTTGGGTCTTCATCCTTTTTAATTTTCCATTTGAATGTTAGATGAGTTAGTAGGAGTACAGTATTGGACGCAACATTTCATTCTGAAATAATCCAAAATGGGATTATTTATTTGGAAAAAGCAAAACTTTTATAATCTCATTTGTATATTAGCACACTTATCAGAGAATTGTTGAGCACAACAGAGAGCACAACAAAATCACTGTCAGGTATTCTGATCTAGAAAGATTGTGCAAATTTAAATGCAACACTAGTGTGTTACACAAAACTGCCTTTGAAATTAAGTATCTTTGTTTGCCTGGAATTAACTTCAGCAGTATGCTGGATGTTATGCAGAACATAGACATACTGCGCTTAATGTCAAGAATAGTATTTGTCTTGACCAATAGCCATAGCTAGAAATAAATATGTTCTTTCTGTAGTCACATCTGCTTTGATTAACACACTAACCCAATAAGCTGTTCTTCTGGCTTTATAGTTTACTTCACCTCCAGTGGTATCTTCTGAATAAATCATCAATCAGTGCTTTAGTTAGTACGTAGGTGAGTGTTACATAATATTTGTTTTTCCTTTTCTTTCACTAAAACAATAGTAATTTCTTCATGCCTTAGTGATCATGCTTCATTCTTACTATTTTTGTTTTCTAAAATAACTTTCCTAACAAACTTTAACTCCTATACACCAGTAGAATTTGTACATACCTGCAGCATAAGATCAAAAGAAAGCATGCTCTAATAAATGAAAATGGCACTAATTAGCTACCATGTTTCCCCGAAAATAAACCTGGTCTTATATTTATTTTTGGTCCAAAAGACCCATTAGGGCTTATTTTTGGAGGGTGTCTTATTTTTTTCATCACAAGGCCCAGCCCGGCTGGAGCCCCACCCCATTAGGTGACTCAGGTTTCCCTCGGTGCGGGAGGAAGGCTTTGGAAACTGCCTTTTCATTTACATTCATCATCGATATTGTAATCTGTTCCTTTATTTTTTTTTAAAAATGATTTCTATTTACCACGATTAGCCTCCTTGATTGCCAATGGGAAGGCGCAGTGTGAATTCTGTGCATGAGCCAGGGAAATACAGACACACGCATCCTCAAAGCTCACGCCGCTTCCTTGCTCGGGGTGCACCACTGCTTTATGTGAGCGTTCAACTTTGTGGCTTAGCTAAACTCTTAAGCTGCGGCAGGCCGCAGTTTCCCATCAGCTTCAGGAAACCTGGGCTATGGAAACCTCGCAGCTGAAGCAAGCTGGCTTGCCTGGGGTCAGGTTGGCCATCGCCAGAGGCGTTGCCCATCCCCATCCTCTAGCTCCGCTGCACATGCGGGATGAGCCTCCCACGACAGCCAACCTGACCTTGGGTGAGCTTATAGGAAGAGGCTGTGCGTTGCAGCAGGATGACTGCAAAGGACGCGCACGGATCCCTGCAGCTCCTGGAGGCTCCGAGCGCTGTTTTTGGGGCCACTCAGTTCCCCACCCCACCCCTGCCAGGCTGATCTGGTGGGGGGGATAGCCTTCCGCCTTCCCCGCCACTGCATTGGAAGCTGACATTGCCCGCCCGAATGGCGGCGTGGCGATTGGAAGGTGGCCACACTACGAATGGGAATAGACCATCCCCCAAATCTCAGCCATCCTCTCCATGGCACGCTGCAGCTGATCTGAAGTGCTGCCTAAAACAGTGAGGCAGATGCACACACAGACATGGCACCAAAAACAGTGCACAGAGCCTCCAGGAGCTGCAGGGATCTGCACGTGCCCTTTGCAGTTGTCCTCCTCCAACACGTAGCCTCTCCCTGTAAGCTCACCCAGGGTCAGGTTAGCCATCATGGGAGGCTCGTTCCACATGTGCGGTGGAACTGGAGAATGTGGATGGGCCACGCTTCTGGCGACGGCCAACCTGACCCCAGGTGAGCCAGATTGCTTCAACTGCAGGGAGATTGGCTTAAGGTTTCCATCACCCAGGCTTCCTGAAGCTGATGGGAACTGCGGTCTGCTGCAGCTGAAGAGTTTAGCTGAGCCACAAAGTTGAACGCTCACATAAAGCAGTGGTGCGCCCCGAGCGAGGAAGCGGCGTGAGCTTTGAGGATGCGAGTGTCTGTATTTCTGTGGCTCATGCGTAGAATTCACACCGCGCCTTCCCATTGGCGATCAAGGAGGCTAATCATGGTAAATACAAATCATTTTTTGGAAAAATAAAGGGATGGATTACAACAGACATGTCAAACCCGCGACATCATGTGATGCCGCGCAACATATTGGGACTGTTTTGCCATTGCCAGCAATGGCGCGGCTTCCGTGTGATGCGTCCGGCCCGCAGGCCGGCAGTTTGACACCCCTGGATTACAATATCCATGATGAATGTAAATGAAAAGGCAGTTTCCAAAGGCATCCTCCCCCACCGAGGGAAACCTGAGTCGCCTCCCAGAGTGGGACGTCTCGGGACGCCCAGCTTTCTTTCCCGCCCTTCCGCAGAGGAAGAGAAAGCCGGCAAAGCCCACAGGGCAGTGCAGGCCGCCTCCAGAGGCTGCTTCAAGGTGAGGGTGAAAGTGAGAAGCTGCTGGTTGAGGCCCCGGCCAGTCCCCACCCCCGCCTGCCTGCTGTGATTCCCCAATGCAGGGCAGGCATAGAAAGAAGGCAGCCTCTGCTTGCCTCAGGCCCCAGCTCTCTTAATGTTCAGGCCACCTCGCAGCAGCAGCACCAGCAGCAGACGGTGGGGAGGTATGTGATCTGGCTTGCCAAAAAACCTACGGTGGGACAGAGTGGACGGAGTCTTAAGTAGGGCTTACTTTTTGGGGTAGGGCTTATATTAGGCCCAACCTCAAAAATTAAGCTAGGTTTTATTTTCTGGGTAGGTTGTATTTTCGGGGAAACACGGTAGAAGTCATTGCAATTTACAGTCGCAATTTAAAAAGCAGAAGGGCAGTGATAACAAATTATACTTGTAGGAAAAATACATATTTTATAACATGAAAGCTATTATTTTAAAATTATTAATAACTTTAAGCTAATACAGAGATCCAGTTTGCTGTAGTGATTAAGGCACCAGATTAAAACTGGGAGACTTGAGTAATAGTCCTGCCCTAGATATAAAGCCAACTGGGTAACCTGCCAGTCATTTTCTCTCAGTTCTATGAAGGACACAGTGACAAGCCATTTATGAAATCTTGCCAAGAAAACTGCAGGAACTTGTCCACACCATCAAGAATCAACACTGACTAGAAGCCGATACCAGCACTATCACATTCGCACACACAAAAGCTATTAAAGCAAATGCCGCAATTCATATTAAACTTCAGAAGGGCATAAAGTACAAAAAGAAAATACAGTCAGTTATAGGCTGCATGTCACTTACATCCCTGGTAATAGACACCTCCCTCCCTTGTAATGTGTTGTGTGTTGCCAAACCAAGATGTCTGCTGCCTTTTCACTGTGTTATTGTGACTTTTCCTTTCATATGCTGTCTCCCTTAACTCCCACTGCCACTCTGAAAAATAATTGTTTGCCAACATATTAGTGGCACTGATGATTAAGATTAATGTATTTGTCTTATAATTAGTTAGCTGTATATTTACAAATATTTGCATGCTATGCATTCTCACAATTTATAACATTTCTTATCTGTCTCTTTCCCCTTCCCCCTTTTCTCTCCAATTCTTTTCTAGCTCTGGTTTTGATCCTCATGTTGAAGAACTTGCAACGTATGCACTTTGTAACAGATTACACAACTTGGAAATCAGATCATATCCTCAAATTAGCTCTTTGAAGTATGGAGTAGACAGAATAGCTGTTCAGATTTCATTTGAAAGGAACATAGCAAGGAAGGAAAGATTGACAATTGGGACTATGAATATGGTTAACTTTTTGCCTTTAAGAAAGATTGTTCATCAAGTGCTGTGTGTTTCACTTGGATACAATTTTCAGTTTAGCTTTATAATTCTTTTTAAAGGAATCAAAGTATTTTCCTTCAATAGAGCTTTCACAAAAATGAATGATTCTATTTATTTTATTGTGGGTTTTGTTTCATATATTACATATTGTCTGAAATAATTTTGCAATACATTCTGAATAGGGAGTTGGCTAGCTATTTTCCTTCTATTGTTTATTAAAAGCCACTATTTTTAAGCTTTTGCTTATAATGAATCCAGATTGCAAGACTTCATTTATTAATATATAGCTTTTGTACTATATTTTGTGACAAATAAATTTACACTCCTATAATTTGTAAATATATACTATTTACTTGTATTATAAGTTGATCTCTGTTGGCAACACTAATCTTGCAGAGCTGGAAGAAAATAAAACTTTATTTACTGTACAGTGCTGCAGCTGATGTCCTTTTCAAAAGTCAGGACTTGATTGCTAATTGCTTTGATTGTGTTCAAAGGGATAAGATTTTGCTTTTAAATGTGTTTAATGGGAATGATGCTTTTACAGATATAGATATGAATAAAACAGTTCCTTGGCTGACCCACAATATAATACATTAAAGCAGGATATCAGTTAGGTTGGGGCAGTTATTTCATCATTGGACATTTACTGAACTGAATATCAGTCATTGATGTTTGCAATGAGTAATTATTAGAACATACAGGGAATGTTTCTCAGATCATAGGAAATAAAACCAGCCATCCCTCAATTCCTCTTCAGAATTATAATTCTGAAGTTGGATGTTAAATTGCACAGAACAAAAATGTTTCAGCTGATATTTTAAATGCATTTTAAGTTTAGCTTTTAACTTGTTGCTTTAATTGGATTTCTCCTCCTTTTCCCATCCTCTCCACCTTAGTGCACCAAAATAATAATAATATTAAATTATTTTAATAATAATTACAGGGAAGCTGTATGCAAGCTATCCAATAGCGATGCAATATAAAAAATAATGCAGAAAATTTAAAACTTTGATATTATATATGCTGACAGCATCAAGAACACTCTATGCACAAAAATGGCAGGATACTTTGATTCCCACAATGGACGTATGGTTGCAAAAGTTGATGAATTTAGCAGAGGTGGCTAAATTGACTGCTTTGATTAAAAGAAAAGAATACAATTAGTTTTGTTTCTACTTGGAAACCGCTTCTGGACTTTGTGATTGAGATGAAAAAAACATGAAACTTTGATTTTGTGATTAAATAGGTTTGTGTTATGGCTAATATATATTATGCAACAGTAAAAAATTGAGGCTATGTATTACCTTATTCCACTGCACCAAAAGGAATCAGAACTCAATATTTTTTCAAAAACAATATTTGTATTTGACTCATGTGCAAAGCACTTTCCCACATTTTTATGATTGTCTTTAACATGTCTAGGCAGTTTCTCTTGTGTCATAGAATACCTTTTTTGAAGATGTCCTAAAGACTGGGACAAAAAATGAATGAAAGGAGGAGACTGAAAAATAAGCCCACATGCATGTGTGATAGATATCACTTCTCTATTAATTGAGCCACTTCTCAAGCCATTTGAAGGACTTCAGAAACAGGCCCATAAGCTGAAATATTGCATTCCAAAGGTAACAGCCTTTTATTATTAAATTCAGCATGATCAATTTATATCCCACAGCTGAACTTGAATACTTATTTGGATTTGAAACATTATGGCTATCTACAATGCAAATCATTACTATTTATGAATACTTCACACAAGTAATGAATTAGAGTTAACACTTGAAAGCAAAAAAAACAATGGGCCAGTTAATCAGAAGTAAATGTTTGATAAATTCCTTGCTGTAGTGTTCAAAACTATTGTACAATGGCTCTTTTTATATTCATAGTGTCATCATCACAGCTGCTGAATAATCATATTAAAATAGAAGAATGAGCTAGATAATTATATTAAAATAGAAGACTAAACAAAATTCTAGTGGTGTCTATATTGCTAATGGAATTTATTCATCAACATTTGCAAGGTGATGCTTTGAATTGAATCATATTAAATGAAAGTTGCGAAAAAAATCCCATGAGCCAGTAATATAGAAGAAGGATTTTAAGGTAAGTTCAGAAAATAATTGACTACCAGAAAAAAGTTTGGCTGCTAAAAATATAGACCCTAATATCTAAAGAGAATGTGAGGGTTTCACCATGGCCAGCCAATAGCCAATAGGTTCTGGGATTTGAAGAGAATAGGACCAAACTAGAATGAACACCAAAAAGATTTTATTAAATATAAATTAAGATAGTTTCATATAAATTTTTTTAAAAATATTCCTCATCTCTATAGGTGGTATGTCTTTCTCAATTTTGAGTCCTCTACCAGAGGCCTGGAAGTTTGAGGGTTCTGTATGGTATCTTTAACTTTTCCTAGCACTTCTGGACAGAAAGCTCTGGTGTTTTTTCTGAGATCTATTGAGCCACTCTCCCAGCTTAGGAGTCACAGCCCCATGTCCTCCTACCATCATAGGGACCATTTTGGTTATTATTTTCCATACCCTGTTTCCAGATTCTATTTTTAACAGTACTCTTTGGTAATGTGTTTATATTGTTCCACTATGTTGTTGTAAAGCACTCAGTCACATAGATGAGAAATTTAATAAACCTCTCCAGTTCTGGAATTGCTGCCTGCTTGTGTAGCACTTCCCCAGGTCTATATCAAGATTTAAAATGTCTGGGACTTTTGATAAAACTTCATCAAATTTGTGGGCAGAGAAAATTGGATGAAGAGTCTTTCTGAATTTCTCAAGGGAAGAAAGACTTCTCCAGCCATTTCTTCAAGAAAAAGAAAAGTTTTTAACAATAGTTCTGTTTTACTCAAAAAACCTAACAGAAAGATTTTCCTCATGATATCTTCTTTTGAGTGTTGATTCAAGCTAAGAAGGCTGAAGTTGATGGGAGAAAGGATTGCATGATGACAGGCAAGAGAGTCACACAAATCATGGTTTTCCTGTAACTAAGTGAGAGAATCCTGCATGTCAGCATGAGCATTTCTCTCTTCTCTTTTGATAGGATTTCTAAAGTAAATACATTTTTACATGAATAAGTAGTAGTAGTAGGAAAGTAGTCAGGAGAATAATCTTTCCAGCACTTCGTTACTATTATAAACTCTGTTAAGTTTACAGAACCATGAGAAACTTTACAAAACAATAATTAGAACAAACTATAAAACTATACAAATAAGACAAATCCTAAGAATCCCTGTCAGTTCATTAAAAAAAATACTACCCATATAATCTCTCGGGGGAATACCAAATTTTTCTCTTAAGGGATGTCAATATTACTCTAGTTTTATGATTGAGGATATATGGTTGGCTTCTGCAGAACCATGTACACACTTGCTATATTTATTCCAGCCAGCAAGAAGAACTTCTCTCAAACTGGTCATAAGTACTAGTTTAAACTAAGAATAGACACATTGACATCACACAACTGAAGAAATTACCATAGATATGTAGTGTTCTGTATAGATCTGGACATGAGGTCATCTCTTCTGGAACTTCCTTCTAATCTTGTTGGAGCTGAGCCACAGCCAAATATTGGGGAAGGTCTGACAGGAGTCCAGAACAAATAAGAATAAGGACTGTTAGTAAAAATGTGACAGTTAAGAAAGTAAAGTATTACATAGCAAGAGTGGTCAAAAACAAATCGTTCAGCACTCTGGACAGCTGTTGGGATACTACTTATCCTAGTAAGAGGGGAACTAGGTGAGCTCTTATATTAATAGTCTTCAATCTTTTGGGTCCATGTAGAATTTTGATAATATGTTGTATTTTCAAACAGTGTTTGCCATAGGGAATGCTTGCCTGTGTATGAAATTGTTTATTTATACAGACTCCCATTTTCTCAGCAGAAAAAACAATTCCAAAGCTGATTTGCCATGACTGTCTAGTGACCAGGCACTAAACATCCATTTTTTGAAAGGCAAAGAAAATGACTTGGTCAGAAAGTAAATTTGATGATGCTCAGTGAAATCCCCCCCATCCATTCATTTTCCTTTCCAGAAAAATATTTAGTAAAGCACATTTATAAACAATATACACTTGAGTATACAGTGGGGCAAAAAAGTATTTAGTCAGCCACCAATTGTGCAAGTTCTCCCACTTAAAAAGACGAGAGAGGCCTGTAATTGTCATCATAGGTAGACCTCAACTATGAGAGACAAAATGAGAAAACAAATCCAGACAATCACATTGTCTGATTTGGAAAGAATTTATTTGCAAATTATGGTGGAAAATAAGTATTTGGTCAATATCAAACGTTCATCTCAATACTTTGTTATATATCCTTTGTTGGCAATGACAGAGGTCAAACGTTTTCTGTAAGTCTTCACAAGGTTGGCACACACTGTTGCTGGTATGTTGGCCCATTCCTCCATGCACATCTCCTCTAGAGCAGTGATGTTTTGGGGCTGTCGCTGGGCAACACGGACTTTCAACTCCCTCCAAAGGTTTTCTATGGGGTTGAGATCTGGAGACTGGCTAGGCCACTCCAGGACCTTGAAATGCTTCTTACGAAGCCACTCCTTCGTTGCCCGGGCGGTGTGTTTGGGATCATTGTCATGCTGAAAGACCCAGCCACGTTTCATCTTCAATGCCCTTGCTGATGGAAGGAGGTTTGCACTCAAAATCTCACGATACATGGCCCCATTCATTCTTTCCTGTACACGGATCAGTCGTCCTGGTCCCTTTGCAGAGAAACAGCCCCAAAGCATGATGTTGCCACCCCCATGCTTCACAGTAGGTATGGTGTTCTTTGGATGCAACTCAGCATTCTCTCGCCTCCAAACATGACGAGTTGTGTTTCTACCAAACAGTTCTACTTTGGTTTCATCTGACCATATGACATTCTCCCAATCCTCTTCTGGATCATCCAAATGCTCTCTAGCAAACTTCAGATGGGCCTGAACATGTACTGGCTTAAGCAGGGGGACACGTCTGGCACTGCAGGATCTGAGTCCCTGGCGGCATAGTGTGTTACTGATAGTAGCCTTTGTTACGTTGGTCCCAGCTCTCTGCAGGTCATTCACTAGGTCCCCCCGTGTGGTTCTGGGATTTTTGCTCACCGTTCTTGTGATCATTTTGACCTACGGGGTGAGATCTTGCGTGGAGCCCCAGATCGAGGGAGATTATCAGTGGTCTTGTATGTCTTCCATTTTCTAATTATTGCTCCCACAGTTGATTTCTTCACACCAAGCTGCTTGCCTATTGCAGATTCAGTCTTCCCAGCCTGGTGCAGGTCTACAATTTTGTTTCTGGTGTCCTTCGACAGCTCTTTGGTCTTCACCATAGTGGAGTTTGGAGTGTGACTGAGGTTGTGGACAGGTGTCTTTTATACTGATAACAAGTTCAAACAGGTGCCATTAATACAGGTAACGAGTGGAGGACAGAGGAGCCTCTTAACGAAGAAGTTACAGGTCTGTGAGAGCCAGAAATCTTGTTTGTTTGTAGGTGACCAAATACTTATTTTCCACCATAATTTGCAAATAAATTCTTTCCAAATCAGACAATGTGATTGTCTGGATTTGTTTTCTCATTTTGTCTCTCATAGTTGAGGTCTACCTATGATGACAATTACAGGCCTTTTTCATCTTTTTAAGTGGGAGAACTTGCACAATTGGTGGCTGACTAAATACTTTTTTGCCCCAATGTATGTGTCTTCAAAATAAGTCCTTAGGGGGTTCCTTCACAGGCCTTTTCATTTGTCTTTTTTTTCTGGGTGGGTGATCAAACAATTAAAAATATTGGGGTTCAATCATCATTTCTATGTCATATGTAGGGCCCAATGGCATTATTGGGGGAAACAATGACGGTAGCATTCCAGCTTCCAATTTAATTTTTTAAAATGAAGGGTTTTTTTTTAAAAAAAAGTGAATGCTAAGAACATTGATACCTGCAACTGCTGTGTAGAAACACTGGTGTTAGGCAGCTCCTTGAGCTACCTTTTCTATATTCCTAAAATTAAAATCTTCTGTACTAGAATCTAGCATTCTGTTGCTTTTCTGTACTTTCTTATTGAACTTGCAATAAGAAGCAAGTTATGTGATTACCTACAGGATCTTGTATTCCAATGATTCCCATGATAGTTTTCCTTTTTTAAATTAAATTCAGGTTCTATTACCCTAGTATTATTTAAATAATATACACTACTCCAATTTTGTATGGGGTTCTACTGTGGTTTGGGACATAGTGCACATTTGTGTAATAAATAAAACCCTAAATAAATGTATTGATAAATGAGATGAAATAAAATTTACATTATTTAGTCTTGGTATAAGGATCCATGTCTGGTATTTCAATACATTCTGCTGTGGCTCCTTCTGATTCAGCTGGTTGTTCTATGAATCAGTATTTGAACAATTTTGTGGCTGGCTATATGCATATTTGGCTGAAGAGAAGGACAATAAATCAGGAGTAAATGTTTAGCTCTGTTTTATTTTACATTTGACTGCTTTGAACTTGAGAAGAAAAATATTTGGAAATTGTAATTAATTGAGACCTAATAAGGGAGCAACTATTCAAAGATAGATAACTGAAGTTCCAATATTTAAATACCACAATATGGTCTGTTCAATCAAAGCAGCTTATTCTGCTAAATGAATTGAAAACATATTGCAGTATACTACCTAGGTTGATGGTATTACATACCGGTATTAATCTATGTTTGATTTATACCCATAGTATATCACGCTGCTGTCAACTCTACAAATGAGCATGGCTGCAGCCATTTTCCTTCTCATTGTAGGTTGCCACATAGAACGGAGGGAGGGGGGTTGCCCAAATGCTTTGCTAGTCAAAATAAGCTTTTGTCCTGTCGGAACTAAGGTCATCGGCTGCTCCCGAGACTAGGGACTGGGCGTAACATAAAAAGCCCGCCAAATAATCATATTGAGGAACATAGTTGCTTGCATAGCTTTTGTGGGTTGGACATTTAGCTTTGTATTGGGAAATTGTTACTTCTGTATCCAGACTTGGTTTCACTTCACCGTGCCAATATTTTGTAACTAATAAATATGTTCTTTGAGGAATTTGCAAGCCTCGGAGTTCAGCTTTATTCATTTCTGCTGGAACCTTGACATTAAATCAAGTGCTCCATGATCTTTTATACAAGTGGTTTTTGGTTTATCTTGATGACATCCTTATTTACACTGAAACCATGGAAGAACACATCAAATTGGTCCGTGAGGTGCTAAAGAGACTGTTAAAAGCTGAACTGTATGCAAAGCTGTCAAAGTGAATTTCACCAGATACGCCTTGATTATCTGGGGTATCGGATTTCAAATGAGGGGATAGAGATGGACCCCACCAAAGTAAAAGCTGTGCTAGAATGGCAATCCCCAGGCACCTGTAAGCAGCTTCAAAGCTTTCTGGTTTTTGCCAACTTTTACTGTCAATTTATTCCTTCTTTTGCAAAGATAGCCATGCCAATCACCGATTTACTCAAAACAGGAAAAGGAGGGGGGAAATCCCAACCTTGTCAGCCATGGTTGTTAGAGTGCCAAGCTGCGTTCGAGAAATTAAAGAGATTCTTTGCAGATGAACCAGTCCTTAAGCACTCTGACCCTGAACAATAATTCATCATTCAAGCTGATGTGAGTGACGTGGCCGTGGATGCCGTTCTCTTACAAAAAAACCACGGGGAATTACACTTCCCGAAAATTAACTGACACCAAGAGGAGGTGGGCAGTTTGGGAGAAAGAGACACTTACAGTTTGTTGGGCATTGCTGACATGGCATAATTTCTTGGAAGGGGGAAAATACCTTTTGAGGTGTGGACTGATCACAAAAATTTGGAGCTCTGAAAACTCCCCGCAAATTGTCCCTGAAACAAGTTTGGTGGGCTCAGTACTTCAACTATTTTAATTTCACCTTAAAATATTTTCCAGGGGGTAAGAATTCTTTGGCTGACATCTTATCTAGAATGCCCCAGTTCAAGAGCCTCCAAGAGGAAGTAATTAACTCCATTATTTCTCTGCCACAATCTGCTCCTCAAATAATAATCAGATCGCAAACACAGAGACCACCTGCCGGTCCTGATGACCGCTTACTGAAAGAACTAAAGGAGAAGTTAGAGAGTGATGCCTGGTTCAAAGACAACAAATCTCTTTTAATTCTAAGGGAGAAGACTAGCCTGGAAGACCTCTAAATTATACCTCCCAGATGGCCTCAGACTCCAAGCACTTCAGCGGAGTCATGATGCTAAGCAGGCAGGTCACTTTGGATTTTTGAAGACATTGCATCTGGTGTGGAGGAAATTCTGGTGGCCAGGAATGAAAAAAGTCATTGAGAGTTATGTTAAGAGTTGTGCCACCTGTGCTGCCATGAAGAGACACCCTGGAAAACCGCCAGGATTGCTGCAACAAGTTGCTGATCCTTCCCAGCCTTGGGAGGAAATAGCCATGGGTTTTATAGTGGAGTTGCCTGAGAGCAAGGGAAACACTGTAATATGGACTGTGATTGATCTATTTTCCAAACAAGCGCATTTCATCGCTTGCTCAGGACTTCCCTCTGCCCAGAAGCTAACCAAGCTGTTTTTGAAACACATATATCGACTCCATGGAGCCCCGAAATGGATTATTTCTGATAGAGGAGTCCAATTTACTGCAAAGTTCTGGAGGGAGTTCGTTAAACTGATTGGGTCCACCCAGGGGCTTTCATCAGCTTTTCATCTGAGTACTAATGGAGCTGCTGAAAAAGAACTGTACCTCAGATGTTATGTAAATTACCAACAGACTAATTGGGCTGATCTGCCTTTCTCAGAGGTAGCCTACAACAATACTGTGCATAGTAGCACTGGACTCACCCCATTTAAAATAGTAATCGGTCGAGATTTTGTGCCTATGCCTGAGTACCCCCAGGAGCCTCCTACTTCCCAGACTGGATCAATGGGTGATATCCTTCCAGGGGGGCTGGGTGAATACGAAGAAAGCATTGACCAAGGCCACCAAGGTTTACAAGGAGCAAGCAGATAAACAATGCTCCCCTCAGAAACCTTTTCATGTTGCACAATTGGTTTATCTTTCAAGAAAGTATTTAAGGTTAAAATTACCCAGCAGAAAATTGGGGCCAAAGTTCCTTGGTCCCTTTCCCATCACTAAGACCATAAACCCTGTTACAGTGGAATTGGAACTTCCGAGATTGTTGGGAAAAGTTCACCTTGCATTTCATTGTAGTCTATTGATACCTGTGTCAGAATCATCTTTGAGACCTATCCCAAAGAAGCCGCCAGGTCCAGTAGTGGTTGAGGGGGGAGACCCATTATGAAATAAAACAAATTCTTGATTCTAGGCTGTACAAGGAAAAGTTATAGTACCTCGTTCAGTGGAAAGGCTGCCCCCTGTCAGAAGCTACATGGGTGAAATGTACCAATGTGAAAGCAGATAGATTAATAAAGAAGTTCTATGATAAATATCCTCACAAGCCTCAAGGAAGTACTTAACCTGCTTTTTGTTTCCCCTATTGGAGACTCTTTCTTTTTGAGAGGGGCCAACTCAACACTAGAAATGAGCATGGTGCAGCCATTTTCCTTCTCATTCTAGGTTGCCACATAGAACGGAGGGAGGGGGCATTGTCCAGGTGCTTCGCTAGTCAACATAATCTTTTGTCCCGTGGAAACCAAGGTCTTTGGCTGCTCCCGAGACTATGAACTGGGTGTTGCATAAAAAGCCTGTCAAATAATCATATTGGGGGATGTAGTTGCTTGCATAGCTTTTTTGGGTGGGACATTTAACTTCGTATTGGGAAATTGTTACTTGTGTATCCAGACTTGGTTTCACTCTTGACCGTACCAATACTTTGTAACTAAGAAACATGTTCTTTAAGGAATTTGCAAGCCTCGGAGTTCTGCTTTATTCGTCTCTGTTGGAATCTTGACAGGTGTAATCTCTGTATATTGAAATTATTTACTATTAAGCTAATTAAAGGGGTTAGACCCAACATACCAATTTATTTCTGCCTACATTTATCTCATCCTTGAATAATAGAAGCTTAAACAGCTTGTGCACCATGATGGTCTTTGTGGACTAGGATACCCTTCTAATGTGGCTCATGCTGGCCTCATCTCGTGGCTAGATATACAACATACTTTACATGAGACTACCTATGAAAATGACACAGAGGCTTAAATTGCTTCAAAATGCAGCAATTTACTAAGCCAGGATCTTTAGGTTACATATCTACTGTTTCAGGCAGAGTATGATCTCATCTAGAATCAATAGGGGGACCATGATCAAACCAGATTTCTCAAGATAAAAGAACTTTACCTTACAGGAATTTAATTTGAGCTTGCTTTGATTCGTCTAATTCTCCTCTTCCTCTAGACAGTCAGAATCTCTGCATCATCCTCGGCTAGCCTGGGAAGGTGATGTCAAATTGAGTATCATCAGAGTATTGATGGTAGGTCATCTGAAATTGACAGATAACTTCTCCCAGCAATTTTCTATAGATATTAAACACAGTGTGAGAAAGTCCTGAGCGCCCTGAGAAGTGAGAAGCTCTAGCCTTCTCCCATGTATACTGATTGGAAACATCTGCCTAGGAAGGAATAAAACTACTATAAAATGGTGCCTGCCACCTCAAACCTTTCAGAAAGATACCATAATTAGTGGTACTGACTCTACAGAAAGATCTACTAGTGGGATATTCTTGTTCAATCAGGTACTGACAATGGTTATCAACAAGAGTAATGAGTATTTGTTTTCATCTTTTGCATTCCTAGATCTGAATCCTAACTAAAAAAATACTTTAAATAATCTGTTATTCTGGGATCCTCTGTAGCTGAAGTAATATCCCCTTTTTCATTTCCCCCCCTCAAAAAGAGAATATTGAAGATTGGAAAGATTTCTAATATGGTTGGGTTGAGAGATGCTCCATTCAGAAGCGTCTCCTCCAAGACAGGTTATATATCTCTGTCCCTCAAAGAGGTATTGATCACTTCTTGAATCCAGAAACCAGAAAGGGCATGAATCAAATCTATATATTGTGGAGTTTATGCTCTAGAGAGCCATATTTATTTCTCCAGCCTCTAAAAGTTCAGAAGAATCCCTTAATACATAGAAACATATGTAGAAATTCAATATACACTGAAAATAATGTACAATACTTTATGTTTTGTTAAGATCTAAGGAAGCTCTGTTCCATTAATTTTTATTCTGTGAATATGCACTACATGTGCCTGTATGGTCTGGATATATAATATTTTATATTCTTGGTATATGATATATGATATTTTTAAAAAGTTTGTGTAATAGCACTACTACAACACATGGCTAAGAAATCCCAGTCTCATACCATAAAGGACTTTATGATCATCAGTCTTAACTGGATCCAGAAACAAACTAACAACCAATGCAGCTTAGAGAGGAGAGGTGTGACATGTCAGAAGAACAGTGTCCTAATTCAAGCCAAAATTGTGCAGGAACAAATTAGAATGAAATCCAGACACATTGTGTAGAAAGGAAACTGATGGTAATTAGTAATCAGTACATACCTGCCATTAGTTAAAGTGATCAAGCCCATATATGATTCAGTTGTTCTAAGTAGGATTTTTCTGATATTTACTCAGTTGCCTCTTTCAGCAAAAAGCCAAGAGTTTACAAAGCATTAAAAGGGTCTCATTGTTGGAAAGCATCAGTTAAGAAAAGGATACAATTTTTTCCCCAGAGCATTGGATATATCATGGAACACAGTGAAGATAGTCATCAACAAATGGAGAAAATATGGCACAACAATGATATTACCAAGAACTGGATATCCCTCCAAAATTGATGAAAAAACAAGAAAAAAACTGATTAGAGAGGCTGCCAAGATGCCTACAAGAACATTAAAGGAACTGCAGGAATTTCTGGTTGTGTACTACATGTATAACAATCTTTTTTCTTCATGTGTCTGGGTTGTGGGGTACACCATATGCACAGTGAAACATAGAATTAGATTAGAATAGAATAGAATAGAATAGAATAGAATAGAATAGAATAGAATAGAATAGAATAGAATAGAATAGAATAGAATAGAATAGAATAGAGCCGGAAGGAACCTTGGAGGTCTTCTAGTCCAGCCCCTACTCAAGCAGGAGAACCTATACCATCTCAGACAAGTGACTGTCTAGTCTCTTCTTAAAAATCTCCAGTGATGGAGCGCCCACAATTTCTGGAGGCAAGCTGTTCCACTGGTTAATTGTCCTCATTGTCAGGAAGTTTCTCCTTAATTCCAGATTGCTTCTCTCTTTGATCAGTTTCCAACCATTGTTTCTCGTCCTTCCCTCTGGTGCTCTGGTGAATAACGTGACCCCCTCTTCTTTGTGGCAGCCCCTCAAATACTGGAATACTGCTATCATGTCTCCCCTATTTCTTCTTTTCTTTAGATTAGCCAAACCCAAGTCCCACAGCCGTTCTTCGTATGTTTTAGTCTCCAGGCCTAAAGAAGTTGCTCTTCTCTGAATTTTTTCCAAACTCTCAACATCTTTTTTGTGATATGGTGACCAAAATTGGCTGCAGTATTCCGGGTGTGGTCTTACTAGGGTTTTATAAAGCGGTACTAATACTTCACGTGATCTTGATTCGATGCCTCTGTTTATACAACCGAGGATGGTGATTGATTGATACAACGAAATTGCTTGTTCATATGACTCAGATGAGCAAATTTGAACGTGCATGTGAAGCAGGGACTCTGAGGTCAACATTTCAGCCATAATTTTAGCCAATTCTTGAGACCATTTAATTTGTACTTGCCCCTTCATTGTAATATCGATGGGGCAATGTGCCACTTCTAATAATTCAAAATTTGTCTTAGCATTAAAAAAGACATTAATCTCCAAACTCCCCTGACAAGATTTACAACAGCTTATTGTGCGTATGCGCATAAAAGATCTAAATCTTGGTATGATGGTGATTGCATTAAAGCAAAAAAAGCTCTCTTAAATGCAATAATTTCCTTTCACCAGGAAAATTCTGCGAATGCCTCCAAATTACTCAAGACCACAATTTTTTTAATAAAGATCTCTTAAAAATAAAGAAACAACAGGCTATAAGAGAAAATTGGAGTAATCTAATTACAGCAGCAAAGCTCAAAAATTCTACTCTGTTCTGGCATTTAATAAATCAGTCTTTTACAAATAGACGTTTTGGTCCTATTTCACAAATATCTGCTGATAAATGGGAGGATCATTTTAAAAATATGTAATTTTAGAAGTGCTGTAATTTCAGAAGTGATTCCCCCTTGTAATGACCTCCCGGATTGGCCTCCAGTATCCACAGCTGAGGTCAAAGATCTTATTGCCCAATTGAAATCAGGTAAAGCATCCGGAGGGGATTTTATCCCCCCAGAATTACTAAGGGAAAATAAAGACTGGTGGGCCCCAGTTTTAGCCACTCTATTCACTCATATTAATAATATAGGACATTTTCCATCTGACTGGAATCAGGCCATCGTAGTACCGATATACAAAAATAAAGGAAGTAGACTTGACCCTGTAAACTATAGGCCTATTAGTTTATTAAATACAATAAATAAACTTTATGCCAGATTTTTATATATAAAGTTAGTGGATTGGGTACAAAATGAAAATATTATTGTTGAAGAACAGGCCGGTTTTAGGGAGGAACGTTCAACACTGGATCAGTGTCTAATTCTGCATCATTTAGTTGAAAAATATTTTACCCCCTCTCGAGGTTCTCTTTATGCAACATTTGTTGATTTTAAGTCAGCTTTTGATCTAATACCAAGGGAGAAATTGTGGTATAGTCTAAGACATTCCACGATTGATAAAAGGCTGTTGGTCCTTATTCAGTCGTTTTATTCAAATACCTCCCTAAAAAATAGATGTACCCCCTGGGGACATTTATCTAAAGCAGTTCCAACTTATAGTGGTGTTAGGCAAGGTTGCATATTAGCTCCACTACTTTTTAATCTGTATCTAAATCCAATAATGCAAGTGTTTGCTGATCCAGCCCATCATCCACCTATCTTAGCTGATCGTGCAATTCCAGCACTATTGTATGCCGATGATATAGTCATTTTGTCCACTTCTCAGGTGGGAATGAGAAAAGCACTTAGGGCACTAGCTTTATTTTGCACAGAATACAAACTTTTAATAAATTATGAAAAAACTAAAGTTTTAGTATTTGCCTCTTACCATCATAAGATCCATAAATGGCAAATTGATGGGACTTCAATTGAACAGGTGCGTACCTATAAATATCTTGGAGTGCAGTTTTATGCCTCCCTATCCTGGAATACTCATTTTCTTTATCGGGCAAGTGTAGCACAGCGCACCTCTTCAGCTATCATAAAATTTTATCATTCAAAAGGAGCTTACTATATCCCGGCAGCTTGTAAGGTTTTTCAAGCTAAGGTAGTCCCTCAGCTCCTTTATGGCTCGCAAATATGTTCACTTGCAAAGCTTAAATGTTATTGAAATTATTCAAAATAAGTTTATTAGAGCCATACTAATGGCACCTAAAAGTATCAAAAATGCCATCCTACGGGTAGAAATAGGTATAGTTTCATTAGAAGCTAGAGCATGGTTCCTTCTTCTTACCTTTTGGCTAAAGTTAATTTTGATGCCTGTAGGTTTAGCCCCATTAGTATTTATAGACCATTTTAAATCGTCGTGGAAAAAAAAAGCCCTAGATAAAATTAAATTGCTGGGCTTCTCTATGGAAAGTCTGTGTTCATTACGATTTGATAATGCTAGAACTGCCTTGAAACAACGAATCTGGGATATTGATCTCCAAACAAACTTAAGTAAGGTGGCACATTCCAACATTTGTCACTTGCTTCCAGAAGGATTTTTCCCAGCTTCTTATCTATTTTCCATTACAATTTTAAAATTTCGTAAAGCTTTCACCTTAGCCAGGCTGGATGCATTGCCCTCGGCAGTCCTTTTTGGACAGTTTAAGGGCATTCCTATGGTGATGGCTCTATAGAAACTCTAAGCCATATGTTGCTTCATTGTTCTCTATATAAAGACTCTAGACAGATTCTTATATATCCGATATTGAAGAAATAAGGATCCGAAAATATCAATTCAGGTTGCCCAATTTTGTGCCACCATTTGCACAATACGTCGCACCATTATTAAGGTCTGATAAAATTTTAATACGATGTTTTATTTTGAGAATTTTGGATTATACTATATTGATTGTTTGGTGGTTTTATATCCTGTAAATATGGAAGAAAGATTGTTACTGTTGTTATACATTTTGATTGTTTCTGGCCTTACGGCTGTAATAAACAGATTGATTGATACAACCCAGGTTTGTATTAGCTATTTTGGTTGCTGCTGCACACTGCTGGCTCATTGTCAAGTGATCGTCCACTAGGACAGGGCTTTTCAACCAGTGGTATGGGTACCACCTGTGGTACATTGGCACCTGGCAGGTGGTACGCGACCATCCTAGAAAAGTGGTAGCGGGGGAGGAGAATGAGCTGAACCGGTGGCAGCACTGCACAAGCCTGAGCAAGAGATGGCTGGAGCTGCAGGGCTGTCAGGGCTCAGCGGAAGCGCCAGGATCAGTGCCGCTTTCCAGCTGATTGGCGCTTCTTCAGGGCTGTCAGGGCTCAGTGGAAGCACCAGGATCAGCGCCAGGCTCCAGCTGGAATGTTGCAGCATCTCCAGGGTCTTGTGATTTGCATTCAGATGCTTGGCAACTGATTCATATTTATGATGGTCACAGTGTCCCAGGGTCATGTGAAGTGACCAAAACCTGCTGCAACCACCCAGCAGACGGGGGGAATAAAAACCAAACACCCTCCCACCCCCGCTGCCAATCCTCAACAGAAATGCTCACAACAATGAAAACCTCGGACAGGAGGAAGAGCGCCGCCGAGTGGGCAGGCAGGTGTCTTGCTCGGCTGTGGCTTGGGGGGCACTTTTTTCAGTGCCACTGTAACTTCGAACAGTCACTAAGCGAACTGTTGTAAGCCGAGGACTACCTGTACTTTATCACTTTTTTCCTTTTTTTTTTTTTGGTCATCAAGTTTTTGACACCTTGCTAGGCGACTGGTGGTACTCGGATATTGTCATATCCTAAAAGTGGTACAATGGGTGAAAAGGTTGAAAAGCCCTGCACTAGGACTCCAAGGTCCCTCTCACAGTTACTGTTTTTAAGTCAGGTCTCACTCAATTTGTACTTGTACCTTTGATTTTTCCTGCCTAAATGTAAAACTTTGCTTTTCTCCATATTTTCTATAACAAGTTTTATTGAATTTTTTTTAATTTTACAGCCAAGTGCTTAAGACTCATCGTGGAGATAGGGCACTCCATAAAACAAAATAGAACATACAATCATACATAAACAATTTACACTTTTTTAAATCTTCCCTCTCTATTTTATCAATCAAAAGAGCAAGAACAAACAAACAAAACCAAAGTATCAACGATATTTCCACCCATTTTAAGCTTAATTAACTATTAGCATATTCCAACTAGCATTACATAGACATATAGAATACGGTTCGAGTATCCATATAATAAAGACCATATTATTCCAAATATTCAGTTTATATTTCTCAATTAAGTTCTATCTCTTATTCTATCTCACATACATATTTTATCAGTGAATATAACTTTATGTTTCCAAACCATTTTGGATTAGCTTAAATTGTTTCTAATTATATCTAAGTTAAACATATATAAGTATATTTTAAAATTTCTCCACTATATTCTATTTCCTATATTCTAAACATTTTTATAAATCAATCCATTCAAATTATCTAAGCTAGACATATATAAGTATATTTTAAAAGTTCTCCACTGTATTCTATTTCCTATTTTCTAAACATTTTTATAAATCAGTCCATTCTTCAATCATTGCATGTAAAAATATCATTAGTATTTCACCAGTCTCAATACAACTCCTGATTTTCGCTTTTCCAGTTTTCCATAGTTACTATTCCAGACCATAATCAAATCCATAATTCAAATCAATATTGGTCAGACAAAATCTTAAACTTTAAAGATCTCAAAAATATTAGCTCACTTAAAGTCTTTAAAAACCATTTTACCCATCAAATAAATTTTAAACCTAATTCTAGCTTTCTTTTTATGCCAAGCAGGTTTCCACAATACGGCTTTCAGCTCCTCCCATCTTGGTATTTGGTTATACACATTTTCCCACAGTTGCGTCTGATCATAGTCTTCTTTTCTTTTTCCCAATATTGTCTGCACTATATACTCAGTCTTAGCCAGTGTGGTGATTATTCGTTGTTTGTATGTACTATCAGCATTTTTAATGTCTCGTATTAAAGAGTCCATTTCTGTTGTTTTTACATCTATAGATGTTTCAATTAAGTTCTGCTTTTGGTCTTCAGAAGTCTCCATCCTTTGTGTATAAGGTGTAACATCTAGATAGGTAATAGATAGGTTATCAAGAGGGAAGGAAAGGTCTCACCCGGATCTTCCACGGTGGTTCTTTTTGCTTAGATGTTGCTGTGACTTTCAGCTGGAGCAGCTAAGTGATCGGCCATGTTACTGGCCGATCTTTTCCCCGTCGGCCCAAAGGTGATTTTCTCGGACCTCAGAGGGAGCCGCCGCTCCCTCCGAGATCAACGAGTGCCCTCCTCTACGGTGGTCACCCCTACAGGGCAACTTTCAACCCTGTCCAGGGTCTACCGGCGGGGGGAAACCGGACGGCCAAGAGAACGAATTCTCTGCACGTCCGCGGGCGCTGCCACCGGATCCGGAAGTCGCTTTTCTCCATATTGAAACTCATTTTGTTGGATAGGGCCCATTGTTCACATTTGTCAAGATCTTTTTGGATCCTGAGTTTGTCTTCTGGGGTTTTGGCTACTCCTGTCAGTTTGGTGTCATCTGCAAAATTGATGAGTTCCCCTTCAATTCCCTCATCTAAATCATTGATGAAGATATTGAAGAGTACTGGGCCTAAGAAGGAACCTTGTGGTACCCCACTGCTTACTTCTCTCCATGTGGATGTAGTGCCATTGAGGACTACTCGTTGAGTATGCTTTGCCAGCCAGTTACAGATCCATCTGGTGGTGATGTTGTCTATTCCACCTTTTTTAGTTTACCAATGAGTAGGTTGTGGTCTACTTTATCAAATGTCTTACTGAAATCTATACTACGTCCACAGCATTTCGCTGGTCTATTAGTTTTAGTCACTTTATCGAAGAATGAAATAAGATTGGTTTGGCATGATCTGTTTTTAACAAACCTGTGCTGGCTACTAGTTATAACTTTGTTTGCTTCTAGTTGTTCGCAGATCTGTTTTTTGATTATCTTTTCTAGGATCTTTCCAGGTATTGATGTTAAACTGATTGGTCTGTAGTTTCCAAGGTCGGTTTCTTTCCCTTTCTTGAAGATGAAGACTGATGCAAAGTATGAGTTAAGGAGCTCTGCTTTCTTCCTGTTGCCTGTTATTTTCTTGTCATCTTCCCTCTTTAGTGGGCCTACAGTTTCCTTGACTTTTTTCTTGTTGTTAATATGTTGGAAGAAACTTTTTTTATTATCCTTGATTTCTGTTGCAAGTCTTGTTCTGAGCATTTGCTTTCCTGACTTCATTTCTGCATGTTCTGGCTGTCTGCTGATAATCGGCCTTAGTTATGTGCCCCTCTTTCCATTTTTTGTATTTGTCCTTTTTGTCTTTCAGTTTGTCATAGAGATCTTTGTGCAGCAATGCTGGTTTCTTCTTGAATTTCTTGTTTTTCTTTTTCAATGGTATTGTGCTGGTATGGGCTTTTATGATGGCATTTTTCAGGGTTTCCCACACTTCTTGGATTGTTTCCCCCTTTAGGATTTTCATCCATGGGATTTTTCCTAGGTTCTCTCTGAGTTTGTTAAAATCACTCTTTTGAAGTTTAAGACACTGGTTGGATTGTTTCCTATTGCTACTGTTTGCATTATATTAAATTCCAGTATGACATGGTCACTTTCACCCAAGGTTCTGGCAATTTCAGTTCCCTCTATCACTTCTTCTCTATTAGTAAGGATTAAGTCCAGTATACCTTTACATCTAGTTCCCTCCTCCACCTTTTGGGTGACAAAGTTGTCAGTTAGGTTGGTTAGGAATCTGTTTGATCTTCCGCTCACTGCAGAGTTTGTCTCCCAGTTGATATCAGGATAGTTGAAGTCTCCTATTACTATTGTGGTATGCTTCCTACATACGTTTGTTAACTGGTTGGCAAAGAGTTCATCTATTTCTTCTGATTGGTTGGGTGGCCTGTAATATACTGTCAGAGCGTGCACAGTCTTATTGTGCGAGATAACCCAGGAGTAAACACAGTAAACAGTGGTCTATAGTAAATGGTTTATCTTACACTATCTAAAACAGGGCTTTTCAACCTTTTCACCCATTGTAACACTTTTCGGATAAGGCAATATCCGAGTACCACCACTCGCCCAGCAAGGTATCAAAAACTTGACCAAAAAAAAAAGAGGAAAAAATGAGAAAGTACAGGTAGTCCTCGACTTACAACAATTTGCTTAGTGACTGTTTGAAGTTACAACAGCACTGAAAAAAGCGAATTATGACCATTTTTCACACTTCTGACTGTTGCAGCATCCCCAGGGTCATGTGATTTACATTTGGATGCTTGGCAACTGATTCATACTTATGATGTTCACAGTCCCAGGGTCATGTGATCAATGGCCCGGGGGCATGGCCAGCTGATTACCCAGGTTGCAGGGTGCCTGTGGGGGGGGAATCCGTGGGTCTCTGGTGGAGGGGGATGGGACCGGGGTGGGTACCTGGCTTCCTTCCCTCCCTTCTCTCCCATTGTCCCTTCCTTCCCTCCCTCTTTGTCCCTTCCTCCTTCCCTCCCTCCCTCTCATTGTCCTTTCCTTCCTTCCTTCCTTCCTTCCCTCCCTCCCTCTCACTGTCCTTCCCCTCCTTCCTTCCTTTCCTTCCCTTTGTCCCTTCCTTCCTTCCCTCCCTCTCCTTCCCTCCCTCCCTCTCATTGTCCTTTCCTTCCTTCCTTCCTTCATCCCTTCCTTCTTCCCTCCCTCCCTCCATGGTCCTTTCCTTCTTCTTCCTTCCTTCCTTCCTTCCTTCCTTCCTTCCTTCCTTCCTTCCTTCCTTCCTTCCTTCCTTCCTTCCTTCCTTCCCCTCCTTCCTTCCCTTCCTTCCCTCCCTCCCTTCCATTGTCCTTCGATACACCGTCCAGATCCCAGCCTGGTTTTGGCAGGCAGCGGTGCATTCTCACCACACGGAGCGGCCGGTGAGGTGAACCGGCAACATCACGGCCCTGCCTGTGCGTGCGCAGAGGCAGAGGAGAGCGCATGCGCCTCAGCCTCTGCGCGTGCACAGGCAGGGCCTGGATGTCACTGGTTCACCTTGCCAGCCGCTCCGTGTGGTGAGAATGCGCCAGGCTCGGTGTGTGCAGCTACAGCTGAGCCACCCGCGCTCAGTAGCTACCCGCTGCTCGGAAGCTGCGTGGCGCGGCCCAGCCGCCGCTCAGAAGCCCCGCACGGCCCGGCCGCCGCTCGGAAGCCCCGCGCGGCCCGGCCGCCGCTCGGAAGCCCCGCGCGGCCCGGCCGCCGCTCGGAAGCCCCGCGCGGCCCGGCCGCCGCTCGGAAGCCCCGCGCGGCCCGGCTGCCGCTCGGAAGCGGCCACCGCGCAGAAGCTTCCCCTTCACTCCGGCCAGCGAGCCAGATGGGCAGGGGCGCGAATTGGCGTGTGCTCAGGAACGCCGATTCCGCGCCCCTGCCCAGCTCGCTCGCTTGCCGGCGCCCACAATCTGCCCGGCCTCCCCTCTGCCTGCTTTGCACAGCTCCTCCTGGGCCCCCCGCGCCCGTTAACCCTCCCGCCACCATGCAGTGTAAGGTTGGCGCCCCCGCCCAGATGCCCTCGCCTCCCCCAAGCATTTTTTTATTCACCTGCTTTCAGCTGCACTCCCTTTCTCTTTTTGCTTCTCTGCCTTCGCCACGTGCTTGTGGGTAAAAAAAAAAACGTTCCATGAGACTTTCTAACTTCTCGCGAGAAGTTAGAAAGTCTCATGGAACTTTTTTTTTTTGTCTCACAAACACATGGCGAAGGCCGAGAAGGACAGGAGAAAGGGAATGCTGCTGAAAGCAGGTGAGTAAAAAAAAATGCTTGGGGGAGGTGAGGGCATCTGGGTGGGGGCGGGGGCTGGGGGGCAGGCAATGCATCATGCAGCTCCGGCGGAATCTCCCCTGAAGACAGTGTGAGGCTGCCTGCCACCCCCAAGGCCGCCGCCAATCAGCTGGAGCTGCGCGCTTTGATCCTGGGCTCTCAGTAGGACCCAGGCAATGTGCAATTCCAGCTGACTTTGCCACAAGCCTCTGCGGCACTGCTGCCGCTTCACCTCATCCACTTTTACACTTTAAAAAAAAAAAAAATTCAAAAATATTTTTTTTAATATTATTTTTACATTTTTTTTTACATGTTTTTTCAACCCGTCCTACGCATACCACCAGCCATGTGCTCGCGTACCACTGGTGGTATGCGTACCACCGGTTGAAAAGCCCTGATCTAAAATATCATACACCAGTAACAATATACATATATGTGCTAATACAGCAGGATCCAACAAACCACAGTTACAGCAGGAAATAGAAGAGAGAGGACACATTAGCAGAGCCTTCCCTTTATACAAAAGCTCTTAAAGAGACACAGACCCTGCTGAGTCATTCCCATCATTACATCTTACATCTTACATTACATAAGCTTGTTAGCTATTAAATCAATACCTTGACACTCCTCCCATTTAAAGCTAAACAGCTGTTAACCCAAATGCTTTTACATACTCTTTTTTTTTTAAAACAAGTTTTATTGGTTTTTTAAATTTTACATCAAAGTGCTTAGGAAGCATCGTGGAGATAGGGTAATCAATCATCCAGAAATAATAATAAAAAAAACATAATCTTACATGTACAATTCAGATTAGTTCTTTAAAAATTCCCTCTCTATTTCCCTCAATTGCTATAACATAATCAAATTAATACATTTCTAAATAGAATTCAATCAATCAAAAAAATATCAATAATATTTCACCTATATCAATCCAAATCCTGTTTTTAAGCTTTACTAACTTACAATTACCATATTCCAATTTAGCCTTAAATAAACACATAATTTACATTTCGGGTATCCCAATTTCTCTTTTTTCATGAAATAATAATTATTTCTAAAATAAACATATTATTCCAACCATTATATTTTTACATTTCCCAACTATATTCTATTTCTTATTCTATTCTATTTCAAATATATATTTTATAAATCAATCCATATTTCTAAAAAACCTTTTTAACTCATTAAGTAAAATTTAAATCCCGTCACAATAATTATACCTAAAACAAACATATTATTCCAAAAAAACAACAACACAACCTTCTTACTTCATTTCACATTTATATTCTATTTCTTATTCTATTAACTCCTTGTTTACAACCTTTTCTATATTATAATTCCAAACCATAATCAAATCAATAATTTTCATCTCAATGGTATTAACTCAGTCAAAATCTCTAAAAGCCT
Source organism: Azemiops feae (assembly GCA_023970755.1). Taxonomy (NCBI): domain Eukaryota; kingdom Metazoa; phylum Chordata; class Lepidosauria; order Squamata; family Viperidae; genus Azemiops; species Azemiops feae. The sequence goes on from JALGBA010001480.1 coordinate 91,022, forward strand.
TTTTAATCCATCAGATAAAATTTTAACTCTCATTTTTAAATCTAATTCTAGTTTTCTTTTTGTGCCAAGCAGGTTGCCATAAAAAAGCCTCTAAATCATCAATATTTGATTATACATATTTATCAGCAATTCAGTCTGATCATATTTCTCTTCTCCTTTTTCCAATACTATCTGAGCTGTATTATCAGTTTTGTTCAATCGTTGATTATCCATGTTGTCACAGTTTTCAATGCCTCATATTTGCAAATCAGTTCCTGTTGCTTTTGGCATTGTAGATGTTTTAATTGAAGTCAATCTTTGGTCTTCAACATTCTCAGTAAGTTGTATGTGGGATTGTATGATGTCTTCTTCTATGTTGATTTGTTCCTCATCTATTGTTATTTGAGTTATGGGGTAGCCAGTTGGAATCTGGAAGTCAATTTGAAGTTTTGTAGTAAAAGCTTTTATTCTAGCATTCATTTGTTCAGTAGCTTTGTGCATTTTTTCCAGTATAAGTTTACACATAGATTGTGGATGAGATTCCTCCATCTCATTAAATTGTGTATGTTCTTGCATACAGGCCTCTTTAGAGTTGATCTGTTCTTCCTCTGTTATTCCTTGGTCTATAAGTTGATCGGTCAAAATTTGAGATTCAATTTTTAGTTCTGGAGTGTCATCTTTAGTGTTCATTCTAAAAATCCTTTGTTCCTTAAGTTCCAAGATTTTTTCCAGTATAAGTCCATAGCCAAGCTGTGGGTAAAACTCCTCCATTTCAGTAGTAAGATAATTAGTGGAGGTTATGTTTATTAACAGTTAACCAACATCCGCCTCCACAATTCTAATAAGCAATTTCACCACCCAGCTGTTTTACATACTCTTGATGCTTGCCTGCATTTAAAGGCTTAGTCAACATATCGGCTATATTGCTGTCAGTGGAACAATGCTGTAACTTTATCAGTTTATCCTTTACAGCCTCCCTGATGTTATAATATTTTATGTCTACATATTTGCTTCTGCTTCCGTTACGTTCTCCTGTTGCCATCTTTATACATGCAACATTGTCCTCAAGTATTGGCATAGCTTCTTTTACATCAATATGTACATCTCTTAGTAATTGTACATATCAGGTTAATTCAGAACATGCTTCAGACAATGCTATAAATTCAGCTTCAGCAGTTGACATTGCTACTGAAGGTTGTTTTCTGGATTTCCATCCAATTACGGTGCCAACAAACAATATCACAAATCCTGAGTTTGACTTTCTGTCATGCATATCATTTGCCCAGTCATTGTCTACATAGCATTGTAATGATAAGTCATCAGATGGCCTTATCCTTAGTCCTAGGTCCATTGTGCCTTTTAAATATCTGAATATACTTTTTATCCCTAACCAGTGTTGTTGTTTGATGCTGAAGTATGCTGACTCAAAATGCTAACAGAATAGAATAGAATAAGAATTAGAATTAGAATAAGAATTAGAATAAGAATTAGAATAAGAATTAGAATTAGAATTAGAATTAGAATTAGAATTAGAATTAGAATTAGAATTAGAATTAGAATTAGAATTAGAATTAGAATTAGAAATAGAATAATCAAAGTTGGAAGGGACCTTGGAGGTCTTCTAGTCCAACTCACTGCTTAGGCAGGAAACCATTTCAGACAAATGGTTGTCCAATCTCTTCTTAAATACTTCCAGTGTTGGAGCATTCACAACTTCTGGAGGCAAGTTGTTCCACTGATTGTTCTAACTGTCAGAAATTTTTTTCTTAGTTCTAGGTTGCTTCTCTCCTTGATTAGTTTCCATCCATTGCTTCTTGTCCCGCCCTCAGGTGCTTTGGAAAATAGTTTGACTCCCTCTTCTTCATGGCAACCTCTGGAACACTGCTATCATGTCATCCCTAGTCCTTCTCTTCATTAAACTAGACATACCCAATTCTAGCAACCGTTCCTTATATGTTTTAGCCTCCAGTCCCCTGATCATTTTTGTTGCTCTTTCTAGAGTCTCAACATCTTTTTTACATTGTGGTGACCAAAACTGGATGCAGTATTTCAAATGTGGCCTTACTAAGGCATTGTAAAGTGGTATTAACACTTCATGTGATCTTGATTCTATTCCTCTGTTAATGCAGCCTAGAACTGTGTTAATTTTTTTGGCAGCTGCAGCACACTGCTGGCTCATATTTAAATGATTGTACACTAGGACTCCAAGATCCCTCTCACAGTTAATACTATTGAGCGAAGTACCACCTATACTATACCTGTGCATTTGGTTTTTCTTGCCTAAATGTAGAACCTTACTTTTTTCACCATTGAATTTCATTTTGTTAGATAGCGCCCAATGTTCAAGTCTGTCAAGATCCTTCTGTATCTTAAGCTTATCTTCTGGAGTGTTGGCTATTCCTGCCAGCTTGGTGTCATCTGCAAATTTGATGAGTTCCCCATCTATCTTCTCATCCAAACCACTGATGAAGATGTTGAAGAGCACTGGGCCTAAAACAGAGCCTTGGGGTTACCCCACTGCATACTTTCCTCCATGTAGATGCAGGTCCATTGAGGTCTACACATTGAGTGCAGTTGGTCAGCCAATTACGAATCCATCTGGTGTTGATGCTGTCTAACCCACATTTTTCTATCTTATCTAGTAGTAGGTTGTGGTCTACTTTATCAAATGCTTACTGAAGTCCAAGTAAATGATATCCACAGCATTCCTCTGGTCCACTAATTTTGTCACCTAGTCAAAAAATGCAATAAGATTTGGCTGGCATGATCTGTTTTTGACAAACCCATGTTGGCTTTTGGCTATGACTTTGTTTGCCTCTAAGTATTCACTGATTCGTTGCTTATCTTTTCCAGAATCTTCTCAGGTATTGAGGTCAGGCTGATAGGTCTGTAGTTTCCTGGATCTATTTTTTCCCCTTTTTTGAAGATGGGAACTACATCAGCTCTTTTCCAGTCCTCTGGTGCTCCGGATCTTTGAAAGATATAGTTCAGTGGTTCTGAGATCACATCTGCCAGTTCCTTGAGAACCTTGGGGTGTACTCCATCTGGTCCTGGTGATTTGAACTCGACTAGGGTGGACAGGTGCTCACTTACCATTTTCTTGCCTATCTTAACTTGTGTTTCTAATTGTTTTTTATGGTTCTCTTTTTGATATTTTGGACTGTTTTTTCCCTTTGTGTAAAGACAGATGCAAAAAACAAGTTAAGTAGTTCTGCTTTCTCCCTGTTGCCTGTCACCTTCTTGCCACTTTTTTCCCACTAATGGACCAATCATTTCCTTTTTTCTTATTTTTTACAAGTTGAAAGCTTTTTGTTTGTTTGTTATTTTTGACATTTGTTGCAAGCCTTAGTTCGTTTTGAGCCTTAACTTTCCTCACTTCATCTTTGCAGGATCTTTGCAGAATATTTGCTGATATTCTGCCTTAATTATGTGCCCCTGTTTCCACTTTTTATACTTGTCCCTTTTGTCTTTCAATTTATCAGAGATTTCTTTATGCAGCCATGCTGGTTTATTTTGAGAGCTGTTATTTTTCTTCTTCATTGGTATTGTGCTAGACAGGGCTTTTATAATCTCACTTTTCAAAATTTCCCAAGCTTCTTGAGTTGTCTTCCCCTTGAGGATTCTTATCCATGGAATCCTTCCCAAGCTCTCTTTAAGTTTATTGAAATTAGTTCTCTTAAAGTCCAAGATTCAAGTTTGACTATTGTTCTATTGCTTGTGCTTGCATAATGTTGAATTCCAATATTGCATGAAGAGGGCTGTGCACAGGAGATACTCTTATAATCACACAGATTTGGGGCACTTTTGCAAGGAAGGGTGGGCAAATATTCCCAAGGCATGCTGATAGGCTCCTACCCCAAAAGACTGAATGCTCTTATAAAGGTGCTTCAAGAAAGTGTTAGTTTGAGAGGGTGTACACTTATTTAGCCACATTATTCTAGTTTATTATTATTATTTTCTCCCTAAAAGTTTCAATTTGTTTTTCAGTTGAATTGTACAGTTTATATGATATATTAAGGCTGAAATGACTTATCTTGGTCTGATTATTTTATATCTCAAAACCTGGGATTTTAACAAGGGTATGTAGATTCTGTATCCAGTGGAGTGTCTTTTCATATTGGTTGTTTTATTCGTACTGTGCATATATCAGTCCCCATTTTCTTCAATTTGTTTGGAAAGCTTTGTTTTCTTTAGTCAGTGTTTGGGGATTTAATTTGAAAACCTCAATCCTTCCTGATGCAAAGTCTTTGGCATAGGCACATTCTTAATGGATTGTATTGTTGTCTATGGAATTTGTCAAATCACTTTATATTGATTTTTCTTCTAAATGGAATTATTTCATAGCTTGGGGAGTTGTGAATTCATTCACTTTTGTCAAACTGCAGATACAATATGTATGGCAATAAAACATTCTTAATTTTAGGAGAGCCTCAAAAGTGTGTGATTTTTTTTCTTTTTCTTTTAGCAACATTTGTTTTATATATTTACTTTTTTTAAAAAAATATTTGGGCAGGATGAAAACTTTAATTTTATCGGGACTTCTGGTTCCGGTCGCAGCGCCAGTGGTTGTGCAAAGAGTATGTTCTCTTTGCCGGCCGGTTTCCCCCCGCCGGTAGACCCTGGACAGGGTCGAAAGTCGCCCCGGAGAGACGACCACCATGGAGGAGGACACTCGTTGATTGCGGAGGGAGCAGCAGCTCCCTCTGCAATCCGAGAAATCACCTTTGGGCCGACGGGGAAAAGATCGGCCAGTAACATGGCCGATCACTTAGCTGCTCCAGCTGAAAGTCACAGCAACATCTAAGCAAAAAGAACCACCGTGGAAGATCCGGGTGAGACCTTTCCTTCCCTCTTGATAACCTATCTATTTCCCTGTGAAAAACCTTTAGAAATTATTTCCCTACCTTGAGAAGGCAGCGTTCGGATACTCGGGAAAACGGGCTTAGAAAAAATAATTAATTTTTATTGTCTATCTGAGCTGTTGGAATTCGGGGATCCTGAAAAAAAAAATCCTTACTGTGACTCTTTCTCTCTACTTGCTTGTTTTCAGCTTAAGTGGAAACCCTTAGGGAGGGGGGTGGAGTGTTTTTCTGCCTCCCCCCCTCCTGAACATTATTGTCTACTTTAAAACAAATCCTTCAGCTTTCTGGGTGGATTTATGTGGATTGTATGGTTACAATGTATCTTTGGTGTGAAGCCCAGACATTCCTATTGTTACAAAGTAACCATTTTCAGCTGCTTCTACTCCCTGCACTTGGCGTGACGCCCAGACACTTGTATCTCTTTTGGAACTTGCTCAATTTTCTACTTGTTGTTCTTGACTTTATAACACAAAATATACTTCCCTGAAAAATGGATTTTCTCGCTTTAGGATTACAATATAATAATTGACTTTTAAGACATCCTTTTCTATTATTTCTTTGGATTATGAAGCAGATATTCACAAGACTGATTGGGACTTTTGCTTTTTTTATCTTTGTACTTGCTTTTTCCTATTTCTGTTTGGATTTTATATTTTATAATATTGCAATTCATCTTCTAAGCTGAAATTTCACTAAAAAAACAAAGAATGGAATCCCACTCACAGCTTAACTATGGACTTATACTAGAAAAATTTTTGGAAATGAAAGAGGAATTAAAAGAACATTTTAGAATGCTCAGGAAAAGGGATGTTCCAGAGTTAAAAACTGAATTTCAACTTTTGACTGAACATGACACACAACCAGATTTACAACTTAACGATATGGAGGAAATATATTTATAATCTATTGAAGAGGAAGATGCTACACTTTATATGCAAATGATGGAGACTTCGGATGACCAAGAGCAGAATCCAACTAAAACATCTATAACCCTAAAAGCAACAGGAATAGACTTTCAAATACGAGACATTAAAAATGCTGACAATATGAACAAACAACGAATAATCACCATACTGATTAAGACTGATTACATAGTGCAGACAACACTGGAAAAAAGAGAAGACTACGATCAGATTCAATTGTGGAAAAATGTGTATTGCCAAACATTAAGATGGGAGGAACTAGACGCCCTATTGTGGAAACCTGCTTGGCACAAAAAGAAAGCTAGAATTAGGTTTAAAAATGAGAGTTAAAATTTTATCTGACGGTTAAAAATGGCTTTTAGAGACTTTGACTGAGCTAATATTTTTGAGACTTCTAAGGTTTAAGACTTTGGTCTGAGTTAATATTGATGTAAATTATTGATTTGATTATGGTCTGGAATGGCAATATGGAAAATTGGAAAATCTAAAACTAAAGGAGTTGGACTGAGATTGGTGAAATATTTCTGATATTTTTACTTACAATGATTGAATGTTAATTAGAAATGCATTAAGTGGACTAAATTAAAATAAGTGAGGAATTTTTAGAGATTTGGATTGATTTATAAAAATATTTGATAAGAGTACAGGAAATAGAATATAGTTGAGAAATATTAATATATATATATATATATATATATAATAGTTATATTATAAGTCTATTTTAGAAATAATTATTGTTTTATTATTTTAGGCTAAAATGTAAAATGGTTTTAAAATACTTAGTCATGTTCATCTATAAAATATGTATGTGAAATAGAATAGAATAAGAGATAGAAATTAACAGAGAAGTATAAATTGAATAATTGAAATAATATGTATATCTTAGAAACAATTCATATTATATGGATACCCGAATTGTATACTATATGTTTATATAAGGCCAAATTGAAATATGTTAATTGTAAGTTAGTTAAGCCTGAAAACGGGTGGAAATATTATTGATAGTTTTTGTTTTTTGTTTTTTTTTCTTTCCTTGATTGATAAAATAGAGAGGGAACCTTTAAAGAAGTAATTTAATTTGTTTATGTATGATTATATTTTTTACTTTGTTTCATGGAGTGCCCTATCTCCATGATGAGTCTTAAGCACTTGGTTGTAAAACAAAAAAATTCAATAAAACTTGTTTAAAAAAAAAACAAAAAACTTTAATTTTATCAAGAGTTGCTAAATGACTGTGAATGCAATAGGGTAGAATAACAGAATAGAAATAAAGAAATGTACAGTGTTCCTGGCCATGACTACATTCTTTGTGTATAGGAGACTGTAGCCTTGGTTCTCGATCTCTGTAATTTAAAAGATCTCAGGATTCAAAGTAGCTTTAGTTACTCCATTACTGTTTCATCATGACATTTTATAGAAGCTGACGTGATGACATGATCTGAAGAATAAAATAAAAATTGTTGCAAAGATTATGACTACATTAAGAGGCCTTATACAATCTCCTGTTCCTGTGTGGTCTGCTCAGTAGCTGAAATTTGGCAACAATTTTTCAGAATCTGAAATAGAGATCTTTCCTCTCAGCAGATGCCTAACTGGATATTTTGGGATATCTACTATTTTTAAGTGTATATTATTTAGTTGCTCTGCAAGCCATATGAAGTTTTCCAAAAATCTGTAACCTCAAATCTAATGAGTTCCACTCTGAATTGTCAACGGGAAAAGAATGTGGGAGTGAGATTCCAAAACATCTCAACCAGTTAGCAACTGGTTAGCTAACTTTCCACTCATTGTTTATACAGCAATGGATATTTTATCATAATAACATCAGACCAATTGATGACAAACATATAACGGGTTGACTACAGAATATGTTTTTAAAATAAAGCTTTTTAAATTCAATTGTACTTATCTGAGAGCTCTATAGCAAAAGTGGAAGAAGATAAATAATGTTTTGTCCCTGGTTCTGTATTAAAAGACGAAGAGCCTGTACCAGAGGTCCCCAACCTTTTGGGCACCAGGGACTGGTTCCATGGAGAAAGGTTTTTCTGCAGACCGGAGAGTGTGTGGTTTTGTGTGTTGCCTGCATCCCACGGATGGGGCTTGCTTGTTTGTGCGGACCAGTTGCTGGTATGCCGTGGTTGGGGACCCCTGGCCTATATGAATTAATTTTAAACTGGCTTTTGCATAATGTAAATTATAAATTGCCAGTACAAAGTTTAAGATAAAAAATAGATAAGACCAACTAATTTTATCAATGGCTTTTGCAAGGTATAATATAATGATTGCAAACTGTTTTTCAGAGATCTTATTTCAGTGCAATGTGTTAATGAATTTCTGTATTGGTTCCATTATATGGTTCCCTTTAATGAAACTGGCTTTAATATATTTAGGAGTCAATGTTCCTGATCTATTTGCTAAAATAGATTTGCTAAAATTGCTTTGTAAAGATTACATAGTCTTGATAATTAGAGAAGTAGGACTGTACGAGGCTATTGATTCTTTATTTTTATTTGGTTTGAGTAATAAGATTACTGATACTAGGATTTGGAAGGAAGGGACCTGGTTTTTGAAAACACTCTGTTTCTCTAGCTCTTTTTTCTTGATTTGATGTGGAGAAACATAGATATGCAAATTCACTTAACTGAATGGGATGATGTGTTCCCACAACATAAATATATGGAGTTAATTTAAACAATTCTATCTGGGTCTGTTAGTTTAACCCAGTGCATGACTGAATTTGTTTTAGATTAAATTTAAACCTTTGGTTGTTAGTTTACTGGATCAATTAATCTCTTATTCATGGTGTCATAATATATTAATACAAACATACACATTCATCCAATTCAGAAATTGGACCAAAGTGTATTCACTGTTTTGCTACTGAGCTTTGTTTTCATCAGCAGAAACTCAACAAATAGTTTGTTTATTGTTTTCCTTAATTTTTTTACTTTAGCATGTTTAATAAAATTACAATTATTGTCAAAGAAATAAAGTTGATAGATTTTTCTTGGGCTCAAGAAATTAATAACAATGCACAATGACTGCAGAAAGAAATTAATCCTAGTGAAGAAGATGATGACAAACTTAGACAAGATGATGAAGGATACCAGTATTTAAGTGAAAATATAGATTAGATCAGGTTTGTTAAAATAATGGTCTTTCCAGAGAAAACGAACACTCAGGAAGAGTGAATATCACCTCCTTCCACAGTGTAATGTGGTGTTGTTTGCTTCAACTTTAGGAGCACTTTTTCCCATAATAAAAAGAAAGAGGATTCATGGTTGAAATTAAATATGACCATGGAGAACCTTCCCAATCTGTATAGTAGAATTTCAGAGATTATAAATGTCAAAGACAGAAAGGAAAATGAGCGAAAATCACCTACACTGTGTACACAATTATTAGGCAAGTGAGTATTTTGACCATATCATTTTCATGCATATTTTACACCTCCAAGTTGTAGAAATCTGAATGCTTAGTGATATAAGCATATCAGGTGATCTGTATTTGTGTAATGAGGGAGGGTGTGGCCTAAGGAGATCAACACCCTATATCAAGATGTGCGTAATTATTAGGCAGCTTCTTTTCCTCAGGCAAAATGGGCCATAAAAGAGATTTAACTGACTCTGAAAAGTCAAAAACTGTAAAAAGTCTTTCAGAGTAATGCAGCACTTTTGAAATTGCTAAGATATGGGATTATGATTACAGAACCATCAAATGTTTTGTTGCAAATAGTCAACGGGATCGCAAGAAACGTGTTGAGAAAAAAAGATGCACATTAACTGCCAAAGAATCAAACGTGAAGTTCCCAGGAACCCATTATCCTCCAAAGCTGTCATATACCAGAACTGCAACCTACCTGGAGTGCCCAGAAAAAGTGCTCAGAGACATGGCCAAGGTAAGGAAGGCTGAAACCCGATCACCAATGAACAAGACACATAAGTTGAAACAGCAAGACTGGGCCAAGAAATATCTGAAGATGGTTTTATGGACTGATGAGATGAGAGTGACTCTTGATGGATCAGATGGATGGGCCGATGGCTGGACCAGTACTGGGCACAGAGCACCACTTCGACTCAGACACCAGCAAGCTGTGGGTGGGGTACTGGCATGGGCTGGTATTATTAAAGATGAGCTAGTTGGACATTTTTGGATTGAAGATGGACTCAAAAATCAACTTCCAAACCTACTGCCAGTTTTTAGAAGACACTTTCTTCAAGCTGTGGTACAGGAAAAAGTGCATCTTTCAAGAAGACCATGATTTTTATACAGGACAATGCTCCATCGCAGTACTCCACTGTGTGGCTAGCCAGTAAAGGCCTTAAAGATGAAAGAACAATGACATGGCCCCCTTCATCACCTGACCTAAACCTTATTGAGAACTTGTGGGTCCTTCTTGAAGGAAAACAGTACACCTCTCTGAACAGTGTCTGGGAGGCTGTGATTGCTGCTGCACAAAACACTGATCGCCAAACAGATCAAGAAACTGACAGACTCCATGAATGGAAGGCTTATGGCTGTTATTGCAAAGAAGGGTGGCTATATTGGTCACTGATTTTTGTTGTTGTTGAAATGTCAGAAATGTTTATTTGTACATTTTGAGTTGTTTGTTTATTCTCACTTTAAGAGATGCAAATAAACAAGTGAGATGGGTGAATTTTTGTTTTTCATTTAGTTGCATACTAATTTTGCACACTAATAGTTGCCCAATAATTGTGCACATATATATATTCTCCTAAGAAAGCCAAAACCTCACTTTTATTTTCTTAAATATTCGGGTTTGGGTTTGGGTTTTATTAACATTTTGGATTGACCGAGAGCACTGTAGTTGTTCAATAAGAAAATTAATCCTCCAAAATACAACGTGGCTAATACTTGTGCCCACACTGTAGTTCCTTCAACAGGATTCATCTGATCTAGATTAAAGGCCTTCTGAAAACATTCTATTTTGAAATATCTCCTTTATCTTCATGTATTTATTCTTCTTCTTTATTAAAATATAAATTACAAATGTGTGTGTAAACTTCCAGTTAAATTTCAAATGCTAAAGGGAGGTGAGAGGAGAGTGCTTTCCCTACAATATATAATCTTTTGTTCTGATTAATTCTACTACTGTTATTAACTAGTCCATAAAATAAGGCTGGACCTTATTTTATTTTTAAGGATGTCAATACATTCTGGACTCTGCCAAATCTGTATGAATTTCCATGTATATGTTTCATTGAAAGATTTCTAGGATTTTTGAGTGGTTGTAGGATAATAAGCAAAGAAGTCACTAATAAAGAACCATTAGAGCAGCTTGACAGATTTAAGAGAACTTATGGTCCAGAATGCAAAGTATTTTAAAAAATCACTAAATACAAAACAATGGCAAAATAATAATAATTTTGCTGCTTAAAGTTGGCTGGCCTATGAATCCCAGTGCTGTTTTTTCATTACTATCTGGGGCCATTCCAACTGTGTATAACCAAAGTCTATAAAATCAAAGAGTTTAAAAGCTTCAGACAAAATAGTCTGTTTCAGCAGCTTCTTTATCTACGCTTTTGTGAGTAATTCTTGCTTAAGTAGAGTAATTGGTACTGGAATTTCCATCATTAAGCAATGTGGTTGTAAAATATGATGTCATACAATTTTTCTGCTTAACAATGGCAGGCCCTGTTACTGTCATTGAGGACATGGGTTGTTAAGTGAGGATTTCATGTGACTCACTACTGACTTCCTGCAGGCTTCCAATTTGCTTATGGGAAGCCAGCAGGAAAAGTATCAAATCATGATCACGTGACCATGAGATATTGCAACAGCAAAAAAGAAATATAATTTTATTGGACATTTTTTGCTTCATTCTTGTAGCAGCAAGGGAATATTTGGCAACACCATGGATAATAGAGGTTTTATGGTCTGCTAAAAAATAGGAAATATACATTCCTTCCATCATTCAGTCCTACCGTAGTTAACTAAGTTATGGTTTGTTAAACCCAACTGCCTTCATCCGCACAACCGAGTGCCTTTGTATAACGCATTGCGCTGTATATTCTCCAAACCCATTTTACACCGCCGTGTGGTTGCGCGAGTACAGCCACAAGTGTGGAATTTAAAACTTCATCCGCAACCGGCCAAGAAAAGCGGAATGCCGACGCTCCGGGAGGAGTTACCTTACTCAGACTCTTAGGCCGGGCGCCAGAGGGCGCCACGGCTACGGCGTTTTGTTGGACGGCTGAGTCTCAGAGCAGGAGGACGGTGGCCCCACGCGACCTGGGCTGGGGTTGGCGTGAAGTAGCGCTCCGGATTCAGAAGGAGCCTAAACTCTCGCTAGCTGCGCTTTTCGCTACTACTCGAGACGGCGCGGACTCGGAGACTTTGGCTTAATCGCTCCCCCTCCCTTTTTATTGTTTGTGACGAAGGAGCTGTTTGAATGCTACAAGCTGCTGCTGCGGCGGCGTTTTGTTCTCTGCTGCCTATCCTACCTCCTCAAAGCCGAAGAGAGGGCGGCAGGCAGGCGGCCACGCAAGCTTTCCGCTTCCCCAAAGCCAACAAGCGCCCGAAAGGGCTTTTCTTACTCGGCGTGCGAAGAGGCGCGCTTTGAAAACTAGAGAATGGCTGGATTTCCCTGGGACGGCAAGCGGGGTGGATTTAAAGTCCTAGTCGCGACGCTCTCCGTGGCCTTGGTTTATTCCTATAACATCGATCTGGATCATCCCGTGATTTATCAAGGACCCAATAACTCTTTCTTCGGATACTCGGTGCTAGAGCATTACTACGACAATACCCGATGGTGAGTATCAGATCATTTCCAAGAGAGAGAGAGATAAGAACACGCCTTTTCCTTATTCAGCCTTTCTGTGAATTTGCCCAATTTATATATCTTAATCCTTCCTCCCCTCCCTTCTTGTAAAAGAAAAAGGCTAAGAAGCTCGTTTTAAATATAATCTTACGATGAGCCAATTCCATTTTTACGAACCAGTTGCTTTCCAAGAAAGCCTAGACATGCGCAGAGGCGAACCGGTATTTCCTCGACTCTTTCAGCTACAAACTATCCAACTTCCTTTTATCTGAATGCATAGTATGAACTGTGCGGTTGATTACTTTTTGATAGTCCAGGATTTTATGCAATGCCAATAAGTAAATAAAGGGCTAGTTACGCACAGCTGTCTAAGAACATTGTGTTTGGATCCAAGCTTATGCTGAAAAGTTGCCTGCAAATCTAGCACCCTGAGCTATTCTCTTTCTTGCTTTTCATTAAAGACAATTTTGGGGATAACAACTAGACAGAAGGTATGGTAGAAAATATGGAGAATTACAAGGAAAACCAGCAAAGTCTGGATTCTTTGGGAAATCTCGGGAATAAGATGAGGGAATTGTGCAATAAAAGCCTGTGAATATGATTGCACAATAAAAGGCTACCTTATGGTCTTGTGGACAGTTAAACTTTGCTCTCAGAAATGAGAGACTGAGCATCTCCAATAGATGGTTCTTATGCAGCTTCACTCTGAAAACTTCCAGGGAAGAACCCACAATTCCTTGGAGACATTGGTTCCTTTATCATACTGTTGTTTCTCAATTTGCCATCCTGTGCTTTAAATTTGTGGAATCAAGTCCAATCCTGTGGGACAGGGAAGAACTATACTTTGGGCATCTGTGTTATGATTTACAATAGATATATTTAAGGAATGCTTTTAAACCAATTCCCTGTTTTACTCAGTCAAATGAGTTTCTGCCCTATGCCCTGAAGAAGCCATGGTTCAAATTAAATTTGGGACATCTTGAGTGCTATTGATTGCATGAAGGAGAAAAAATGGTTAATATAAGAATTCTGCAGCCAGGTGGTCCTTCTTCCTCTCATAGGCATGAAGGAATGATGTTGTTTGGCTGCCTTTTAGCATCTGGAAAGGAAATGGATTGTTAGCTTCCTCTAAACATTTTTGCCCCAGTGTATGCATATATGTATAAGACAGTATTCATATATTAAAGATGATGCAATTTCCTAATGAAATGACCACTGGTAGTGTTACTTTACTTTATCTGAATGTGTGTGTGCATGTGTGTGCATGCTAAGAATTGAGTGTTGGGGACAGTGTAATGTGTGAACTTCATGACAGAGAAGATCCTTAAATTGGTTTAGGTAGACTGTGGGAGTGGATAACAATCTAATAATAAGGAACCATTTTGTGTTCTGTATTTGTGCTTTAGATGGTGTTGTGGTTCACTAAGCTCATTGAGTTACAGATTAGAGTAGATACCCATGTTTTAGTTGAGCAGAAATACTACACGAATTTTGCCCATGTAGTTTGTTCATAATTTTATATGTTGTGCCAATCCAAAAAACTGGGTTAATGGAGTTGATCATGGATAAATATGTCAACCAAACACATCATTTTGTGAGAAGTCTTAGCAAAAGTGAATTGAGTGAAGAAGTGGGTTAGTCTCCTTATCTGTGAGTTTTTAGAAAGTATACAGGAAATTGTTTTGATGGGAGGTTAGCAGCTAGGAGCAAACATGCTAGTAGCTGAATCTGTTCGAGTCTTGCAAATATCTGGGGTTAAGAGCTAGGATATCTCTAAAACCAAAAATAGCATTTGGCAACCTAGTGTAATGTAAGAATTGAAGAGCTACTATCCTGAACCAGCCCATAAAGTCTAACATCAGTTTCCAATCTTAATATTTTAGAGTAATAATTCTCATACAGGACATCACAATCCTCCAGAGATCATAACTAACTCAAGGTTTTGCATTTTTTTGGAAGAAATATGAACAAAGTTTGCAGGTATCTAGATTTATATTTAAAGTTAGTGATATATTTATTTTTTGCTTAATAAAATTGTTTTATTCACAGGAGGCAGGGAGCAGTTTTCATAAAGACATTTACAATTTGAGAATCCTTGCCTTAGATTAGTTTTCCCTAACTAGGCACTCTCAGATAAGTTGGGACTACAGCTCCCAGAATTTCCTTGCCTGCAAGACTGAAATCTGGCTGAAAATTCTGAGATTTACAGTCCACACTTGGAGGTTCCTTGGCTGGCAGAGGCCAGTTTATGAATTAAATAGTATTAGTCATATTATTATATGAATGAGTGAATATTTTCAGTTCAAGAAATGTATATCTATTGTATAACTTATATTTGTGTTTGAGCAAAAATGTTACCTCTCACAACTATAGTACTATGAATTTGTTTTTAAGTCTTTGTGTATTTGCTCCTGCAGAAGATCCACAGGAAGAGGCCATAGTTGTGCTTAATTAGACTCTAGAGTCTAGTACTACCAAGGCCATTTGTTTCCAACTGTTAAAGTAACCTTCTTCCATTCTGGGTATAGTGAAATGGAACAAGTGTGGACTGTTCCTAGAAACTGCAAATTAAACATTTAGAAACAGTGCTTACTTAAAAAAAAAAAAAACCAGCACAATATGTACTATAGTCATTTATTACCTAGCCATTGACTAAAAATAATACTGTGCTGTATCTCAGTTGATTTGAGAAACTATTGCTGAATTTTAATTTATCAGCTTCCTCAGTGCAACTGCACAATTCTTTTTTTCTTTGCTGTTGAAAGTGGTGGATGGATATAAATAGCATTATAAAGTGTCAGCTTTTCACTTTTTTTTGTATGTGAAAGTATTCTTTCTTGTTATTGGTAGGCATAGGGCCGATGAACTGGACGCGTATGGTCAGCCACAGTTCCCCCACTGTTTTTTTTCTGTGTGGCCCCCAAGAACCTTTTAAAATTTCCAAAAAACAAAACAAAAACCCAGCCATTTTGTAGTAAAAAGACATGATAACTGTAATGCAAGATCTAAAAACAAATCTTATAGATAAAGATAAGACCATTTTCTCACAATGAATCACAGTGAATGTCCCTGTCCATTATGCATCAACTACTGTGGCTCTTCCCACTCCCCTGGAACAGTATGTGTGGTATTAAACCACCAAAATCTCCACCTAATTTCTGCTGAGCCCTAAAATCCAGAGAATCTTAGGTTGTATCATTCCATGAATATACCCTTCAAAAATAAGTTGGTCCCATGGATTGGCTTAGTGAACCCAGATTCTCAGCGTTTCTATGATTGATTCCATGTGTTGAATGAATGAATGAATGAATGACTACCACTGGCCGTCACATTTCATCCAGGTTTCTCCTTCACAATCAGAGTCTACTCTAGACTTAGCTAGTGGAGCAATTGTATCTTAGGCCTCATCAAGTGGCGTTTCTGTGTCATTTGATCATCTTCATTCTCAGCTGTGTCTTGGGAATCACTCAAGAGCCCATAATCTGAGCAGTAGATAGTTTGAGTATTTGACTTAATCACTCTAGTTGTGTTGAAGAATAAGTGTAGATCATCACAACTTTCAGCAGGCTTGGCAAGGGTACATTCTTTTCATGCTGCTTGCAGTTTCAACAGTTAAAGAGCTGAACGCAGCCTTCTATAAACAACTATTGGCATACAAGACCATGACAGAACAAAGAGAGAAAAACTTTAAGCAGTGATTAAAAATTATGCCACCCACAGCAGCTTTCTCCCTATTTTGGTATTTACTGGGGAGATGTTTATTATATGTAAATCCAAACAGCTGTGGGGGAAAAAAATGTATATGCATTTTTCTTCTTGTAGTAGGCATTCTCTGTAATTTAACTCTTTAGATCAAATGAAGCTAAATTCACCTGGAAGTCTTTGAATGAAGGTAGGACTCATTTGCCTGCCTTCCTGCAAATGTTCACAATGCTTGCCTGTATTTCTTTCTGATAGATGGTGCTCTATTTCATAAACCAATAGCCTGGGAACTGTAACACATTGTGATATCAATAGATGCATTCAACTTTAGAGTCAGCCCCTTAAATGAATGGCTGTCATGTCTTTGATACACAGAGACATTTGGACTTTGCTTGTCAACTTCCTTTGGAGTGTTTATTGATATGGAGCTGCTCAAATAATATTGGGCAAGACACTGATTGAAAGAGATTGAAAGACCTCTTTCTTACTGTTTCATAGTATATATGCGGCTCTTGTTTTTAAAAGGGGGATAGCCACAAGAGACAGGAACCATGAAGCTAAAAATGATTCACTAACACCCATTGATTGAAGAAACTTAGTGTTTTATATGCCGGTAAAAGATGCCATTAGTGAAGATTTTCATAGCATAAATTGTGCTGATAGGAATTGCATGTATGAGTGTGTATGCACACAGACTACACTATTCATGCTTTTTTAGAAAAAACTATTTAGGAATCTGGTATCATATGTGTAATGGTATGTAGGAGTGACCTTGGGAGACAGAAGGAAGAGCTGCACACTAGAGAAACATCATGTAAAAGATATCTTGGTCCACAGAAGGAGGGTTGTGTGTGAGAAGCCTTTCAGAAAGGGTCTTCTCTAGTTTTCTGGAGAGTAAAAGGAGATAAGGAGAGACGTATTTTCAGACTTTCAATATTCTGTTAATATAATCCTGTACCTATTAAAGGTAACCTTAATATTCATAGTTATACTTCTTGCCTGGACTACCTCAAAGGGCTAACATATGTGAGGTTGGTTAGGAGGTTGCCTTACTAAATGTGTGTAAAAGTTTAACCTTTATACTGCAGACTCTGGATGTTATGTTCTAAAGAAGTTTTTGGTGATTCTGTTGGGTCTAACCGTTTCTTGATTAGCATTTCATTGTCCTCCATTGCCAACTAGATGCCTCTTAGTTTAGAAATCCCATCAACAAATTATCAATTGCAGAATTCTCTTTCATTATTACTTTCTTAGAAGTTGATATTTGGTGACTCACTGCCTACTGTACTGAAAATAATAAATAGTCATCGTGATTAATTATTATTAACTAAATAACCTATGACCCATTCCTTTTTTCAGTATTTACTTACCTAAAGAATAAACACAATCACCACTTTGCCTACCCTATAAGGTTCCATCCCAAAAAGGTGCCAGAACTCCGCTCTGAGCGTTCTATGAGAAAAAAAGCCCTGCATTTAGGTTTCCAAAGAGGCTTCTTAGCAATGAGCAGGTAATACTTGCAAACAGAGAATCCATGGGCAGGAGCGTTATCTGGAAATTCCATTGATTTTAACACTGAGCCATCAGGCTGGACATGATGTAATCATAACAAAACAAAACAAAACCAACAACCTTGTTTTTCCTGTTTTATATATTTTCCCATATAATTAACAAAATAATTTTCTGCCATACATTGTGGCCAGGACAAAACTTGTGGAAATAAATTTCATAAAGATTTGGCTACATGGGATTGGTTCAATTACATGGAAAATAAATTGAAGATTCTCTTTTGAAACTGATATTGGTTGCAGTATCTTGCCATGAAGCTTGATTGCTTAAACCAATTAAATTATTTAAATTAACTCAGCAGTGGAAACTATTGCATTCTGCAGAGATGAATGCAAAAATGGCATTGAACAAATATTTAATTCCATTTGATTTCACTGGAGGATATTTACCAAAATGCTTAATTCTTACATTTACAGTAGTAGGATTTTAATATATTTAAGTTGGGATCATGCCTCAGATTAATAACATAATGATTTCGGCATTATGTGCTTTTATTAATTTAAGTCAGCCACAAGCAGAAATCCCAGCTATGTCTTTGCCATAGATCATAGTTTGTTCAGGGAGAAAGGGAAGCACTCAGAATGCGGTCAGCCTGCGTGGCAAAACAATCACCCGGGACACCAGGTGCCAGGCGCATGCGCTCTCCGCCTCTGCGCACGCCCAGGCAGGTTCAGCATGTCACCCGGCCCAGCCGCTCGGTGCGGTGAGCAGAATGTGCTGTTGCTTGCTGAAACCAGGCTGGGGTCTGGGCAGAGTTGCTCAGGTAACGTGGACTCTCATGCCACTCATGGCATCCCCTCCCCCAGAGTCCACGGGTGTGTGAAGGGCCATTTGTGGATCTTCTTTCTCCAAGCGCTTTCTGCTTCGCTCATTCACCCTTCTCTCACATTTTCTCCAAACCAGCTTCACTCATTCACCCTTCTCTTGCATTTTCTCCAAACCAGCTTCACTCATTCACCCTTCTCTTGCATTTTCTCCAAACCAGCTTCACTCATTCACCCTTCTCTTGCATTTTCTCCAAACCAGCTTCACTCATTCACCCTTCTCTTGCATTTTCTCCAAACCAGCTTTGCTCATTCACCCTTCTCTTGCATTTTCTCCAAACCAGCTTTGCTCATTCACCCTTCTCTCGCATTTTCTCCAAAGTCCAAACTCCCACTGCTTCCCTTGCTCACCCTGCTCGCCTTCCCAAAGTCCAAACTCCTGCTGCTTCCCTTGCTCGCCTTCCACGTGCGTACTACTTACCTCGCTCGCCCTTTCTCCAAAGTCCAAATTCACTTTGCTTCGCTAGCTCGCTCGCCCTCTCTCCAAACTCACGCCGCTCGCTCACTGTCCCGACTGCACTGTCGCTTCCAAAGGCCACATGCTCTCTCTCTCTCCCGCCCAAACCTGCTTCTTTTATAGGTTCCCCACTCCCCGCCCAGCTCTCACAGCTGCTCCCAGACTCCCGGTGCAGAGAGAGAAAAAGACCGAGTGTGCTGCTGGATTTGGTTTCCCTGCCCTCTCCAGCTCTCACTAGTCAGGCGTGCATGGAGAGGGGGAGGGGAACAGCCCCGCCCCGCATCCCTCTGGGGCGATGGCACGCATGCCCAGAGAAAGGGCTCTGCGTGCCACCTGTGGCATGCGTGCCATAGGTTCACCACCACGGCTCTAATGTTTGTTTAAGTTTCAGTATGTAGTTTTCTGGGTTTTGGTGAAGCCAGTTGTAGCCAAAAAAACAGCAAAAACATTCTTGTCTTATTTTTCTAGGTGTATATCTCTGTCTATCTGTCTATCCTCCCGGTTTTATTAATGTACAAAGCTAGTAAAGAAGAGGTAATTAGCGCTGTAAATTAATTATATGTTGTACCCTTAAGATAGGAGTGAACTATTTTTAGGCCCCAGTAGTCCCAAATTGTGACAGCAAAATTATATAATTTGGGGGGCATTCAGATACCTTAGAGATTTTAAGTGTGGGAGTGAGAGGCCACTTGTACCCATTCTAACATAAATCTCTGAAAACAAATAGTTAAAAAACTTACCCCTGGCCCTTTTAGTGTTATCATGGTGTTAATGGATAGTGTCCCTTAGCTTTTAGGAAGGTGTGGAGTCTGTATTCCAAATGTTGCCCAGTCCTGTTTTAAGGGTACTTCTTTTCTTTTAGCAACCATGCTGCAGACCTGAGAAGAACCTTGTGGAAAGGGTTGGGGTGGATGGGAGAAAGGGAATATAAATCTATAGTAGAACTTGTGTTCTAGTGTGTTTATTCCAGAAATCAGTTTTGGATAAATGGAAGAGACATGGACTTTTCTGAATGGTAGAATTCTTGTGTTCGTTGGTAATTCACACACTGTATGGCATATGCATAATTCATATTGTCTCCTTTATTTATTGAATGAACAACAATAGGTTGAGTTAATGGGTTATACTAATTTATAAACTTAGAACTACAATGACTGGGTTTATTATATGTTGCAGTCGGCTGAAATCAAATGTGTCTTGATTCAAACCAATTTTTCTGTTCATTTCAGGCTGGAATGATTGTTTCTTGATTAGTTCTTGTTTAATAGCAATGAAATCTCTTAGCTGATAAGTGTCAGAATTTACTGCCTACAGTCTTCTGGATCTAGGGGCAAATGACAAATTTTCCTGCTTTAAGTAATAAATTACGGCTTTCCCATCATATCACTATATCAAAAGGCCAAGCTATAACTTTTGTTCTTGTTCTTTCGTAGCAGTTTATTTTGGGGGATGAGAACATATTATTTAGAAACATTTTCAGTTTGCCATTATTTTGGGGTTTTCTACTCCTTCAAATATTTCATGGATTTACTGAAGGAAAGATTTTGTCTTATCTTACTGCTTTGGGGGATTGTTGATTCACATGGCTGGAGGGAAAACAGGAGATGAAAGAGAGTTGCCACTGTGAAACTTGTGTATTTGCTTCTCCTGATGTTAAACATTTATTTGCTCTTGATTTTCAGGGTCTTGGTTGGTGCCCCAAAGGCAGATTCTAAGTACAGTGCTTCTCTTAAGTCCCCAGGAGCTGTATTCAAATGTCGGGTTCACACTAACCCTGATAAGAGGTGCACAGAGCTGGATATGGGTCGAGGTATGCATGAGTGTACAACCCTTTCACTTTCACTTTATTTGTTTGAATACATTTTTTTTCTTCCAAAGAAACATAGAACCTTCCACATAAAATCTGACTATGCTTCATCTACAAGTTGATGTACAGGAAATGGCCTTCTTAAACTAGAAACAGTATAGTATGGGAGGGCATTGGAATTAGAATCATTGGGCGGAATATGGTCCTTCTTATCTGCTTTTATTTTCTGTTAGCTTGAAGAACCAAAGTAATATGGAAATAGGCATTTTTGCCTCAGATGTCAGTATTTTCCCGGTTCTTCCCCCTTTGTCCTCTCTTTTATGACCCCAAAGGGCTCTTAGTGCTTTGATCTAATAGTTTTCTGAAGTTGATGATAGGAAAAAAACATTAGACCTGCCATTTCTGGAATGATTTGCTCTCCATGTTTCCTGCTACCCTCTGTGATAGCACAACCTGAGTGTCTATGGTGGGAATTTGCAAAAAAATTACTCAGTTGGCTAAGAGAGATTAGATCCTTTCTTTCTTGACATAATCCCCACTGTAACATTTTAGAAAGTAACTCTTCTTAGCCAATATTTTAATAATGATTTCATATAGGTTTTCAATGGAATGTCTAATACCAGGATTGACCAAGAATTGCCAGTCTCTGATGAACTTGGTAAAGATTTTTAAAGACGTATTCCCTTTATTGATAAGTGTACTATGCTAAGATTAATAATTCTGAATCCACCAGATGGAAAAAATAATGGTCAGTTATCTGTAGTGCCATTTCCAGTAGAGATACTTTATTGCCATCCTCATCCTTTCTAAATTCCCACCCTTCTTCCTGCATTTGTTTTAGCTAATGTTCGAGGAACATTCTGTGGAAAGACATGTAAAGAAGATAGAGATGATGAATGGATGGGTGTCAGTCTGGCAAGACAGCCAACGGTTGGAGGAAGTATATTGGTAAGTTGTTTTCCCTTGATCTCATTGAAGTGGGAAATGTCATATTGACATTGACATAAAACGTGTGGGAACAATTATACTGTGCCAGAGACTGATGAGAATTCAGTTAATTCTCTGCTTCCTTTGGGAGGAAGGTAAATTGCATCCTGAGGACAAAGCTTGCATCTAGAAAGGCAGCTTCAAAGCAATTACACCTGCTTCTGTCATCCCCAGGGCTTCCTTTTCAAATTGTAGATTTAGCACTTGGAACAGAATGAATGTCACCTTGTGTTTCTGTGAATAAGCCTGCTCTCTTTATTTCCTTTAAATAAAATATGCATAGATGTTATGCATGTGTGCAGACTTAATAATATTTTAGGCCATGTTTCCTAATTTTATATTTCCTGCTTTACGTTTAAGGTAAAAATGAAATAAGTGAATATTGATATTCCTACACATTTTTATGGATGGTCTTTTTGTAATTAGTAACCAAGAAGTCAGTGGAAGGTAAATTTTTCAACGATGAAGTGTGCTGTTCTTGATGGCAAATGGCTCAGAATTACAGTTCTGCAGAATAGTCAAGGTTGGATTGTGAATGGTTTGCTTCATCTGGATTCACTTTCAGTTTACTGTACCAGTTGATTTTACTCCTGCCTCCAGGCAATGATTCAGGATTTCAGTAATCTCACTGGAATGTGGTAGAAAGAAGAGATAGAGTCAGGTCCCAATCATGTATCAAACTTAAATCTTAAATGACTTTCATATTATTTAAAATACACATTAAATATATAGCGACAAGTAAATCTTTGATGGAACAAAAGTCAATAGCTTTCTGAAGCTGCCCTTTCAGTTGGGATTTAAACCATTATATCCCCAAGCTGCATTCTTTAAAGATATCAGCAAAGAATACTATGGTTCATTGCACAAGAAGTTCTTCAGAGGTTCATCAGAACCAAAAGAGGTTCATCAGAACCTGCTGAGAGGTCCAAGGCCATTTGCATCCCCAAATACACTCTAAATTCATTTAATCTCAACCAGGAAAAATCTCAGCTGAAGACTCTTTATACACAGCCAGGTACTTTGCTGAAGATCATTTATTGGAAACCTGATGAAAATTCTCCAATAAAAAGGTTTTTCTCTTTCAGTACCCTTCTGTAGCCTCTTTCAAACATGCATAGACATATTGTAGTAATGAGGATTTTTCTACTACCAGAATACACATATTCTGATGAATTGCAGCCTTTTTCAACATGCTTTGTTACATGTATAACTTAGTATGATCTAGGAAAGCTGAGCTGCAATTATTTGAAATAAAACTTTGGAATACCTTTGGTATTCCAAAAATACTTTAAAGAATGTCTCAACAGCTCTTTAAACCTACTTACTTCTCTCACTCTGTCTCTCGCCAGTAAGTGTACCTATGTGTATCTTCTACCACAAAAATGTGAATATGGAGACATTATACAAAGGATGTTTCAGCCTTAATGGACCTTAATGCAGAGTATGTTGTTTTAATGTAGAAAGAGGTAACTTCACATAGTTCTCCACCTGATGAAAACCATTGCTAGCATTGATATGTATGAATCAAGACTAAATTAGATTTAGACAGCAAATGGTGTGATTTTAGTGCTGTGTTTAAAGAAATTATTTTTTTCATGATGAAACTTTGGTTCTTTCATTGACATGTTTTATCTGAAACATGACTGACTATGCCATATTAAATCATGGATCTGTTAAATATCAGCTTGGAATAGAAGACTAAATGGAAGGCCAGTGATTGATAAATCGCTGACAACATATATTTCAAATATAATTTTGGTAAGTGATTTGGATTTTGAAGTATTAAGTGTTTCAAAAAGAGAGGAAAAGGTCATCCAGTGCTAATGTTGGAAAAGTGCTAATTGGGGACAGTCATTAGAACATGGAGAAAAACCACCTGTCTTAATTTTGCTATACCATGCATTTATTATATTTATTATGAAATTTGTTTCTTCCCTCTGCTGCTACCCTCTTCTGAAACAATTAAAGAATGAGTAAAAGCACAAACCCATTTGTTTCTCTCCTGTGTTCTCAAGGACATTGAAGTAGGATTACAGACCTGAGCATTTGCTGAGGGCAGGGAGCAAATGATGACATCTCTGATATCATCACAAGTAATCCAACTTGTATATTTTCCATTGGGCATTAGGAGGCAAATTGAATAATTGCATCACTTGTGTGATCAAGCATACATCATTGTTTTGACATTGTAACTTGTAACAGAACTTACAAGGTGGATATCTGTGATCGAGACTTCGGGATCATTTCCTTATCCATATGGTTGTATTTTATATTGTGGCATGACTCATTTGACTTACTTCAGTGCGATATATTGAATAAATACAATAAACTGAATTGATACATAGTTATAGCTGTAAACTGTGATTTGCAGATCATAGTGGCTGGGCTCAGTATACTAAGCCAAAATCAAATAAACCAAATTATGGCATGTTGTATTGCATGAGGAAAACCTAATGAATGAATTGACTTGAAATCTATGAAGCCCTGTCATTGAGGTCAGATGTACCCTTGCTTGTTAAATATTAGCCATGTGTCCTCTTATCCTGTAATCTGAAATATATTTAGTGAACTGATTCATTAGTAGCATTCACACATTCTTCTGGTACTATATGTTGTTTTGGCTTAATGTGCTGAATCAACCTATCCAAATGGTTTGTATGCCATAGATGTTCTTCTTCATCAGTATTTAAGTTAGGTTATTGGTAGAGGTGAGTGGCATTTTCTCCAGATATAGAAACAAGTAAACATTTTAGAAATTGTAGCATTGGGAAGCTTTATTTACTTTACTTTGTTTTAAAGGAACTTTTTATTGCTATGGTTTATGCTAGCTATATTTTTCTTGTATTAAATATTCCTTTTTTTCTTGCAATATGTTTGCTTGTCCAGTTTCCTCTGGAGATTTGTAGAAATTTGACCTTAATGTTGTATGTTGCCTATGGAATGCCATCTTCCAGGAGAAAGTTGGTTTGTATTTTGCATTTATAGTGGCAATACTTAAGAAAAAAAGCTACTTCCTGAACATTAAAATATAAATATTTTATGATTTAAATATATATATATATATATAAATATAGCAAATATATGGATTTAAAAATGAAATAAAAAAACATAACTGGGTTAGGCAGAACCCAGAGCAAAAAACCAAGTTCGGATTCTTATAAGGTTGCTTATGTATATCTATCTATCAAAGGAGAGAGCTATATAAAGATGCATTTTAATATTCCATATTCTGCCATAAAAGTTCTTTATATAGGACTAAGGGTATCAGGAGGATTGTAGGATTAATCTCATATCAGTAAATAAAATTAAATTGTTGAATAGAGAAAAAAATTGAACCCTGAAATTCATGGTCTGTTGTTGGAATGAGCAAATTGTGGATCAAGGATTATGGTTTCTGATAAGAGAGTTTCATTCATTTTTTTTTTTTTTTTGCATTGTAGAGGTAGGCTTACAAGATTAGAAAGAGAAGGAAAGTTTGGATCCACTTTTAACTATGGACCTACTCATACTCCTGCTATTCAGCCCACATCTGAGAAAACGTTTGCCCAATCATGGTATAAAAGAAGCATACTCATGTAAATTTTCTTCAGAGACTAGTTAAAATCCCGCTGTCTTTATGAGCACATCTGTGTAGGGTTCTTTTGGCAGCAATATGCAAATAGTTTGTTATTGCCTTCTCTCCAATTTATAATTCATCTTTGGGATTTCTTGGTGGTTTACATCCAAGAAATAATCAGGTCTAACTTTGCAATTCAAGATTGGCTTAATTAATGTTGGTATTGCCAGTTAGCTGGATATTTATCCTACTACTTTCTGGGGAAAAAAATTCCAACCACTAACAAAATTTTAAAAGTGTTTTCTCTTTTTCTTTAGGCCTGTGCCCATCGTTGGAAAAATGTCTACTATGAAACGGAGTACATCCTTCCTCATGGTTTTTGCAACATCATCCCTCCAAACCTTGGATTGAATGGTAAAAAGTTAATGCCTTGTTATGAAGGTAAAGTGGCATATTTATTTTTCATTATCTGTGCTAGTACTTGTGATGGATTTTATAATTACATTCCCCCTATTAATTATAGTTGTGGCAATCAGTACTGTTAGAATGCTCTCTTTATCCTGTAAATTAAATTATGATTTAACTGTAGTACTATTGTCCTGTTACAATATAAAAATAGAGGACAATTTTAGTTTACTTGTGCTTTCCAGATATGTTGGGATTGTAATTCCAAGAACATCTGGAGGTGCTGGGATGGGGAAGGCCGATACTGAGAGTTAACTTTTGGTAATTGCTGTCCAACTGTTCCAGTGTGTTAAAGGCTGGGCTTGAACTTCCTTGGAAGGCAATATCAGTATTTGACTTTTGAGCAAGAGTTTGAATGATTGTGTTTAAAAAAAGGCTCTACATGTTCAGATTTTAAAGGGTATATTTTCCTCCATTCTATCCATTTTGTGTAAATGTATGGAGTGTTGCACCACCTGTTAAATAGGGCCAGTTGTCTGATTTGAATCAGTGATTTTCTTAATGTGGCATGGACACTGCTGTTTTGAATTCCACAGGCAGTGAAGC
Source organism: Azemiops feae (assembly GCA_023970755.1). Taxonomy (NCBI): domain Eukaryota; kingdom Metazoa; phylum Chordata; class Lepidosauria; order Squamata; family Viperidae; genus Azemiops; species Azemiops feae. The sequence continues at coordinate 117,480 of JALGBA010001480.1, forward strand.
GAGTCCCTCTGCCCACCGAATGAAGAACTGTGTACTAAACAGCTGCAGGCTTTTTCAGTTGTGTCTGAAATCCTTCCCATTCAACTCTGTATACAAAACCAGCTTATGCTTTATCACCAGAGAACTGCAGTCTAACTGCTAAACCAAGTAGTCCTTGCTTTGGTTCTGTTCATCCTCTTCTCCTTCTCTTCCTCCTCATTTCCCTTGCCATCTTGATCTCCTTGGGCCACACTATGCATTTTATCAGGACCCTTCTCTTTTACTTTTTGAATATTACTGTCTAATTAATGTCACATACCTTGCTCGTTATGTATTAAAAAAGGAATAATTCATTTGTACATCTTATCAATTTATTTATTTTATGAAATTTATAAGCAGCCCATCTTATGGTTCTAGGTGACTCTTGACTCTTGCATTATGTACTTCATAATGCAAGATATCTGATAGGTCAGTTAAGGAAGGTAGGTGTCTTTCTAGACTAACAAATTAGAAAAAAAGTCTGGAATATACTTTCTGGGATATTTGGTTTTTTTTTTTTAAAAGTACTTTTTATTGCCTTCCTCTTTGGGAGAATTAGAAGTTGAAGAGAAGAACATTGAAATGAAGTGATTTCCCCCCAGTCTCTGAGTATCAAGAGACAAGACTAGTTGACTAGTTTGAAAAAAAAAGGTATCCATTGTGGACTGGATTGCATTAACTCAAACTGTGGTTTGCTTGGATTTAGCTTAGCTTGATGTATATATCCAGTTGTGCTCATGTAATTTATGGCATCGTGTGATGTATAACTCCTTTTGTAGAGTATTTAACAAATCATGATTTAGTGCAGCAAGAAAAATTCCTCCCCTCCCCCAAAATGTCTTGATCAATTCTTCTTTTCCTATGTAGTCAGAGCTGGAGATCCTTTGAAAAATCTCTCATTCCTTATGACAGGAAATGAAACTGACTGGATTTATTTTGGATAGAGCTTAGGAATGACTATATCCTTAATGCACTGTGATTTTCCAGTGATTGCTTCTTCTCCAAATCCATAATGTGATCTGAAACAGTGGTGAAATAAAAAGCTTCAGAAAAAAAATTGGCAAGAAATGAGCTATATTGGATTTTGCAATTGGTAATTGATGTTACACATTATAAGTTAACTTTCACTTTACTTTACACATGCCAATTAGTTAAGCTAGAAAAATAGAAGGGAAACCATATGCCTGGAATTTGTAACCTTTTATATTTTTGATGATTAGCAAACTGTTGCAGACAACATTTTGAAATATAATTGTCTGCTTTTAGTTCCATGTTTGGAGCAATGAATTCAGCTCATCTTTAATAAAAGTAAAGAAAGCTATAAAATTCTCCCACTTGGAAGACTCTCTTGATTAATATTTTCTTCTTTTGGTTGGATCTGCTTTAAGAGTTATATAGTATAAATTTGTATTACAAATGCAATATCAGAGATAGAGGTGAGCACAAATATATGATTAGTATGCAGGGGTTTTTTTTTTGAGAAAAATAACCCAGTAACTCACTTTTAATTTGAAAAGGTATCAGCCAGAAATATCTATAAAAATAGTAGTGAGTTGACTCAAGATCTTTAAAGCAGTAAGTGGAAAATTGACAGATTTGGCATGGCTAGCTTGCAATTTATTGTGCTGGAATCTGTACAGAAAATTGGGGACTAGGCATGTGTCTCAGTTGCCAAACTGTCCCATCACAGAGAATGACCAAGTATGCTTTGGGAGAATACAATAACATTCAGCTTTATTAGCTATATCTTCTAGAGACATGGATGTAATACATTGCTCAGAAGGAGTTGTGTTTTAAATTCAATAGATCCTGCCTTCCTATGATAATCCTTTTTCATCTACTTTGAGAAACTAACTGAGTTCCTTGGCCTAGAGACTGCAATTAAAGAAATGTAGAAATTGAGAGTGGGATAGAAACTGAAAAATAACATGAGCGTTGATATTCAATGTTTGTTGAACATTATTTTCTGAACAAGGCAAGTTTGTATGAATTACTTTCAGCAAAAACAAAATCATACATTAGCGTAAAGCCCCCCAATCAACACTGCAGCATTCCTCATGGTACTTTCTTCTGTACTGATAATATGTCGAAATGGGGAGCTCACTATAGAAGTTTCTCAGGGAATTTTTTTGTTTTCTCCATCAGAGTTAACCATGTCACAGTATTAGATAATGTTAACCCTAGAAAGGATTAAATTAGAATGACCAAGCATTGATATAGATGTAGTCATACATCTGTATCATAGATAATCCCAATATAAGAGATTTGATTCAATTTGCATCCAAACATGGCAAAAGATAGGGAAAGAAGAATGTAAACTGATAGATCATTCTTAACCTTGGTTAAAAATTGGGCTTTCAGTGGGAAACATTTCTATCTTTTAAACTCAGATACATATCATATCTGGAGGAGATGCATAAATGTAGACATTGTAATTTGTAAATCATAACTAATGGCTTTGTATATTATATGAGCTATTAATTGTGGTTCATTCAACAAACCAAGTTTTGGTTTAATGCAATGTACAAGACCAGCTACAGTCTTTTCTTTTAAATCATTAAACTTTCTAAAATAGCATCAGAATTCATTTAAATGTTGCGTAAAAAGATGAGAATAATCAGGTGAGCTAGCACTACTCCCATCTCCAACACCTTCCTTCTGTTGGAAAGAAATAGTTGCAGAATCAATTCGAATCTTAATTTTACAGTTTTTAAAATAGCTATTTTAAGAGGACAGGAAGGTGTGTGGGTGTTTGTTCCCACTCATTTATTTATATCTTGATTGCATGCATATCAATGGCATGTTTAACGTTCCCTTTTTCTTATTTTGTTTTTCCTGCAAACAACCTTACATGATAGGTTGGCACGGGAGCAAGTGAATTATGACTGAGGGTAGGCTAGAACTTGGTTCTCTGGTTCAATACCTTATCCATTACAACATGCTGGCATTCTCATTTGAATGCCTAAATAAGCTCTGCAGTGTATTTAGTATGGCTGGTCTTAACTGTAATTAAAATGTGTATGCTTTACATATGGTGATAGGAGACAAAAATCTTTTAAAACATTTACATTTAGGTTTGGTAATCACATTAAGATTATTTAATGTTTATGATTAATGTAACCATAAATCACTATCTGTTAATTGCATTTTTGTGATGCAGCACATCTTGAGAGCATTTCTCCAACTAAATGTTGTGATTATAATGTGAGAGAGAGTGAGAAAAATAATTAAAAAGATTATTTGCAGTTTTCTGCCTTGACAGACTTACATAATTTCTGGGATATTTTGGTTTATTGTGTTCCAGCTTATGGAAAGTTGGCTTATACACATTAAACTGGTTTTTAGTTTGTAGATTTTATTAGAATGAATAGGTCTTTCTTTTTTTAAAAGATATTTTATCCAATTTAAGGAAGTATTGACAGTCCATTTACTATTTTTTTCCTTTTGAACAGAGAGTTTCTGAATTGAGATTTATTATTCTTATGGTCTGTCCCGCCTAAAGGAATAGATTGAGTTCCCCATAGGACAATTTGCCAAGTAATTCCCTGTTCATTCCTTGAAATTTAGCAGTGGGTTGGTGGTTAGCAGTTTCAGAGAGTTACTAGGTTACATGGTGGCTATTTTCAGAAACCAAAGCACTGACATTTCTCTGAATTCATACATATCCTTGGGAGCATATTGCAAGAAGCAGGAAGTGGGCTTTCCTCCCCTCCCAAAAAAGCACATTATTTGGGGGATTTGAAAATGAAGTCCAGAAGCTGCTCAGACCAATTTAAATCTCTGGTTGAGACTGTGAGCAATAAAGCATGAGATTGTTATGGTGCATCTAAGATACACAGTAAAACTAGTTTTATATTGTTTGACATATTTTCATTTTCTTCAAATAACTGTTGTGATTATAATACTGTGAGAGTAGGAGAAACAACTGAAAAGATTATTTACAGCTTTCTGCCTTTGAAGAAATACAATTCCTGGATTATCTTGGTGCATTGTGTTCTCTATTACTGGTAAAAAGTAGCTTTGGGAGCCATTATTGTGCTGAAGCAACAGATATGAGAACTAGCTTAGTGTCACTTCTGAATGGTGCTATAAGGTACAAATGGCAAGTAGCCCTAGTTAAAAAAAATGGTCAGCCAAGGTTTCTTGGCTGTGATTTGCTCAGTAAGCCCCAAAGACTGTAATCAACTCTTATGTTAATCATAGTTGTCCAGCCAGTATAATTGCATAGATGTCACTGGGCCAAAGTAAGCAAACATGGATTGCTTTGGACAATCGGTAAATCCAGTCATAAGCTATTGCATTTGAGTCTAATTCCATGTACTGGGCATATTATAGTTACCCTGAATGATGTTCTTTGGTGAAAGTGTTGTACACTGGAAGAGTTGGTTGAAGTTTCTCTTTTCTCCAGGCCTGATAAATCCCAGGACTTGCTTGTATCTTTCTTTGTTCAATGGACTGTTGTTTAATATTACGGTTATAAAAGTATTAATATTATAAGATGTAATAATGGTAGCAGTAATTTTGGTCATTCACAGCACAGTCAACATTCATGACATTGTAGGGTCTAAGTAAGTCCACAAATGGATTTTTTATGCCTAAAAGCATACAGTCTAAAATGTTACAGTTGAGAGAGATAAGTAGGAACTGAGGGAAGCAGGAGTGGTAGAGTTTTAACTTTAGACAATAAAGTTGTGGTTATTTTAGCCTTCTCATTAAGAACTCATTGAGGAGTATTTTTGCCAGCCTCCAATTAGCCTTGTAATTTTCAGTAAACAAATAACCAAGTTCCCCACCAGTTATATTTCTGCATTTTTAGAGCTTTTTTAATTCCTCCTATCATAAAAAAATCCAAAACATGTTTTCCTCTGTGAATAAAGTTATTTGGTTTGACAATAGCCAAAGAAGCTTGAAGTTTGCTAATGTCCCAGAATTTGCTCTGCGGTGAACCTCACTGTCTTAGTTTATGACAGCACATATGGATTAAAGAGAAGGGGAAGAGACTATTGAGTTGCACTTTTCTGGTGGGGACTGACATGACTGCATTTATTTCTTCTCATCTCATTTCTTTTTTATACCTTAGAATATAAGAAAAAATATGGTGAAGAGCATGGTTCATGTCAGGCTGGAATAGCAGGTTTCTTCACAGAGGTGAGTGTGAATTGTTAGAAGGCTTCAGTATGAAATAAAAAGTTTGTTTGCCTTTTAAACTTTGATTTAATTGATTAATTATATACACACATTATTATATGCATACGTACATTGTTCCCTTTCAGGGTAAACAATGGAATGTACAGAGAAGAAAGAACTCCATACACTTCCAAGTAGCTTCTACATCTGCTTTCTTCATCCTCTTTCCTAGATTAATCTATCCCCTTTTCTTAGGACTTGTTCTTGCTGCTGTCATTCTGCTTTCAGTTTTGTTTTTTTATTTCTTTTCATTTCTATAATGCTCATTTTTCTCCCAATATCCATCTTGATGTGTCAAAAAATGGCCTGTCCCCATTCAGAATCTAAAATAATCCTTAGTTCTTCACTAATTTTCTCAATCTTGCATTATAAAATCTCATTTCAGTCACGTTTTTAGATTTATGTTAATTCATTTCTCATGTAGATGTATGAAAAGAACACTTATGTTAAACCATGTACCTGAAACAGATCTTTCTCTAGACAAATATTCAGCAATCTCCATTCATTGTTGAGTCTCCAAATGATCCAATAGCTTTTTCTGTATTCTCATCTCATTCCTACCTATCCATTCCTGTCATACAACAGTTTAATTATTTCCCCAGATTTCATTAATTTAGAATGTTGCACAATTTTTCTAAAGCAAAACATATGTGTTTTTTTGCATTAACACCATTCTCTAGCAAGCCAAAAACATACTATTGCCAGCCTATGGATTCACACTTAATAAAAAACTATAGCAACCTATATGATTCTAAATATTATGTTCTGATATATATATTAACCCTATCATTCATAATTTTTATAATATCTTTATTAAATTTCAGAATCAAATATTAAAATACAAATTTTATGTTAAAGGAACAGGGAATAACAAAACAAAGTAAAAGTGACAAAAAAAAATCAAATTTATAACAAAAATAACTTCTGATTTTCTTTTATTCCAAAGATAATATCAATACAACAACCTCTCTATATTTAAATAATACTACTCTTTAAAATCAATATTCTAAAAAAACACTATCCTAACATATTCTTCTCTTAATTCTAGTCTCACACATAATAAATTGTCAAATGTAAATAACCTTATATTTAAAAAACTCCAATATTTCTATAGTCAAATTCAATCTAATCCTCAAATCACAAAGTCAAAAGTTGATTTGTCTTGTAAGAAATCTTACAGTGGTCTCCAAGTCACAAAAAATGAAAATAAGTCATTCATGAAAAAAATGAAAAGTCAAATTATTTTGCCATCATAGCTAGCTACATTACTTTCAAACTCCATTCTTTCAAGGTGGATTCTTTCCAACTATGGGAATATAGCAACATTGCTGCTGATGTCATATAAAGTCCCATCTTTCCAACTTTGCCATTCCTAAAAGGTCCATTATTCACAATATTCTCAACCATCATAAATATCTGATTCCAAAACATTTTAGCTTTCCTACAGGTCCACCTAATATGATAAAAGCATCTTCAGATTGATTTCATTTCCAATATTTGTTGAGATTCTCTTATACATCTTGTACAATTTAACTGGAGTTGAATACCATTGATACATCATTTATAAAATATATATTCATATACTCCCTCTCTGTAGGGTCAGGCCACCTTCATTTAGATTTATCTTCATCTTTCTCTTAGTTGTGCACTCACATGATATATCTGTTTTTATTCCTCCATTTCCTCCATTAATTCACACTTTTTTCCCATTTATTCCTTTTGTGTATCTTCCGCTGTGTACAGGGATTGGTGCCTATAGCTGAGAACTGTTTATTCTGAGTGATAGTGGCATTTCAGGGATGAGAAAAGGATACTTCCTAAATGTATCAGGATTGTATCTGGCACTTTTACATTTAAACAATGATGATTAAGTTTCCTTTGGCCAGGCCTCCATTACTCCTGACATTCACCAGCTGGAGGGCTATAGATGAATTCACTAGAAGTATGGTTTAATCAGTGAAAGGGATATGTTTTTTTTTTGGTCCTTTTTCTCTTTTGGGTGTAAGGGGTTGAGCATGGCAATAGGGTTAAGAAGCTTCTAGGAGATAAATTGCTCCCATTCCTACCCTTCCACCTCCCCTCCTGAAAATCATGCCATCAAAGTCTGATAATAAAATAACTTGGACCATTGTGGGGAGTGGGGATTTTTTTTTTCATTTCTGTATTTAGTTAGTACTATATTTCTGTGAAACTCTGCCCATGTTACATGTAGAACAACCTAAATTCAATCTTTTTTTTTTTTTTAAATAAAAACCTCAGTATGAGAAATCTGAATAGCTCTTCTCAGTCAGAAAATATATGTTGGATTGATGGACAAGTCTTTTGAATTGCAATTGAGATACTGGGCCGTTGATTTTTTTTTTTTTTTATGACAGGCAAATGGCTTTAGTAATGTCTAACTCTGACATAATTATATCTAATTTTCAAGGCAACTTTGAATTTGGCCTGATGGGTTTAATTACCCTGGATCTGGTAAACAAAACTTATGCCATAGTGTTCAAAAACAGTCTGGTGGGATCTTTCTAAGTTAATCTGAAATGGGTGGCAATCTTTGTGATGAAGTGTTTGATCATCAGTGCAATGTCAGCAGCAGCTGTTTCCTGGCTTGTCAGCAGTATCACGCTTGCTTCTTTTCCCATGCTCTGAACTCCCCCTCTCCCCCCTCCCCCCTGTTCCTCATTCAGAAGGTGGCTTTGAACTTTCAGTGCACAGCCTCAAGCATTAGTCAGTTAACAATAAGCAGGAAATGTAGATAAATGGTCTCCGGGTCAAACAGGCAAGTGTCTAATATAGGAGCACTTAGTCCTGCTTATTCTGTTTTCTTCTCAGAGAAAGGTTGTACCTGATAGCCACTCACCAAAATATTGCACATTTAATTGCTTCTGTGTTTGCATATATTAAAACAGCATGTCCATTGGCCTGCAGCTACTCCCTTGGTCTGCCAGAAGAGATAGAGACAGCTTGGAAGATTTAGAAACGTGAACTCTTGTGAGGGCTTGTGACAATTGGGGAACATAGACAAGGGTGGCTTAAAAAGTTCTTTTTTCTCACTACTAGGCCTTAGTATTTATGATGTACTCTGCATAAATAAATCAGTATTCCTTCCAAAACTTGCTACCTTTGAGCACAGACTTCATATATCCCTTTAATTATATGCAGAGAATTAACATGCCCAGAGTCGTTCAATAGTTAAATGGGTGGCATGTAAATTTAATATAAATAAGTCAACATGAATTGAGAGTAGTTGTGGAAGGAGAATTGACTGTTCTCCAGCATGAAGAATGGAGAATCCAAGAATGGGTTGAATCTGACCTCCTGCCCATTTAGACCAAGTCAGTCAAAGTTGCCACGCCTGTCCTGGCTCAGGCCACGCCCCCAGTTTCGATTTGGTCTCAGCCCGGACGGACGTGACAACTTTGACTCCCAGTCTTTGAGGAAAGCAGGTTTAGTCAGAAATTTCCATTCGTGGATTTCCCTTTCTTTCTGTTTTCCCCTGGTCAGTGCTGGGATCAGCACTGTTCCAGATTGTGACTTTCTTCACAAGCAATTTTTTTCTTTGTAAATTTCTTTGTTTTTGTGAGTCCTCCCTCATAGCCGATCGTCGCGGCTGACATTTTGGGTGCCATGTGGCGATTCACCCCCCCTCTTTGGTTTATTATTTGCTCTGGGTGTTTTTTTCACCCTTTAAGGGGGTCTCTGATCACAGAGGGAGAGTGCCCTTTGGTTTTTCAGGCTAATCTGAGCCTGAAATTCAATTGCCGATAGTCGCGGTCGCCATTTTGGGAGCCGGGCGAAAATCGGCTTGTTTTCTCTCCCCTTGTTTTTTGTTCGATTTAACTGCTGGTTTCTCTACAGAAGCACTGGGGAGAGTGAAATTGTTCACTACTCACCAGATTCTATTGATTCCTGAAATTTTTATCCGATAGTCGCGGCTGCCATTTTGGCGACCTTACAAAGATCGGATCACTTTTTCTTTCTCTATTCAGGATTTCAATAGTTGCTTTCTCCTTACTGGGTAAAAAAGGGCCTTATGAGTACTGCTGCGAGTAGGGGGATTAATTGCTGTGGTCAAGCTGCCTGAGTATTCAAATTACTTACCGATCGCAGCGGCCGCCATTTTGGACGCCGTGCGCAGATTGGTCTAGTGGGAGGAGAAAGGCTATTCCCTCGTTCACAAGGCAGTCTGGAAAGCCTCAGGTTGCCTCACTGATCTCGCGGCCACCATTTTGGAGGCCTCGTGATTCATTTTCATTCATCATTGCATTGGGAGCTGCAAGCAGTTTGTGACCCAGTTTAGCCAGTTACACATAGGCTGTGGGTTTACCAGACAAGGATCACTGAGTTATTGAATTTTATCTGCTCTGGATTATTGGCGGCTGCCAATTTGAACTGCAGTAAACAATCAAGCACTGAACTCCGGAGGGAGCAGTCAAGGAAATTTTCAGGACACTGTTGCGTTCATAGGGTGTTCACAAACGCTCATCTGTGACATTGGCATTGCCACCTCAAAATTAACTGCTGCTGGCCATCAGGGCCCTGCCTGGCCTCAAATTGCAGCACAAATACAGTGGTGCCCTGTATTTCTCACATCAGTTGTTGGCCTTCCTCAGATCTAACAAGGCTGTACCTAGGCTACTGCCTCTTCTAGCATACCTAATTGGGCCTTGCCAGTTTCAGCCTGTTGCCATAGTCTGCATCTAGTGACACGCCCTCAAAATACCCTGCATCACTAAGTGCGACACGTGTGATCCCATCACTAAACGCGACCTTGACCTTGCAGGGAGGTCTATCACACCTGTTCATCACCTTTAGTGATGAGCGACGACCGTCGCTAAGTGTGACTCCGAGCTTGCCGGTGGGCCGGACCATCACAGATCCACATGCAGGCCAGTCCCACCTTGGTGGTTAACAGCCGCATCTCTTGCAGACCGAGACGCTTCAGCACCCCACTGAAAACTCTCGCATTACAATGGCAGATAACACCGTGCCACAGGCTTCTACCTCAGGTGGACAAACTAAGCGTAAGTCCTCTAGTCAGGAGGCAGCTGCAAAAATCAAGGCCAAAACTAAGGCCGGTCTAGACAAACGAGCCTCCAAAGCGGCAGATAAACAGGCCAGCCGCAGATATCGTGCCTTGGAGAAACAGTTCTCCCGTGCACAGAAACTGGCTGTAGGGGAGGGGGTCATACCTCCGCCTACCACAATGGCAACACTGCCATGCAGCCCAGGCCCTGAGCCCACCCCGATGGTATGGTCCCCAGAGCGGGACCCAAAGCAGGGGTTCTCAGCTGGCCATTATCAGGAGCACCTCTCCCTTTTTGAAGAGGCACCGGGGCCCCAGCAAATTCAAACACCAGAGGCCACATTTACCCCAACTGCAGCAGGGCTCAGGTCCCCTGAGGGACCGCCTCTTGTGAGTCAGTTACAGGCTCCAACAGCCACATTTACTCCCACTGCAGTGGGTCTTCGCACTCTAGAAGAGTCAGTCTTCTCAGCTCATCTACAAGCCATGGTCTCGCAAGCCGTTGCCCAGGCTATGGCGTCTGCAGTGCGTCCACAGATGGCCTTCGCTCCTAGGTCCTCTTTAACATCACCAGACCTTTCCAGACCTGGTGCTTCACATTATACCACAGAACAGGGAGAGGGCTCTGTTTCCCCCTCTCACTCACTTGGCAGCG
>JALGBA010001481.1:0-12190 GCA_023970755.1 Azemiops feae
GGAAGTGCTACAATCTGTACATTTGTGGAGGGTGGAGCAGAAACGTAGCTGGAGCCCTGCTGTTTGGATCTCCATTGTATTTAAAGTTTATTTAAACTGCCCAGAGCTTGGTGGGAAGTGCTACAATCTTAAGTTTGTGCAGGGTGAAGAAAAGTATCTGGGGCCCTGCTGATTGGATCTCCATTGTATTTAAACTGCATTAAAACCGCATTTAATCTTCCTAGAGCTTGCTGGGAAGTGCTACAATCTGCACGTTTGTGGAGGGTGGAGCAGAAACGTAGCTGGGGCCCTGCTGATTGGATTTCCATTGTATTTAAACTGCGTTAAAACTGCATTTAAACTGCCCAGAGATTGCTGGGAAGTGCTACAATCTGTACATTTGTGGAGGGTGGAGCAGAAACGTAGCTGGAGCCCTGCTGTTTGGATCTCCATTGTATTTAAAGTTTATTTAAACTGCCCAGAGCTTGGTGGGAAGTGCTACAATCTGTAAGTTTGTGGAGGGTGAAGAAAAGTATCTGGGGCCCTGCTGATTGGATCTCCATTGTATTTAAACTGCATTAAAACCGCATTTAAACTGACCAGGGCTTGCTGGGAAGTGCTACAATCTGTACATTTGAGGAGGGTGGAGCAGAAACGTAGCTGGGGCCCTGCTGATTGGATCTCCATTGTATTTAAACTGCATTTAAACTGCCCAGAGCTTGCTGGGAAGTGCTACAATCTGTACATTTGAGGAGGGTGGAGCAGAAACGTAGCTGTGGTCCTGCTGATTGGATCTCCATTGTAATTAAACTGCATTTAAACTGCCGAGAGCTTGCTGGGAAGTGCTACAATCTGTACGTTTTTGGAGGGTGGAGCCGAAACGTAGCTGGGGCCCTGCTGTTTGGATCTCCATTATATTTAAACTTCATTTAATCTGCCCAGAGCTTGCTGGGAAGTGCTACAATCTGCACGTTTGTTGAGGGGGGAGCAGAAACGTAGCTGGGTCCCTGCTGATTGCATCTCCATTGTATTTAAAGTGCATTTAAACTGCCCAGAGCTTGCTGGGAAGTGCTACAATCTGTACGTTTTTGGAGGGTGGAGCCGAAACGTAGCTGGGGCCCTGCTGTTTGGATCTCCATTATATTTAAACTGCATTTAATCTGCCCAGAGCTTGCTGGGAAGTGCTACAATCTGTACATTTGTTGAGGGTGGAGCAGAAACGTAGCTGAGGCCCTGCTGATTGGATCTCCATTGTATTTAAACTGCATTTAAACTCCATTTAAACTGCCCAGAGCTTGCTGGGAACTGCTACAATCTGTACGTTTGTGGAGGGTGGAGCAGAAACGTAGCTGGGGCCCTGCTGTTTGGATCTTCATTGTATTTCAACTGTATTTAAACTGCCCAGAGCTTGCTGGGAAGTGCTACAATCTGTAAGTTTGTGGACAGTGGAGCAGAAACGTAGCTGGGACCCTGCTGATTGGATCTCCATTGTATTTAAAGTGCATTTAAACTGCCCAGAGCTTGCTGGGAAGTGCCATAATCTGTAAGTTTGTGGAGGGTGGAGCAGAAAAGTAGCTGGGCCCCTGCTGTTTCGATCTCCATTTTATTTAAACTGCATTTTAACTGCCCAGAGTTTGCTGGGAAGCGCTACAATCTGTAAGTTTGTGGAGGGTGGAGAATAAAAGTAGCTGGGGCCCTGCTGATTGGATCTCCATTATATTTAAACTGCATTTAATGTGCCCAGAGCTTGCTGGGAAGTGCTACAATCTGCACGTTTGTGGAGGGGGGAGAAGAAACGTATCTGGGGTCCTGCTGATTGGATCTCCATTATATTTAAACTGCATTTAAACTGCCCAGTGCTTGCTGGGAAGTGCTACAATCTGTAAGTTTTTGGACAGTGGAGCAGAAACGTAGCTGGGGCCCTGCTGATTGGATCTCCATTGTATTTAAAGTGCATTTAAACTGCCCAGAGCTTGCTGGGAAGTGCCTTAATCTGTAAGTTTGTGGAGGGTGGAGCAGAAAAGTAGCTGGGGCCCTGCTGTTTGGATCTCCATTATATTTAAACTGCATTTAATCTGCCCAGAGCTTGCTGGGAAGTGCTACAATCTGCACGTTTGTTGAGGGGGGAGCAGAAACGTAGCTGGGGCCCTGCTGATTAGATCTCCATTGTATTTAAAGTGCATTTAAACTGCCCAGAGCTTGCTGGGAAGTGCTACAATCTGTACATTTGTGGAGGGTGGAGCCGAAACGTAGCTGGGGCCCTGCTGTTTGGATCTTCATTGTATTTAAACTGTATTTAAACTGCCCAGAGCTTGTTGGGAAGTGCTACAATCTGTAAGTTTGTGCAGGGTGAAGAAAAGTATCTGGGGCCCTGCTGATTGGATCTCCATTATATTTAAACTGCATTTTAACTGCCCAGAGTTTGCTGGGAAGTGCTACAATCTGCACGTTTGTGGAGGGGGGAGAAGAAACGTATCTGGGGTCCTGCTGATTGGATCTCCATTATATTTAAACTGCATTTAAACTGCCCAGTGCTTGCTGGGAAGTGCTACGATCTGTAAGTTTTTGGACAGTGGAGCAGAAACGTAGCTGGGGCCCTGCTGATTGGATCTCCATTGTATTTAAAGTGCATTTAAACTGCCCAGAGCTTGCTGGGAAGTGCCATAATCTGTACGTTTGTGGAGGGTGGAGCAGAAAAGTAGCTGGGGCCCTGCTGTTTGGATCTCCATTATATTTAAACTGCATTTAATCTGCCCAGAGCTTGCTGGGAAGTGCTACAATCTGCACGTTTGTTGAGGGGGGAGCAGAAACGTAGCTGGGGCCCTGCTGATTAGATCTCCATTGTATTTAAAGTGCATTTAAACTGCCCAGAGCTTGCTGGGAAGTGCTACAATCTGTACATTTGTGGAGGGTGGAGCCGAAACGTAGCTGGGGCCCTGCTGTTTGGATCTTCATTGTATTTAAACTGTATTTAAACTGCCCAGAGCTTGTTGGGAAGTGCTACAATCTGTAAGTTTGTGCAGGGTGAAGAAAAGTATCTGGGGCCCTGCTGATTGGATCTCCATTATATTTAAACTGCATTTTAACTGCCCAGAGTTTGCTGGGAAGCGCTACAATCTGTAAGTTTGTGGAGGGTGGAGAATAAAACTAGCTGGGGCCCTGCTGATTGGATCTCCATTGTATTTAAACTGCATTAAAACCGCATTTAAACTGCCCAGAGCTTGCTGGGAACTGCTACAATCTGTACGTTTGTGGAGGGTGGAGCAGAAAAGTAGCTGGGGCCCTGCTGTTTGGATCTCCATTGTATTTAAACTGCATTAAAACCGCATTTAATCTTCCCAGAGCTTGCTGGGAAGTGCTACAATCTGCACGTTTGTGGAGGGTGGAGCAGAAATGTAGCTGGGGCCCTGCTGATTGGATTTCCATTGTATTTAAACTGCATTAAAACTGCATTTAAACTGCCCAGAGCTTGCTGGGAAGTGCTACAATCTGTACATTTGTGGAGGGTGGAGCAGAAACGTAGCTGGAGCCCTGCTGTTTGGATCTCCATTATATTTAAAGTTTATTTAAACTGCCCAGAGCTTGGTGGGAAGTGCTACAATCTTAAGTTTGTGCAGGGTGAAGAAAAGTATCTGGGGCCCTGCTGATTGGATCTCCATTGTATTTAAACTGCATTAAAACCGCATTTAATCTTCCCAGAGCTTGCTGGGAAGTGCTACAATCTGCACGTTTGTGGAGGGTGTAGAAGAAACGTAGCTGGGGCCCTGCTGATTGGATTTCCATTGTATTTAAACTGCATTAAAACTGCATTTAAACTGCCCAGAGCTTGCTGGGAAGTGCTACAATCTGTACATTTGTGGAGGGTGGAGCAGAAACGTAGCTGGAGCCCTGCTGTTTGGATCTCCATTGTATTTAAAGTTTATTTAAACTGCCCAGAGCTTGGTGGGAAGTGCTACAATCTTAAGTTTGTGCAGGATGAAGAAAAGTATCTGGGGCCCTGCTGATTGGATCTCCATTGTATTTAAACTGCATTAAAACCGCATTTAAACTGACCAGGGCTTGCTGGGAAGTGCTACAATCTGTACATTTGTGGAGGGTGGAGCAGAAACATAGCTGGGGCCCTGCTGATTGGATTTCCATTGTATTTAAACTGCATTTAAACTGCATTTAAACTGCCCAGATCTTGCTGGGAAGTGCTACAATCTGTACGGTTGTGGAGGGTGGAGCAGAAAAGTAGGTGGGGCTCTGCTGATTGGATTTCCATTGCATTTAAACTGCATTTAAACTGCCCAGAGCTTGCTGGGAAGTGCTACAATCTATCTTTGTGGAGGGTGGAGAATAAAAGTAGCTGGGGCCCTGTTGATTGGATCTCCATTATATTTAAACTGAATTTAAACCGCATTTAAACTGCCCAGAGCTTGCTGGGAAGTGCTACAATCTGCACGTTTGTGGAGGGTGGAGCAGAAACGTAGCTGGGGCCCTGCTGATTGGATTTCCATTGTATTTAAACTGCATTAAAACTGCATTTAAACTGCCCAGAGCTTGCTGGGAAGTGCTACAATCTGTACATTTGTGGAGGGTGGAGCAGAAAAGTAGCTGGAGCCCTGCTGTTTGGATCTCCATTGTATTTAAAGTTTATTTAAACTGCCCAGAGCTTGGTGGGAAGTGCTACAATCTGTAAGTTTGTGGAGGGTGAAGAAAAGTATCTGGGGCCCTGCTGATTGGATCTCCATTGTATTTAAACTGCATTAAAACCGCATTTAAACTGACCAGGGCTTGCTGGGAAGTGCTACAATCTGTACATTTGAGGAGGGTGGAGCAGAAACGTAGCTGGGGCCCTGCTGATTGGATCTCCATTGTATTTAAACTGCATTTAAACTGCATTTAAACTGCCCAGAGCTTGCTGGGAAGTGCTACAATCTGTACATTTGAGGAGGGTGGAGCAGAAACGTAGCTGTGGTCCTGCTGATTGGATCTCCATTGTATTTAAACTGCATTAAAACCGCATTTAAACTGACCAGGGCTTGCTGGGAAGTGCTACAATCTGTACATTTGAGGAGGGTGGAGCAGAAACGTAGCTGGAGCCCTGCTGATTGGATCTCCATTGTATTTAAACTGCATTTAAACTGCATTTAAACAGCCCAGAGCTTGCTGGGAAGTGCTACAATCTGTACATTTGAGGAGGGTGGAGCAGAAACGTAGCTGGAGCCCTGCTGTTTGGATCTCCATTGTATTTAAAGTTTATTTAAACTGCCCAGAGCTTGGTGGGAAGTGCTACAATCTTAAGTTTGTGCAGGGTGAAGAAAAGTATCTGGGGCCCTGCTGATTGGATCTCCATTGTATTTAAACTGCATTAAAACCGCATTTAAACTGACCAGGGCTTGCTGGGAAGTGCTACAATCTGTACATTTGTGGAGGGTGGAGCAAAAACATAGCTGGGGCCCTGCTGATTGGATTTCCATTGTATTTAAACTGCATTTAAACTGCATTTAAACTGCCCAGATCTTGCTGGGAAGTGCTACAATCTGTACGGTTGTGGAGGGTGGAGCAGAAAAGTAGCTGGGGCTCTGCTGATTGGATCTCCATTGTATTTAAACTGCATTTAAACTGCCCAGAGCTTGCTGGGAAGTGCTACAATCTATCTTTGTGGAGGGTGGAGAATAAAAGTAGCTGGGGCCCTGTTGATTGGATCTCCATTATATTTAAACTGAATTTAAACCGCATTTAAACTGCCCAGATCTTGCTGGGAAGTGCTACAATCTGTACATTTGTGGAGGGTGGAGCCGAAACGTAGCTGGGGCCCTGCTGATTGGACCTCCATTGTATTTCAACTGCATTTAAACTGCCCAGAGCTTGCTGGTAAGTACTACAATCTGAAAGTTTGTGCAGGGTGAAGAAAAGTAGCTGGGGCAATGCTGATTGGATCTCCATTGTATTTAAACTGCATTTAAACCGCATTTAAACTGCCCAGAGCTTGCTGGGAAGTGCTAGAATCTGTACATTTGAGGACGGTGGAGCAGAAACGTAGCTGGAGCCCTGCTGTTTGGATCTCCATTGTATTTAAAGTTTATTTAAACTGCATTTAAACTGCCCAGAGCTTGGTGGGAAGTGCTACAATCTTAAGTTTGTGCAGGGTGAAGAAAAGTATCTGGGGCCCTGCTGATTGGATCTCCATTGTATTTAAACTGCATTAAAACCGCATTTAAGCTGACCAGGGCTTGCTGGGAAGTGCTACAATCTGTACATTTGAGGAGGGTGGAGCAGAAACGTAGCTGGGGCCCTGCTGATTGGATCTCCATTGTATTTAAACTGCATTTAAACTGCATTTAAACTGCCCAGAGCTTGCTGGGAAGTGCTACAATCTGTACATTTGAGGAGGGTGGAGCAGAAACGTAGCTGTGGTCCTGCTGATTGGATCACCATTGTATTTAAACTGCATTTAAACCGCATTTAATCTTCCCAGAGCTTGCTGGGAAGTGCTACAATCTGCACGTTTGTGGAGGGTGTAGAAGAAACGTAGCTGGGGCCCTGCTGTTTGGATCTCCATTGTATTTAAACTGCATTTAAACTGCATTTAAACTGCTCAGAGCTTGCTGGGAAGTGCTACAATCTGTACGTTTGTGGAGGGTGGAGAAGAAACGTAGCTGGGGCCCTGCTGATTGGATCTCCATTGTATTTAAACTGCATTTAAACTGCATTTAAACTGCCCAGAGCTTGCTGGGAAGTGCTAGAATGTGTAAGTTTTTGGAGGGTGAAGAAAAGTAGCTGGGGCCCTGCTGATTGGATCTCGATTGTATTTAAACTGCATTTAAACTGCATTTAAATTGCCCAGAGCTTGCTGGGAAGTGATACAATCTGTACATTTGTGGAGGGTGGAGCCGAAACGTAGCTGGGGCCCTGCTGTTTGGATCTCCATTGTATTTAAACTGTATTTAAACTGCCCAGAGCTTGGTGGGAAGTGCTACAATCTGTAAGTTTGTTCAGGGTGAAGAAAAGTATCTGGGGCCTTGCTGATTGGATCTCCATTATATTTAAACTGCATTTAATCTGCCCAGAGCTTGGTGGGAAGTGCTACAATCTGTACGTTTGTGGAGGGTGAAGAAAAGTTTCTGGGGCCCTGCTGATTGGATCTCCATTGTATTTAAACTGCATTTAAACTGCATTTAAACTGCCCAGAGCTTGCTGGGAAGTGCTACAATCTGTACATTTGAGGAGGGTGGAGCAGAAACGTAGCTGTGGTCCTGCTGATTGGATCTCCATTGTATTTAAACTGCATTAAAACCGCATTTAAACTGACCAGGGCTTGCTGGGAAGTGCTACAATCTGTACATTTGAGGAGGGTGGAGCAGAAACGTAGCTGGAGCCCTGCTGATTGGATCTCCATTGTATTTAAACTGCATTTAAACTGCATTTAAACAGCCCAGAGCTTGCTGGGAAGTGCTACAATCTGTACATTTGAGGAGGGTGGAGCAGAAACGTAGCTGGAGCCCTGCTGTTTGGATCTCCATTGTATTTAAAGTTTATTTAAACTGCCCAGAGCTTGGTGGGAAGTGCTACAATCTTAAGTTTGTGCAGGGTGAAGAAAAGTATCTGGGGCCCTGCTGATTGGATCTCCATTGTATTTAAACTGCATTAAAACCGCATTTAAACTGACCAGGGCTTGCTGGGAAGTGCTACAATCTGTACATTTGTGGAGGGTGGAGCAAAAACATAGCTGGGGCCCTGCTGATTGGATTTCCATTGTATTTAAACTGCATTTAAACTGCATTTAAACTGCCCAGATCTTGCTGGGAAGTGCTACAATCTGTACGGTTGTGGAGGGTGGAGCAGAAAAGTAGCTGGGGCTCTGCTGATTGGATCTCCATTGTATTTAAACTGCATTTAAACTGCCCAGAGCTTGCTGGGAAGTGCTACAATCTATCTTTGTGGAGGGTGGAGAATAAAAGTAGCTGGGGCCCTGTTGATTGGATCTCCATTATATTTAAACTGAATTTAAACCGCATTTAAACTGCCCAGATCTTGCTGGGAAGTGCTACAATCTGTACATTTGTGGAGGGTGGAGCCGAAACGTAGCTGGGGCCCTGCTGATTGGACCTCCATTGTATTTCAACTGCATTTAAACTGCCCAGAGCTTGCTGGTAAGTACTACAATCTGAAAGTTTGTGCAGGGTGAAGAAAAGTAGCTGGGGCAATGCTGATTGGATCTCCATTGTATTTAAACTGCATTTAAACCGCATTTAAACTGCCCAGAGCTTGCTGGGAAGTGCTAGAATCTGTACATTTGAGGACGGTGGAGCAGAAACGTAGCTGGAGCCCTGCTGTTTGGATCTCCATTGTATTTAAAGTTTATTTAAACTGCATTTAAACTGCCCAGAGCTTGGTGGGAAGTGCTACAATCTTAAGTTTGTGCAGGGTGAAGAAAAGTATCTGGGGCCCTGCTGATTGGATCTCCATTGTATTTAAACTGCATTAAAACCGCATTTAAACTGACCAGGGCTTGCTGGGAAGTGCTACAATCTGTACATTTGAGGAGGGTGGAGCAGAAACGTAGCTGGGGCCCTGCTGATTGGATCTCCATTGTATTTAAACTGCATTTAAACTGCATTTAAACTGCCCAAAGCTTGCTGGGAAGTGCTACAATCTGTACATTTGAGGAGGGTGGAGCAGAAACGTAGCTGTGGTCCTGCTGATTGGATCACCATTGTATTTAAACTGCATTTAAACCGCATTTAATCTTCCCAGAGCTTGCTGGGAAGTGCTACAATCTGCACGTTTGTGGAGGGTGTAGAAGAAACGTAGCTGGGGCCCTGCTGATTGGATTTCCATTGTATTTAAACTGCATTAAAACTGCATTTAAACTGCCCAGAGCTTGCTGGGAAGTGCTACAATCTGTACATTTGTGGAGGGTGGAGCAGAAACGTAGCTGGAGCCCTGCTGTTTGGATCTCCATTGTATTTAAAGTTTATTTAAACTGCCCAGAGCTTGGTGGGAAGTGCTACAATCTTAAGTTTGTGCAGGATGAAGAAAAGTATCTGGGGCCCTGCTGATTGGATCTCCATTGTATTTAAACTGCATTAAAACCGCATTTAAACTGACCAGGGCTTGCTGGGAAGTGCTACAATCTGTACATTTGTGGAGGGTGGAGCAGAAACATAGCTGGGGCCCTGCTGATTGGATTTCCATTGTATTTAAACTGCATTTAAACTGCATTTAAACTGCCCAGATCTTGCTGGGAAGTGCTACAATCTGTACGGTTGTGGAGGGTGGAGCAGAAAAGTAGCTGGGGCTCTGCTGATTGGATCTCCATTGCATTTAAACTGCATTTAAACTGCCCAGAGCTTGCTGGGAAGTGCTACAATCTATCTTTGTGGAGGGTGGAGAATAAAAGTAGCTGGGGCCCTGTTGATTGGAACTCTATTATATTTAAACTGAATTTAAACCGCATTTAAACTGCCCAGATCTTGCTGGGAAGTGCTACAATCTGTACATTTGTGGAGGGTGGAGTCGAAACGTAGCTGGGGCCCTGCTGATTGGACCTCCATTGTATTTCAACTGCATTTAAACTGCCCAGAGCTTGCTGGGAAGTGCTATAATCTGAAAGTTTGTGCAGGGTGAAGAAAAGTAGCTGGGGCCCTGCTGATTGGATTTCCATTGTATTTAAACTGCATTTAAACCGCATTTAAACTGCCCAGAGCTTGCTGGGAAGTGCTAGAATCTGTACATTTGAGGAGGGTGGAGCAGAAACGTAGCTTGTCCCCTGCTGTTTGGATTTCCATTGTATTTAAACTGCATTTAAACTGCATTTAAACTGCCCAGAGCTTGCTGGGAACTGCTACAATCTGTACGTTTGTGGATGGTGGAGCAGAAAAGTAGCTGGGGCTCTGCTGATTGGATCTCCATTGTATTTAAACTGCATTTAATCTGCCCAGAGGTTGCTGGGAAGTGCTACAATCTGTAGGTTCGTGGACCGTGGAGCAGAAATGTAGGTGGGGCCCTGCTGATTGGATCTCCATTGTATTTAAACTACATTTAAACTGCCAGGATCTTGCTGGGAAGTGTTACAATCTACATTTGTGGAGGGTGGAGAATAAAAGTAGCTGGGGTCCTGCTGATTGGATCTCCATTATATTTAAACTGCATTTAAACTGCCCAGAGCTTGCTGGGAAGTGCTACAATCTGTACGTTTTTGGACAGTGGAGCAGAAACGTAGCTGGGGCCCTGCTGATTGGATCTCCATTGTATTTAAAGTGCATTTAAACTGCCCAGAGCTTGCTGGGAAGTGCCACAATCTGTAAGTTTGTGGAGGGTGGAGCAGAAAAGTAGCTGGGCCCCTGCTGTTTGGATCTCCATTTTATTTAAACTGCATTTGAACTGCCCAGAGTTTGCTGGGAAGCGCTATAATCTGTAAGTTTGTGGAGGGTGGAGAATAAAAGTAGCTGGGGCCCTGCTGATTGGATCTCCATTATATTTAAACTGCATTTAATCTGCCCATAGCTTGGTGGGAAGTGCTACAATCTGCACGTTTGTGGAGGGAGGAGCAGAAACATAGCTGGGGTCCTGCTGATTGGATCTCCATTGTATTTAAACTGCATTTAAACTGCCGAGAGCTTGCTCGGAAGTGCTACAATCTGTACGTTTATGGAGGGTGGAGCCGAAACGTAGCTGGGGCCCTGCTGTTTGGATCTCCATTTTATTTAAACTGCATTTGAACTGCCCAGAGTTTGCTGGGAAGCGCTACAATCTGTACGTTTATGGAGGGTGGAGCCGAAACGTAGCTGGGGCCCTGCTGATTGGATCTCCATTGTATTTAAACTGCATTTAAACTGCATTTAAACTGCCCAGAGCTTGCTGGGAATTGCTACAATCTGTATATTTGTGGAGGGTGGAGCAGAAACATAGCTGGGGCCCTGCTGATTGGATCTCCATTGTATTTAAACTGCATTTAAACTGCCGAGAGCTTGCTCGGAAGTGCTACAATCTGTACGTTTATGGAGGGTGGAGCCGAAACGTAGCTGGGGCCCTGCTGATTGGATCTCCATTGTATTTAAACTGCATTTAAACTGCATTTAAACTGCCCAGAGCTTGCTGGGAATTGCTACAATCTGTATATTTGTGGAGGGTGGAGCAGAAACATAGCTGGGGCCCTGCTGATTGGATTTCCATTGTATTTAAACTGCATTTAAACTGCCCAGAGCTTGCTGGGAAGTGCTACAATCTGTACATTTGTGGAGGGTGGAGCCGAAACGTAGCTGGGGCCCTGCTGTTTGGATCTCCATTGTATTTCAACTGTATTTAAACTGCCCAGAGCTTGCTGGGAAGTGCTACAATCTGTAAGTTTTTGGACAGTGGAGCAGAAACGTAGCTGGGACCCTGCTGATTGGATCTCCATTGTATTTAAAGTGCATTTAAACTGCCCAGAGCTTGCTGGGAAGTGCTACAATCTGTACATTTGTGGAGGGTGGAGCAGAAACGTAGCTGGGGCCCTGCTGTTTGGATCTCCATTGTATTTAAACTGCATTTAAACTGCCCAGAGTTTGCTGGGAAGCGCTACAATCTGTAAGTTTGTGGAGGGTGGAGAATAAAAGTAGCTGGGGCCCTGCTGATTGGATCTCCATTATATTTAAACTGCATTTAATGTGCCCAGAGCTTGCTGGGAAGTGCTACAATCTGTACGTTTGTGGAGGGTGGAGAAGAAACGTAGCTGGGGCCCTGCTGATTGGATCTCCATTGTATTTAAACTGCATTTAAACTGCATTTAAACTGCCCAGAGCTTGGTGGGAAGTGCTACAATCTGTATATTTGTGGAGGGTGGAGCAGAAACATAGCTGGGGCCCTGCTGATTGGATTTCCATTGTATTTAAACTGCATTTAAACTGCTCAGAGCTTGCTGGGAAGTGCTACAATCTGTACATTTATGGAGGGTGGAGCAGAAAAGTAGCTGGGGCCCTGCTGATTGGATCTCCATTGTATTTAAACTGCATTTAATCTGCCCAGAGCTTGCTGAGAAGTGCTACAATCTGTAAGTTTGTGGAGGGTGGAGCAGAAACGTAGCTGGGGCCCTGCTGTTTGGATCTTCATTGTATTTCAACTGCATTTAAACTGCCCAGAGGTTGCTGGGAAGTGCTACAATCTGTAAGTTTTTGGAGGGTGGAGCAGAAATGTAGCTGGGGCCCTGCTGATTGGATCTCCATTGTATTTAAACTGCATTTAA
>JALGBA010001482.1:0-290400 GCA_023970755.1 Azemiops feae
ATTTTGCCACCTCTTCTTAATCTCTTCTGCCTCTGTTAGGTCCCTGCCATTTTGGTCCTTTATCATGCCCATCTTTGCATGAAACGTTCCCTTCATATCTCCAGTTTTCTTGAAGAGATCTCTGGTCCTCCCTATTCTATTGTTTTCTTCTATTTCTTTGCACTGTTCATTTAAGAGGGCATTCTTATCTCTTCTAGCTATTCTCTGGAATTCTGCATTCAACTGGGTGTATCTTTCTCTTTCTCCCTTTCCTTTCGCTTCCCCCTTCTTTCCTCACGATTTGCGAAAGTCGTCCTCGACAAGCCAATTTTTGCTTTCTTGCCATTTCTTTTTCTTTGGGATGGTTTTAGTTGCTAACCCTCTTGGTACGATGGTTGGAACCTCCATTGCCATAGTTCTTCCAGGCACTCGTCCTAGTCTATAGATCTAATTCCTTAAATCTATTTGTACCTCTACTGTATATTCATCACGGGATACTTAATTTTATTCTACTTGCGTGGCCTATGTGTTTTTCCCTACTTTCTTCAATTTAAGCCTAACGTTTGCAACGAGAAGCTCATGAGCTGAGCCACAGTCAGCTCCTGGTCTTGTTTTTACTGACTGTATAGAGCTTCTCCATCTTTGGCTGCAGAGCACATAGTCAATCTGATTTCTGTGTTGACCGTCTGGTGATGTCCATGTGTAGAGACATCTCTTGGGTTGTTGGAAAAGAGTGTTTGCTATGACCATCGTATTCTCTTGACAAAATTCTATCAGCCTATGCCCTGCTTCATTTTGTACTCCAAGGCCAAACTTGCCTGTTATTCCGTTTATCTTTTGGCTTCCTACTTTAGCATTCCAATCCCCCATGATGATAAGGACATCATTTTTTGGTGTTGATTCTATAAGGTGCTGTAGGGCTTCATAGAACCGTCAATTTCATCCTCTTCAGCACCAGTGGTTGGGGCATAGACTTGGATTACTGTGATATTGAATGGCTTGCCTTGGATTCGCCTGAGATCATTCTGTATTTTGGGGATTTATCCCGTATCGCTTTCTACTTTTTATGACATGAGGCTACCCATTTCTTCTGGGGATTCTTGCCACAGTAGTATACCTGATGGTTCCTCTGAATTAAATTCACCCATCCCTGTCCATTTTAGTTTTGATGATTCCTAAGATGTCGATGTTCAGTCTTGTCATCTCTTGTTTGACCACGTCCAGTTTGCCTTGATTCATGGATCTTACATTCCAGGTTCCTATGGAGAAAAAAATCTTTACAGCATCGGACTTTCCTTTCACCACCAGATGCATCCACAGCTGAGCGTCCTTTCGGCTTTGGCCCAGTCGCTTCACTCTTTCTGGCGCTACTAGTACTAGCCCTCTGCTCTTCCCCAGTAGCATATTGGACACCTTCCAACCTGAGGGGCTCATCTTCCAGCGTCATATCTTTTTGCCTTTTAGTACTGTCCATGGGGTTTTCATGGCAAAGATACTGGAGTGGGTTGCCATTTCTTTCTCCAGTGGATCACATTTTGTCAGAACTCTCTGCTATGACCTGTCCGTCTTGGGTGGCCCTGCATGGCATAGCTCATAACTTCATTGAGTTACGCAAGCCCCTTCGCCACGACAAGGCAGTAATCCATGAAAGAGGATGCATCACTAAAAGTACACTATACCCAATGTGAAGCATGGCGGTGGCAGCATGATGCTTTGGGGCTGCTTTTCTTCAGCTGGAACTGGAGCTTTAGTCAAGGTGGAGAAAATTATGAACAGTTCTAACTATCAGTCGATTTTGGCACAAAACCTTCAGGCCTCTGCTAAAATGCTGAAGAGGAAGAGGAATTTCACCTTCCAACAACCCAAAGCATACCTCAATAAATTAACAAAAGAATGGCTTCATTAGAAGAAGATCAAAGTTTTGGAATGGCTGTGCCAGAGACTGGACCCAAATCCAGTTGAAACTCTGTGTGGTGACCTGAAGAGCACTGTGCACAGGAGATGCCCTCACAGTCTGACAGATTTGGAGCGCTTTTGCAAGGAAGAGTGGGCAAAGATTCCCAAGGCAAGATGTGTCATACTGATAGGCTCCCACCCCAAAAGACTGAATGCTGTCATAAAATCAAAGTATTAGCTTCAACAAAGTATTAGTTTAAGGGTGTGCATCATTATGCAATCACATTGTTATAAGTTTTTATTTTCCTTCCCCCCTAAAATATTTCAGTTTGTTTTTCAATTGAATTGTACAGCTTATATGTTATATTAAAGGTGAAAATTCTGAAGTGATTTATCTTGGTCTGATTTTTTTTTAACATCTCAAAAACCTGGCATTTTAACAGGAGTCTGTAGACTTTTTATATCCACTGTAGTATACACCCATATATTTGCAGTCCATTTATGGTAACTCTATCCCAAAGCTTTCTAAGGGGCCCTTTTTGAGCCCTAAAGAGCCCACACATGGAAAATCTCCACTAAACAATATAGTTAAGTTGGAGCTAGGCCAACAAATGCCCAGGAACTGAGGGTTTGGTGGGAGTTCCCTTATGTGACCCTAAGTTATGCATACCGCCTTTGATTGCAAAAACAATCCCTTTTTCTGCTACCTCTGCTCATCAGGAGTTTCACAGTCTGGATATGGATGGAATGGCTACCCTAGGTCTAATTGTACCAGTTCCCAGCTCTACAAGTAGCCCTCAACTTACAACCATTCATTTAGTGACCATTGAAGGTTACAACAGCACTGAAAAATGTGACTTGAAATGTGTCCTCTTTCTTACTACCATCATAGCATCATGTGATCAAAATTGGGGCATTTGGCACTGGCATATTTAGGACAGTTGAAAGTTGAAGTTGAAGAGTTCTGGGATCATGTGATCTCCACTTGTGACCTCCTCAGCTAACATCTGACAAGCAAAGTCAGTGGAGGGAAAAGCAGATTCAGTTAAAAACCATGTTATTTACTTGACAGCTGCAGTGATTCGTATGATAATGGCAAAAAATGTCATAAAATCAGTCATGACTCAGTTTACAACCATCTTGCTTGGCAATGTCCCAACTGAAGTCATAAGTCAAGGACTACCTATATTATGTTTTTTCTGGTTTATTTATATATCTTTTATTATTTTTACAAATAACTCAAAGGGGCAAACATATCAAACACACCTTCCTTGTCTTATTTTCCCCACAACAACACTGTGAGGTGAGTTCGGCTCAGAGAGAGACTTCCTGGCCCAAAGACACCCAGCTAAGGAAGGATTAGAACTCTGCCTTTTTAGCCTGGTGCCTTCACCACTAGACCAAACTGGCAAACGTATATAATCCATATACTTGACCTATACTCCAAGATACTGAGAGTAACAATGTTCTACTTAATTGTTTTGGTAGACAATGAACCAGGTGAATGGGAGTGGGGGAGACCCTTTGACAGCAGGTCTTTGATGACTGGAGTTGAAGGCAGAAGTATTCTATTTTATTTAAAAGAGGGCCTTCCTGCTATTTGCCAGACAGGGGAATTAGGTAAAGTGTCTTTGCTTTGATGTGGATTAATTACCTCTGCTATGTTTTTCCAGATGGCTCAGTTTGGCTCAGTTAGGGAAAAGCCAATCAAAGTGACAGAATCCAAATGTTCCTCCTCCAGTATATTCTTTACTTCCACCACCCTAAATCCAGTTGTTTCTTAACACTAATAAAGCAGCTGAAATTGTCCATTTCTGTTCCTATTTGGCCCCTTAGGAACTAAAGAAGCTGAAGAAACTTCTTGGATGAGAAGTGAAATGTCTTCAAAGAAAAATACCCCAAGAAAGTCCAGTTGCCTCATGAAAAAGCACCTTTGGGATCCCTTAGGAACTGTTTACTTATTAACAATATTTGTATACTACCCCAAAATAAACTTCACTATATGACAATAAAAAAATACTAAAACAATATAATGGACTTAAACATTTTGAAAACATAATAAATAGAAAATAAAACCTATTTCAGCTGTAATATTTAAACATACATTTTTAAATAGTCATATTGCAGAAATTAATTTAAAGTCCTGGGTAAACAAAAAGGTCTTTCTTTGATGTTCCAAAGCCACAAAGATGTTCTTCCTAGGAAAGGCAATTCCAGGTGATTACTTATCTTACATCTTAATGGTTACTTATCTTATTAAGCTGAGGACCATCTTACTTCCAGGGGGTTACTTACTTACTAGAAGCAAAGTGTCTGAAAATCTGATTAGGTGTCTATAGGTGATTATGAGAGAAAGTGGTTGTTTCCAAACTGAATAACCTTTTAAAGATTCACCCACATTTTAAATTAGGTCTGCAGAGAGGTTCATCTCCTAAATCAGTGTTGCTGAATTAGAAGCTACTACTTCTCAGTAAGGGGGTGCGATGGCTCAGTGGTTAAAGACTCTGTGCTTGTCAGCTGGAAAGCTAACAGCCAGGGTTCGAGACCCAAGTGCTGTGCAACGGGGTGAGCAACCATTCTTGCCTCGGCTCCTGCCCATCTAGCAGTTTGAAAGCATGCAAACATGAGTAGATAAATAAGTACCAGATCAGTGAGAAGGTATCAGCATTCCATGCACTTCAGCATACAGCGTATGTCGGCCACATGATCACGGAAATGTCTTCAGACAACACTGGCTCCCTTGGCTAGGAAACAGAGATGAGCACCTCCCTCTAGAGTTGGAAATGACTGTACGGTTGACCCGGAATTAGAAGGCAGCATAGGAAGTATCAATTGTGAATATGTGCAGATGGCCCTGCTGTCTTTGGGCACTTGCAGAGTCATGGATGCAGGGTCATGAAAGGATAGCAAGGAAAAAACCCAATGTCCTAACACACCTGGGAACATACGATGTCTTTAGGGAAACACCCAAAAGGGAACATTTTTAGCTACTTCTGCTTTCTCCCTTCTTATCTACAGTGTGCCAGACTTACTGAGTGAAATCTTTATTGTATGTGTGTCAGCTTTGCTGGGTGGATTGCTTATGTAATCAGAAAGAATAAATACAAGGATTTCTTGTCATTCGGGGCTTCTCTCTTTTAGAGGAGCCCGTCTTTGTTCAGCTGAATAAAAACGTAAAGTTTAAAGGCAACTTCTGGTTTCCTGTATTTTTTCATCAAGCAAAACCGCAGAACCTGCACGACATTTATGGCGAGCCAGGCAGGAGAGGTGCTTGGCCTTAGGGAGGCTCAGGAAAGGGGAAGGCACCAAGCATGCTCTGGGATTTCCTGGAGGTGCCCCTCTTCTTGACTCTTCACTGTGGTTTTTAACAGGAACCAATTATTTTCTTCTTTTTGGTTACCTTTTACTTGGTTCATGCATACTCAGGAGGGCTGAAGATAAGGTAAGATAGAAAGGTACACATTGCTTTGTTGCACAGGCTTGCCTAGGGGAGTGTGTGTGTGTGTGTGTGTGTGTGTGTGTGTAAAAGTGTGCTTGTTTCCTTGAATCATTTCCCACTGTTGACCAGAGCTAGGCGGAAGGGTTTGCCTTTGCCATACCTAGATCCCCCCCATGTCTGGGGGTGTTTAGAAAGCAAGGGGGGTTAACCTTGTACTCTCATGCTCCAACGGGTTGTGAGTGTTGAACTTGTGGCTGCTCTTAGGTTTGTGGTTGCTCCTTATATATATTTTCCGCTATTGACCAGGCCTAGGCATGATACTGATCTTAGCTGAAGGTCAGTGGATCTCTTGTGGCCCAACAGGCTGTGCAAGTGGTGTGAGTGACTTGAACACATGGGCTCAGTCCCAGGAAGACCTGTTAGAATGAATAAAAAGAGGGAATGTGCCCTCATCCCCCTTGAGTGTGTCATAAGGAACTTTGGTAAGCTTAAAACCCATCGGGATATGAAATTGAAACTCTAATTAAGTACGATGCCCTCTGTCATCAGGACATACCCAATGTTTGGCCCACAGGCGGATCCATAGATTTGGGAGTTTTTGAAACCATGGGAGACTATGCTTAAAGCAAGCTTAATATGCGCTTTTGTGGACCTTACACAAGAATAAGCAGGTGCTTAAAGACTGTGGGTTGTGGTGACTTTCCGCGGCGCCACCTTTTCCTGCTTTATCTTCTGCTCCACCACCTTATAAGGGGATCTACTCCCTCACAGGGCAGGTAGCCATTGGAAGGGGGGACACTAATAAGGTCCTGGTTCACACATCTAACCTTTATGCATGGGAGGACTGATTGGGTTCTTACACTGAAACCCCACACAAATATTCTGAATTGGTTCTGTCCATTATTCCAACTTATACCACTAACTGAGCAGACCTCCAAGCCAGCTGGAGTCTTTTTAACAGCAGAGGAAAGGCGTCTGGTAGGAAATGCTGCTAAAAAGAAAGGAAGGCCTTTTGTCCTGCAACTTAAAAGGTTTCCAAGACATTATTGTCACTGCATTGCAGATTGCCCTCCCTAAACAGAAAAATTTGGGCAACATTTATGATGCTCTTCAGTTGCCAGCTGAAAGTCCCAGTGACTTCCTTGAGCGCCCCAGATGTGAAGTGCGAATTACAGAAGATGGAGGGGACTTCAGCTGACAATAGAAAAAATGTTGGAAGGAGCTTATAAAGCCTACATGACATGACCAGAAGTGATAACCAGGGGGGCTAAAAAGGATGAAAAACAAAGTATTGTCTTGCAGGCTTAAGCTCTGCAACAGGTGCCCCTAGTGGTAGGGGGAAGAAGTGGGACTTGCAGAAGAGGATGGCGAGGAGTGGTAGGGCCCCCTCAAGAAAGAAATGAGACAATGTCACCCAGATTCCAGGCACCCCCCCCAGACCACCCACTGCAGTCTTTTGCGCTAAGACAGGACCAGAGTTGTATATGCATGACATTTGGCCACTGGAGCAGGAAATGTCTTTTATGTTCCCTTCCTAACTGTCCTATAGGGTACTGTTCCACAACCATGCTCCAGATATAAGGGGGGGGGATGAGGGGCTGGGGGCCTTTGTCTCCCTCCCCTTATGGATGATTCTTCCTCTTCACCCCTGGTAAAGTTCAAAGTCAGAAGAAAACAATACCCTTTTTGATTGATACAGGAGCATCACATTCAGTATTAAATAAGCCCCTTGGAAACCCTTCCTCACAAACGTTCCAGGTCTTTGGGGCCAATGGCCATTCGGTGTCAGCTGCAATACTCAACCCTTTGGAATGCTTTATGGGTGGTATTCACATTACTCATCAATTTCTCCACCTTCCAGACTGCCCTATGCCCCTTTTAGGATGTGATTTGCTTGCTAGGTTACAAGTCTCACCCAGTGGCCTGTTTCTCCAAACAACTTGATCTTATTGCTCAAAGATGGCCGGCATGCCTTTGGGCTGCAGCAGCTGCTGTTCTCCTTTTGGAGGCTGCTGAACAATTAATGTTTGGGGCTCCTATCACAGTGGAAACACCTCATTCCATCCAGGACTTGTTAGCATCCAAGGGGGCCCATGGCTTATAGCCTCCCGTCTGGAGCAGTATCAGATTGCTCCCCTTGACAACCCACAAGTTCATATCAAGTGCAGTGGCAAGTTCAATCCAGCAACCTTTCCTCCCCAACTGGAACTGGATGGTGATCATGATTGTGTGCAAACTATTACTGTAGCGTTTACTGGCCAGACGGATTTAACTGACCAGCCACTAGAGGATGTGGACAGGGACCTGTATATACAGACGGCAGCAGTTTTATGAGACAGGGAGAAAGGCTAGCTGGCTATGCCATGGTCACATTGGATCAGGTAGTGGAAGCAGCAGCTCTCCCTGCAGGTACTTCAGCTCAGAAAGCTGAACTCATTGTCTTGACGAGGGTCTTGGAAAAGTCAGACGGTGCGGTTAATATACAGACAGTAAATTTGGGGGGGATTATACATGCACATGGGGCATTGTGGACAGAGTGTGGTTTGCTCACCGTTCCTATTAAATATGGACAGGACATTTTAAGGTATTGGATGCTGTTTTGCTCCAGCATAAGGTGGCTGTCTTGCATGTGAGGGCCCATGTTAGGGTTGATACTAAACATGGAAGGGGAAATGCCTTGGCCGACCGCACCACAAAGTCTGCCGCTTCAGGTCCCCTTTGTATATGGGTGCGCTTGTACCCTCACATTTGCCTGTGCTGGCTCCAACATATATTTCACAGGATGGGCACAGAGCTTATAGTTTGGGTGCTTCTTTATCGTGGACATAGGCTGGAGAAGGACGGGAAATGCCTTTTCCCAAAACATGAATTATGGGCCCTCTTACGAAAATTGCATGCCAGCACTCATTGGGGTTACAAGGCCATGGCTGAGTTTCTTATAAAGGACTATATTTGTTCTAGGATTTATAACAAGGCCCTCACAATGATCAAGCAATTTGTCAATTTGTGATTTGTCGATGTAATGATCCTGTGGAAATTATTAAGTTCCCCTTGGGGAGGCTTGGGGCTGGCCAGGATCCTGCTAGTTTTTGGGAGGTTGATTTTACTGAGTTGCCATGGACACAAGGTTTTAGGTACTTCCACGTTTTTGTGAGTGCTTTCTCTGGATAGAATGAGGCCTTTCCCTGTCGTACTAACAAGGCATGTGAGGTGGTTGAGGCCCTCCTGAAGGAAATTATTCTGTTTTTTCCCTTCCCATACCAAGGCTTTGGCTCTGACGATGGCCCCACTTTATCTCTGACATTACCCAGCAGGTGTCTCGGGCCCTGGGTATTGTTTGGCAGCTTCATTTGGCCTACAGGCCCCAGTCTTCAGCACACGTGGAAAAGGCCTGTCCCCCTTTGAGATCATGTATGGTTGGCCCTTTCTTTACTATTCTTCCTTATCCACTTCCCTCCCTGGTTTTTTTTGTTTTTTGGGAGGGACCAGGCCTCAGGGAATATATGCACTCTCTTGCTTATGATGTTTCTTCCATTTCTCAAGCTGTTCAGGCCCTCCATTATCCAGAATTGGATCATCCACTCCATCCTTTCCTTCCATGAAAGGACAGCAAGGAAAATACCCAATGTCCTAACCCACCCGGGAACATACGATGTCTTTAGGGAAACACCCAAAAGGGAACATTTTTAGCTACGTCTGCTTTCTCCCTTCTTATCTACAGTGTGCCAGACTTACTGAGTGAAATGTTTATTGTATGTGTGTCAGCTTTGCTGGGTGGATTGCTTATGTAATCAGAAAGAATAAATACAAGGATTTCTTGTCATTCGGGGCTTCTCTCTTTTAGAGGAGCCCGTCTTTGTTCAGCTGAATAAAAACGTAAAGTTTAAAGGCAACTTCTGGTTTCCTGTATTTTTTTATCAAGCAAAACCTCAGAACCTGCACAGCAATACAGGGGAAATCTTTACTTTTACCTTACTTCTCAATAACAGTAATAGGAGAAGGACAATATCCTAGGTACAGTGGGAAATAGCTAAAGCAGATGAAAACACTTCAAATCTCAACAATACAAAATTGGTTCATTAGAATACAGTGATCTGCAATAGCTGTTGAACTCCATTCAGCCCCCATCAGCTTTCTCTATAGTTGAGGAGCCCCAAGGAATTCCAACCATGTTTTCCCCACACAGCTGCTCATCCCACAGCTGGATAGTAGGGAACAAGTTACTGTTTCAGCAAGCTTAATCACGATCACTGGATGAAGATGTTAAACCTCCTTCTGTCCTAGGAAACCTGAGCAAAATTGTTGCAACAGCAGTAAGAAAACAATTGATATGAAATAGAATAAGGAATAGAATCTTAATATCTGATTCCTAAGAGGTTAAATAATCATCTGACATCTCCTAGCATCCTTTTATAAAAATAGAATTTAAGCAGCAGAGGAATAATTGACAAGCAATGATTCTTACACTCAACCTAGACAGCTTATCCAGAAAGAAACCATGGTAAATGGTACCAAAAACCAGAGAGAAGACTATGATAATTAACATTATTTTGTCTTCGGAAAAAGTCATTGCTAAGGGAAATGTGCACTGCTACTGTGTTGAATTACAGCTCCTATAATCCCCAATTAACATGCCAGTCTGGAAAACACACTAAATTTTGGTTTAAAAAAAGTAGGCAAGAAGTAAAATCCATCTGGCCTTGACCTGACTATTTTGTTAATTTATGGTAATTGCAACCTTTGAGGGATAATTGTGGAAGGAGGGCGCAATGGAGATATTCAGCTGATTGCTCCCCCCCTTCTCAAATGAAGTTAAATATGAACTCCACTATTTCACCCACTCTTTCTTGCGGACAGGAATGGATTATTGGTTTCTCTTGAAGAAAAGCACCCTTTGCATTTAAACAGACAGATTGATAGCATAATTCTTGGGTATATCACTATAATTCAAAGTCAGGGAGGGACTGGCTGCTAAGCCTTCCTTCCTTCCCACCCCAGCTGCTCAGTCTGCACAGAACAAATCTGGAGAGGGGGAAACACCTAGGTGGATCATCAGTAATGAGACATTGTTCAGTGCAATTTTTAAATGGGAAGAATATATAAAGCCCAAGCATAAATCACAGGTGGTACAGTAAAGAAACCTCTAGAGGAATGGATACTAATCTGCAACATTAGTTTTTGCTATACTTTCCTGCACTTTTCTATCACACTGAAAAGTTGGCAGTTTCCAATGTAGTAGGCACAGTTTAAGCCACTTATTTGCAAAGCAAAATATCACTGAAATAAGTTCCCCTTTTGCCAGGAACTATTTTATGACATCAGAGTGAATCTCTGGCTTTTTTTGAGCCACACATTGAATGCCAATTAGCCAAGCCAATTTTAGCCTTATGTGTTGAGTGAACACAGCCTTTGTGGACATTTGTGAATTAGTGTGTCATACAAAGCCAGAAAAATAAAAGTCTTAATGAGGTAAAATGCATGGTTGCAATATATAAGCCAATTGTACAAACAAGTATCTTGTGGTCTTAATATACCGGACAATCTTGCTGGTATTTTTTTTATGGATCATAGCAAGAAAATTCTATAAATCACATTGTACATTTATAAATAGTAAATGTATTTTTCTTCAATTGAAATGTGTATTAATGTTTATGGTAGAGCAATAGATTATCATTTTATAATTTTAGCAGCAGTTTTGTTTACAAGAAAGTAGCCCTATACTTTTGGGGAAAATGAGCTATGCCACGATTCATACCTATGGTATTGCCACTAGACAGGTTATGATATAAACTATGAAGCAACTAGATTTAGAAAAGATTAATATGCAAAGGAATCAAAATCCTGCAAAATCTATAGAACAATCAGAAATTCGGTCAATGAATTTTGCTCTGCACAAACTGTAAAATATTTAAAATAATATTTTTTTAAAAAATAGGAGTGTTATTTAGAAAATCTTAATGAAGATGAGAAGCACTATAAACCAAACAGCATAGACAGAGAAAGGAAAATAACTTAAAACCAATACTTAAGAGTGGACAAGTTTAGCAAACCAGATGTGAGAATGTGTTACCTTTTATATTTGTTCTGTACCCTTGTTCTGTACATTTGAATGTGAGGGAAGTAATCTATTGGAACCATGACATTAACCCAAAACTACCTTCTATCCTGATCACCCTGGGGTCCTGAGCTCCAGTCACCTTCCCTAAGTTGAGGGATAGGCTGACAAAGATTCAGGGAAGATCTCAACATGGAGGAGGAAGAAGCACTTGTAACCAGCACCCCAACCATGGCTGCTGCCTCAGCAGAGGGAGCGCAAGCCAGCGCATCGGCGGAGAAGGAAACTTTTGAGGCCTTACAGCTGGGGGCAAGACCAAAGATGCGAGAGCTGATCTGGTCATCAGAGTGGATCCTGCCCAGTGGAGACTCCAAGCACCTTGAGGCAACCCTGCCAAAGGCAAGTTCTTTGAAAGCATCCAAAGCCGACTTGCAAGCAGAAGCCTCTCGAGAATCGCATTCCCCGGACTGTTGGGGAGCCAAAAGATTGGCGATGACTGAGGACTCTGGAGAATGGAAGTACCTGTCCACAGTCCATAGCCAATCGGTGGAGAAGTTGGTGGAGAGATTCGAGGGGCTAGAGGTGAGGAGCGGGGAACAACTTTCTCACTCTTCGCATGCAAGTGAACATGATGATCGGTGGGGCTGACGCCAATCTGTGCCTAAGAAAAGCCCCAGCCACACCAATGGAGCACAGGTGGCTTCCCCGTCTTCAAAGCCACCAGCATTAACCTCCAGCCCTGTGTGAAAGGAGAGTCCCGGCCACCACTCTGAACACAGCAGTCTGAGACGTCGCCGCTCCTCCAGGACTCCAGAGCGTCACTCACGACACAAGAGCCCCAGCCAGCGGAGAAGCCCTGGTCGGCGCTGATCATCATGATCCCTCGACAGGCACTGCCACCGTGATGGTTCCGGGTGGCGGAATTACAATGACAGCCCTGACGGATACCCCACTATCGAAGCCCGAGCCACCACCGGGGTAGCCAAAGTCCGGATCGTCACAGGTATCATAAGAGCCTTGACCATCACTACTATCGGTCACACAGCCCTGTGCATCACCGTCGGGGCCACCTGAGCCCGAGGCCTGCGCAGGGAGAAGACCCAAATGTGAGCATTCAATGAGATTTAATTCAACAGCTGCATGACCTGTTGGCCAGGCAGCAACAGGTCGGGGCGCCGCAGCTGTTGGGGGGCCTGCAGCAATTGGGTATGCTGCAGCCACCGCCGGGAGGCCCACAATCGTTCGGGGTGCAGCAGCAATGGGGGGCAGCACCCCGTGAATACACAACAGCCGATGGGAGGACTGCAGCAAATGGGGATGCTGCAGCCGCCGTTACCGGGACCGCAGCAGCAGTGGGGGTGGCAACAACCCCTGAATGTGCAACAGCCACTGGGGGGTCTGCAGCAATTGAGGATGCCGCAGCTACTGTTGGGAGGTCAGCAGCCGGCAGGAGCACAGCAGCCACAGCAGGGAGGCCAACAGCTGTTGGGAGTGCAGCTGCAATGGGGGGGCAGCATCCCCTGATGACACCACCCCTTAGAGCAACTTTTGATGGCGATCCAGAGAAGCTGATCTTCTTCCTCAATCAAGTACGTTCCCACATGAATCGCAATGCCAACTTCTACCCAAATCCAGCTGCTATGGTCGACATTGTCATGGCCAATCTGGAAGGGGAAGCATCTGAGTGGCTAAACAATCTGTACAACGAGCAAGCGCCTGAACTGGGAGATCTCCACCTCTTCCTCCTTGGATTAGGGCCAGGTTCGAGGATCCATCCATAGCCCTCAAAGCAGAGAAACAAATTCACAAGATAAAGCAAGACGGTAGACCTGCACTGAAATACGTATGAGAGTTTCACAAGATAGCAGGTCAGATAGAAAGGTGGCCTGAGCAATCCCTAGTGCATCACTTCAAAGAGGGGCTAGATGATCACTTCTCCCAGGCCTGCATCTATCGGGCTGTCCCCGATCAACTGCAGGAGTGGTATCAGGCGGCAGTAAGATTGGATGTTGAGCTTGCTTGTTACAAGAAGCCACCATCTCCAGAAGCCGGGCCGAAACCAGAGCAGACCATGCGGCCACCTCCCTGAAAATCCCCAGCCATCACGGACATAGAATCCCCCAAGCCACCTGCCGGTCCACCAATCAAATGCTTCAGATGTGGACAACACATCTAGGTCCAATTTAGTGAAGATGCTCCCTTTTGCTAGATGGGTTACTAGGTCCTTCAGGAGGGGGAGGGGGTATTATTCTCTATGCTCACAGCATTTAACCCTTTATAGTCCACATAGAGACGAAGCGACCCGTCTTTTTTCTCTTTAAATAATTGCCAGCGATGTGGCCTTCGGAGCTGTACTACTGCAAAAGGGAGTCCTGCAGCCCTGTGCCTACACCTCGAAAACGTTCACCGACTGCGAGAGAAGGTGAGCAGTGTGGGAGAAGGAAGCCTTTGCAATTCGATGGGCTCTGTTAACTGGCGGCACTACCTAGGAGGGAGCAAGGTGCCTTTCAAAGTATGGACTGATCACAAAAAGAGGCACTGAAAACTCCTCACAAGCTGGACTTCCGGTTTTGTGCGGTAGTGACCGGTCGTGGGCTTGCGGATTCTCTGCACCCCCACGGCTATTTTCACCCTGCTAGGGGACCCTAAATGGATCTAAGTTGCCCTGGACAGGCGACAAAGAAAAAAGGGTGCTCCAGCAATTCTGGAATGGCGGTAGCCATTCCGTTCGACTTGGGGAAAGTCTTCTAACCCGACAGGAGAAAGGCTGGCCATATGGCATCGACCATCCCAAACTACTTGCAACCGAAGTCCAAAAGCACTAACCAGCACAACTGTGAACAGCATGCTTGAAACTGGGTGAGGAATTTGATCTTCTCTTTTCTATTTTACATTTAATTTCCTGGAAAAGATCCCCAAGAAGCAAAATACCTCCAAAAGGGAAGGAGGAGGATTTCCACCCCACCCTTATACTAATGGAAGTGGCAAATTAATCTTTTTATGGAGGATCAAAATCTATGGAAGTGAAATAAATATAAAACCTGAAACTTAAAACTTAAATCTGGATAAATCTAAAATTGTTTTAATGGTTAAGACTCTCATTTCAAAGATAATTGTTCATTTTGGAAATTGAAAAACAAATAGTTGCTGACACCTAGTGGCAGATGAAGACTATGATAGCTATGACTTTAATATAAGACTTGGCAAAATGTGGGAAAAGCTAATTATGTCTGTGACCTTCAAAGCTTTAACAACAAAGAACAGCTGTGACAAAAAAAGAAGACAATCTGGGCTGTAGACAAAGAGAGAATTATAAATTTCAGAAAAAAATCTTTTTTGAACTATTTGGATTACAAATATCTATCTAACTGGGACTCTAAAGCTATTTACAGAGAAAAGAAAGGAAGAGGAAAACTCAAATTCTTGGCTATCATGGAGCAGAGACATGTAGAAAGAACATATCAAGAAAACATAAATACGTCACAGGAGGAGATATATAGTATACTGCAACTAATTCAAACAACAATGACTTTAAACCACAAAGAAATCCAAAACAACTTTGAAAATATAAATCAATCAATTTCCAAGTTAACTCTACAACAAAGAATTTGCCAGAAAACAATAACAGAGAAGAAGCAGATAAAACAGATAAATGGATATAGAATTGAGAATAGAGACTTAAAGATGGAACTTAACAAAACAAGGAAACATGATTTAATCCTAGTGGGAAAAAATTCATAAGAATTGGAAAAAACAAATCCCTTAAGACTACAAAATAAATCTGAGGACAAGAAAAGATGTCAGGAACATTGGAGAGAAAGGAAATGATAAGAGAAGCGGAGAGAAAGAAAAAGAAAAAGATTTTCAACAAACATGGAAAGGCAGAAGTCCCGTACAAAGACACTTCTCCTGATTTACTTTTTATATCTACAGCAACATTTACGAACATACGGAAAAACTTTTTGATTCAGCAAAATACATTGATTAAGAAAGATACTGGGCAAAGGAAAAAGACTAAAGTGGAAACCAAGAAAATAGATGATGAGACTTACCAGAGAGAATACTTAAAAAAGAAACATTTGTTTGAATATGGTTAAAGAAATAGAAAAGTTTTGGAATATATATGTCACTCTAAGAGGGATGAATTCTCTAAATATAATATAGTATGCATTTTTCCCTTTTTTATTCTCTTTCTTGATATGAGTAATATAAAAAAGTTGAAATGATTTAGATAAAGGAAATGTTTTAGATATTTAAATGTGATTGAATTTAAGAAAATTATAATGGATAAAAAATGTTTTGGATAAGAGTTAAAGGACTAGATGACTAGATGTATTAAATGGAATGTTTAAAGATTAAACATATTTTTAATTATGGTTAAAAAGAATAAGAAATTTAGGAAATAAATATATATTAGCTTAGGAGGGATATATATTTCAAGTAGTATGTTATTTTTTATGCTTCTTTACTCTTGCTTTTCTTTCTTTCTTTCTACTGTTTTATCTATTTCTTAAGAAATGTAAAAGTGTGAGATGGTTCATATGGAAAAATAGAGTTAAATTTTTAAATGTAATTAATTTTTGAGAAAATCTTAACCAGTAAGAATATCTAGAATTTGGTGGAAGAAACAAATTAAAATAAGGACTGTAACAGGATCTATGATAAGGCAACTAGAATGATTGGATAGAAAAGAAATATTATATTGATGTGATTATTATTTTTAGGACTATTGGGAAAAAATTATATATTTAATTGTTATCTATCAAAATGATAAGAATTGTATTAACTCAATGTTTGCAAAAGAGGATATTTTGGGAAAAGAGGAAATCAACTAAAACTATTATGTGGATTATGGATTATAGAAATCAATTGTTAGTGATTGTTTTACAAATGTAACCCAGACTACATACTGTTCATCAATTATTGTGATTTATGTTTTAAAAAAAATCAATAAAATATATTTAAAAAAAAACTCCTCGCAAGCTGTCCCTGAAGCAAGTACAGTGGGCGCAGTAATTTAACCGATTTAACTTCACCCTGAAATACATACCGGGGGGGGGGCGACTTTTTAGCTGATGCTCTATCCAGATTGCCTCATACAAAAGCCAGTGTGGAGAGATCAATGAAGCAATCATACTTACACCGCAAGCTGTGTCTCAATTAACGCCAAGAAGAGCCCCATCTTCGAGAGTCCCAAACCCTGACGATCCTGGGATGAGAAAATTAAAACAGGAACTCCTCAACAATCGATGGTTCAAAAACAATCAAACCTCCTTGACGTGCAGGGACAGATTAGCTTACAAAGGGGGGAAGTTGTATTTGCCCAAGACTCTCCACCTCAACGCTCTCCAGCACGGTCACTATGTGAAATAAGCTGGACACTTTGACTATTTGAAAATGCTGCATCTGGTTCGTCAACAATTTTGGTGGCCAGGTTTGAAACAGAATGTAGAGAACTATGTCAAAAGCTGTGCTATATGTGCCGCCATGAAGAGAATTCTGGGAA
This sequence comes from Azemiops feae, assembly GCA_023970755.1. Taxonomy (NCBI): domain Eukaryota; kingdom Metazoa; phylum Chordata; class Lepidosauria; order Squamata; family Viperidae; genus Azemiops; species Azemiops feae. The sequence goes on from JALGBA010001482.1 coordinate 16,876, forward strand.
AGCCCCCTGGACTGTTGCAACCAGTTGCGGACCCTTCCCAGCCATGGGAAGAAATTGCTATGGATTTTATAGTCGAGTTACCTGAAAGCAGAGGAAATATGATGATTTGGACAGTGATTGATCTTTTTTTGAAGCAGGCTCATTTCATTGCCTGCAAAGGACTCCCATCAGCCCAGAGACTATGATGTTTCTTAAGCACATTTACAGACTGCATGGTGCGCCAAAACGGATAATCTCAGACAGAGGGGTGCAATTTACGGTCAGGTTTTGGAGGGGTTTCCTCAAGTTAATTGACTCGTCGCAGGGACTGTCATTGGCTTTTCACCCATCTACGAATGGGGTGGCTGAAAAGGCGAATTCAATAGTGGAGCAATACCTTAGATGCTATGTGGATTATCAACAAACGAACTGGACTGACCTCCTCCCTTTCGCAGAGGTGGCTTACAATAACTCTGTTCACAGCAGCACCGGGTTTACGCCTTTTAAAATTGCCACAGGAAAATAATTCAACCCAATACCCGAATATCCTCAAGGACCCTCTGCTTCCCAAATGCTTGACCAGTGGGTGAACGGGTGGGAGGAGGTTTGGGACAAAATGAAACTTGCTCTGAAAAAGGCTTCCGAGACATACAAAAAACAAGCGGATAAAAAGAGGCTCCCCAAAGATCATTCCAGGTTGGGGAAAAAGTTTACTTATCCACAAAATATTTAAGATTCAAGTTGCCTAGTAAGAAGTTGGGACCGAAGTATCTAGGTCCCTTCCCCATTGTAAGAATCATAAACCCAGTTACGGTGGAGTTATAGCTTCCCAGACTCTTAGGGAAAGTCCACCCTGTGTTCCATTGTAGCCTACTGAAACCCTTTCGGGTTTCTACCTTATGACCTCCCCCTAAGAAGGCACCTGACCCTCTGGTGGTAGCTGGAGAGACCCATTATGAAGTGAAGCGTATTCTTGATTCTACACTTTTCAAAGGAAGGTTACAGTACTTCGTGCAGTGGAAAGGATATCCATTATCTGAAGCCACTTGGGTAAAATCTAGTGATGTAAAAGCTGACAGGCTCATTAGTAAATTCTATGATAAGCACCCTAATATACCGAGAGGCAACCGCTAACCTATGATTTTGTTTGAATTGCAGGATTTATCCTTTTTGTAAAGGGGGGCCAGATGTCAATGCTGTAAATATTGAACTTCCCACTCTGACAACTGATGAAAATTGCAGCTATTTCCACTTTGCTTTTAACATGTTTTTTCTTCTATTTAGAAATAGGTGCAGAAGGGAGGTTGGGATGAATGCTTGAGCTCAGCTAGCCATAATAATAACGCTGCTCTGTGGGAACTCAAGGACGAACTGATAACGGTTTGGCGGGCTGAGGAGCTGGAGAGAAAGCCTATGTTTCAGGCTAATTGGAGAACATGATTTATGACTGCTTATTGGGGGTGGGAATTGCAATTTGTTACTTTCTATCCGGGGGAAGGGAATTGAGTTTTGGGTTCAACTATGTAGTGCCGATACTTTGTTTTCCTGAATAAAATGTTCTTTAAGGAAGAATTCTTGCCTTGAAGTTCTTTTGATGGGTTTCATCTATCGGAACCATGACATTAGGTGTGTTTAGATAATTAGTTAATTTCTAATTGTGAACTACTTCCAGGACATTGTATATGGAACATTACCCTTAATTGGGCAAAGGAACAATCAGTATCTTCAAAGAGTCTGGCTTTTACTTATTGCCTATAGTCTAAAAAATGGGAGGGGGGGAAATGGAAAAAAAGAAGAGCTAGAAGGAACAAGGAAGGCCTGCCTATAAAATATCCAAACAAGAGGCCTAGATGACCTCTCTCCAACCAGCCCCCCTGTAAGACTAATAGGTTGCACAGCTATTCCTTGGACTTCTAGGCTTTTACAAAGATCAAAAGAACCTTCCTTTCTCTTTTCCTAGAGATGGACTTTGTGAAGAAGCTAGAGCAGAAGGGTAAGAACCCAGCTGGACTTATTGGAGGGTATCAGAAGATTCAACCTGGCTTCCCGTTTTGTGCAATAGCGCAGCAGCTGAGGGATTGTGGGACTCCACACCCTATGGCCGATTTCTGCCTGTTAGGGGACCCTAAACGGGCCTGAAGTCACCCCGGAGAGGCAACAAAGAAGGAGGAAAGCCCTGCCGACTGTGGAAAGATCGGGTTGTTCGGGAACAGTCCTCCAGAAACCAGCAGGAGAAAGGCTAGCTCCAGGGTCTAGCTCAAGCTACAAGCAACCAAAGCCCAAAAGCACTATTTTAAGTTGACTGTAAGAACATTGGGTAAGAACATTGATTTTCTCTCTTCTACTTGATAATCGATTTCCTGGGGGAAAAAACCCAAGAAACAAAAAGCCTCCAAAAGTGAGAAGGAGAGGGATCTTTGCCCCACCCCCCTACAGACAGAAGCGGTGAATTAAACTTTTTATGGGGGACAGAAATATACTGAAATGAAACAAATATAAGACCTAAATTTTTGGTCACCACGATGTAAAAAAGATGTTGAGACTCTAGAAAGAGTACAGAGAAGAGCAACAAAGATGATTAGGGGACTGGAGGCTAAAACATATAAGGAACGGTTGCTAGAATTGGGTATGTCTAGTTTAATGAAGAGAAGGACGAGGGGGGACATGATTGCAGTGTTCCAATATCTCAGGGGCTGCCACAAAGAAGAGGGAGTCAAGCTATTTTTCAAAGCGCCTGAAGGCAGAACATGGAGCAACGGATGGAAACTAATCAAGGAGAGAAGCAACCTAGAACTAAGGAGAAACTTCCTGACAGTTAGAACAATTAACCAGTGGAACAACCTGCCTCCAGGGGCGGTGAGTGCTCCAACACTGGAAGTTTTTAAGAAGAGACTGGACAGCCATTTGTCCGAAATGGTATAGGGTTACCTGCCTGAGCAGGGGGTTGGACTTGATGACCTCCAAGATACCTTCCAACTTTATTATTATTATTATTATTATTATTATTATTATTATTATTATTATTATTATTATTATTATTATTATTATTATTATTATTATTATTATTATTATTATTATTATTATTATTATTATTATTATTATTATCATTATCATCATCATCATCATCATCATCATCATCATCATCATCATCATCATCATCATCATCATCACAAAATAAGTCTGAGAAAAAGAAAAAAGATTTGTCAAAATGGATTACAGAGCTGTCAGGAGAACTACAAGAACTTGAGAGACAAAAAATGATAAGAGAAATGAAGGGAGAAAGAAAGGAAAAGATTTTCAATGAATATGAAAGGATGAAACCTTCCCATAAAAACATCTTACTTGACATCTACAAGACTACGGGAAGACTCTTTGATTCAACGGAGCATATTGATCAGGAAAGATGTTTGGCAAAAAAAAAAGGCTAAAGTGAGAATTAAGAAATTAGATGATGGGATTTATCAGAGGGAATATTTAAAAATTAAACATTTGTTTGAATATGGTTAAAGAAATATGAAGATTTTGGATATAAATGAATTTTAGTTTAAGAGGGATGAGCCCCTCAAGTAACAGTATTTTTTCTTTCTTTTTTCTTTCTTTTGACATGAGAAACATAAAAATGTTGGGATGGTTTATATAAAGGAAATGTTTTAGATACTTAAGTGTAATTGATCTTGAGAAAATTTCAATGGATAAAAATGTTTTGAACAGACTTAAAAGATTAGATAATTGGATTTATTGAATGGAACATTTAAAGATTAAATATATATTTGAATATGGTTAAAAAGAAGAGAAAAATTCTGGATATAAATGTACATTAGCCTAAGAAGGACATATATTTTAAGTAGTATACTATCTTCTTATTTCTTTTTTTTAATCTTTTTTTGTTTTCTTTCTTTTTTTTTAAGATATGAGAAATGTAAAATTGTTGGGATGGCCTGTATGAGGAAAAAGACTTAAATTCTTAGGTGTAATTAACTTTGAGAAAATCTTAACCGATAAGAATGTTTTGAATATTGTGGGGAAAATAAATTTAAATAGGAATTTTGTAAACAGGATCTATGACGAGGCAACCAAGATGATCAGTTAGAAAAGAAGCTTCATACTGATGTGGTTATTATTTGCAGAAATATTAGAAAAATGTTTATATTTAATTGTTATTTATCAAAATAATAAGAATTGTAAGAATATTATTGAAAGAAGAGAAAATCAAGCAAAGCTACTATGTGGACTATAGAATTATAGAAACTAATTGTTATCGATTGTTTTTTAAATATAAACCCAGACAACATGCTGTTTACCAAATATTAAGGTGATTATGTTAAAAATCAATAAAACATATTTTTTTTAAAAGAAAAGAAGATCCAACTTTTGACTAAGAAAGGAGGATTCTGATAGAAAGGGCTTAAATTATTTCCTGCTACCATATACATCTTCTCAAAAACACTGGACAGGCAATCCTTGGCTTAATTTGAAAAGTAATCGACCAAAAATTAACTCAGATATTCCTATTAACTTGGAAAAGAGGAAAAACAGTCTAAAAAAGAGAAAAAAGAATGTCTCAGAGGTGCTTCACTCACTTTGGACACATTTTTCTTTTCACTCATCTAATGAATGAAATTCATCTAGCGAACTATTACAATCCATAGGGGGGGAAAAGTTCATTCCTATGCTAAAGGATAGGATCTTTTCCTCATTCAGTCTATGCAGGATCTAGAGATTTGCACAGTACATATAGCTGTATGGTCAGAACACCACCAACTGTCAATCATCCAGGTCATGATTCAGTTTTCCCCAGGTTTTCTGATTGATTCAGTAAGATCTGAAGAAGCTTCTTGGATGAAAAGCAAAAGGTTTTCAAGAAAAAAAATAAGAAAGACCAGTTGCCTTTTGGAAAATCACCTTTGGAAATGGTCTCCTGCATCTTTTGCAAACTCAGTTAAATCAATTATTCAAATGAAGTGCAACATGTCATGTACTGCTCTGTTGTTGGTCCTGCCACTGCCCAAGACACAAGAGGATTAGTTTATTTGCAACCCCATAGTTGTATCTCTCCTTGTAGAATTGGTTCTATTGTTGGTACTATTCTGACAAGTCTTTTACTTTATCATGGTACTGGTGGGTTTGCAGATAGAGCTTAGCAAAGTGACATCCCTTCCCTTCTTCCCAATGCGTCTGCTCAATGGTAGAGAACAGGCCCAAAGATCATGTTTTTCTAGGATTCATATTCAGCAATTCCTCTACTCTCTCCCACTCTGGCTCCAGAGTATCTGAAGGCACAGACATCTTAGAGCACATATGAATTGGTTATTTCTGCCATGTTGAAAGAATCAGGGATAAGGGAAGAATGAAAGCCCTCTGAGTCAGTTACTAACAAGATCTAACTATGAGGCAAGGAGTATGTTAAGAGCCAATTCAAGGAATAGACACATCATTCTAAGTCATGGTTGTTCAATCTTTTGGCTTGCCTGGGCCACACTGAGTGAAGAGGAATTGTTTTGGACAGCATGTAAAATATATAATGTAGTTCATGTATATATCTATATAACAAACTTTCTTTATTTTTATATTGTTATTATATCTTGTGGAGCTGCATTACTACTGGTAGCTGTCCAGGGCTGCATGTGGCCCATGGACCCTGGGTTGGACATGCCTGCTCTAAGTCATAATGTGGTTTGTTATAATTTGACTTGTTATAGTGAATGAATTCAACATTATGACTTATAAATCATTGTTTATAGCTAAGCATATTATGTGAATAGCCTTGTGATGCATAAATTATCATTGGAATATCAGCTGTGGCTTATTCATGGCTAAGCAAACTGTGACTTATTGCGATGGGTGAAATAAGTCAAACTCTGTGATGTTCTTTCTGATTGACTGAGGCTCCATTTCTCTCCCCTATGTCGGCAGAAGGCGACATTTACCTTGAGATTCCTCTCAGGCAAAATCTGAGTATTTCTCCATTAACAAGTTCCAGCTCTTAATGTAATTACTGGATCTTTAGGACAGCAGCTGGAGTTCAATAGGTGTCCATAATAATTGCTGTAAGCACTGGCTTTTGAGTATAAAGGGGCAGGTGTAAATGAAAGGAACACTTTCCCCCCTCTCCTCTAAAATGATTATTGCTGGCAAAAATAGCAAAATGTCAGCAGGCTCTGGTTGCTTCTAATGTTTGCTGCCGAGTTTCAACTTATCCCTTCTGATGTATCTACATTAGCCCTGATCAGAAATATTTTACAAGTTGTCCCATTCCTTTGGTCACAGAATTTTAGGCTCCTCAGTTGTTGCTTTTCCTAGTTCCTCCCTTCCCTAGCTACTTGACAATGACTCAGTGATTCTAAGCTTTGTGCTAGGATAGCTGGCAAGCACCTTAAGGGTGTATACTGTTTAGTGTGCAACAAAAGAGTAGCTGTGAGCAGTCAGTATGCAGGTTTAGAACTGTACAGAAAATCCTAGTTCTTGCTCTCTGCAACCAGGTGATTTATGCACTGGAGGGCACTGTGGCATCATTGTACTTGGCCAGTTGTATATGCATGGGCAAGATTAGGGTAATGTTAAGTGGACATCTTCCCATTGCCATGTGTGGATTGGGTCTTTCCCTGTTTGGCTGATGTCTATAACCATATGTAGATTGTTCTTTAGCCTCTTCCCCACTTTCTAACCATCTTGCCCATTAAAAAGTTCAGGAAAACTTGAAAATACGTGTCCTATGTTCTGACTTTAAATTGGCATAGTGAAATAAAACCTTAAAGATCAGTTCTGAAATTTTAATATAGGCGATTCAGGTGGGGGAGAGAGTTAGAAGGTAATGTCCCACCCCTTATCTTGCTGGGTTCCTATCCCGCCCCCAAACATTTGCTTCCACCTAGCAAGCACCCTGTCTCCACCACTTTTCCCACTTTCTGTTGTACCTCTCAGTGCCAAGCCAACTATGGTGAGAACAACAGAAGAAAAGAGAAAGAGGGAGGGGGGGAAGCATAGAGAACAAAGCCCATGTGGGATGGAGGGGGCTTATTTCCTCTCTTCAAACAACTCCAGATGCTGAGACACGCACTGAGCCAACAGCTGAGGCCTCAAGATGGACAGAAGGGGGTGTTTCCATGTTATTGAGGGGGAGGGTGACTGTATATAGGAAAATGAAATAAGGAAAAGAACACAAAATAAATGATGAGAAATAGGACTGAGAAAAGGTTAAACAGGCAAGAAAGCAGAGAGGACAAAGAAATGTAGCAAGAAGATCAGAGAAAAATGTTCAGAGCATAAAAACAAACAAACAAAAAAAGTCCGAGGGGGAATGACCTAAGCAGCATTAAGGGAGGGGTGATGGGGAAGGAAGCAGGAGGCGGAGAAGGAGAAGGGAACTATGTTTTGTTATACAAAGAAGTGATTGATGAGTGCCCAGGATTGGAATATGTCTCTACATTCCACAACATTTTTCCTGAAGCTAGGAGAAGCCCCAGGGAAGAAGGAAGAGGCTATGGTGTAGCTCTCTGAAAAACATTTAAGTCATGAAAGACTTGGCATGCTGGCACTAACTCACACAGACCCAACTGCAGCATCATACAGCATGCTGCGGAGATATCTAGAAATACTGTTGATGTCTTATTCTGGTGCCTAGAAGTTGTGGGGATCTAGATAGGGAACCACAAGCTTTAACTAAACCTTGTCAAGAATGAGTGGATCTGGGTTTGGGGGCCTGTCAGTTATGGGACTATGCCATCTTTGGCACTGATGGGGTTGCTCTGCCCAAACAGACCTGGTGTGCAACTTAGTAGTCCTTCGAGACTCATAAAATCTGCTTAAAGAGCAGGTAGCAATCACAGTTAGGAGGCCTTTGCATAGCTTCAGCTTGTGCATCAGTTGCAACTGTTCCTGCAATTGGAGGTTCTGCTCATAGTCACTTCTGCCCTGGTCACTTCCCAGATGGGCTACTGTAATGCAATATTCTTCAAGCTGTCTTTGAAGAATATCTAGAAGTTTCAGCTGGTACAAATGTAGTGGTGTAGGCAGTTATGTATAGCTCTACAGTAGCAAACATTACACCTTTGCACCACATTGACTGCCAGTTTCCTACTGGTTCTAATTGAAGATGCTAGTTTTCACTTTTCATGTCCTGAGTCTGAGTTGTTTGAAAGACTGCCCCTTCTCAATTACATTTGCCTCTCCCTTCAGGTCTGGCAGAACAGTTACAGCTGGCAGAACCCAGGAGACAGGCCTTTTCTGCTATAGGCATCTGCACTATGGATCATCACTCCCCCAAAGGTGAGGTTGGCCCCATCTCTGCAAACCTTTCAAAAGTATCTCAAAAATCTGGTTGTATCAAAAGCTTGGAAGACAGAAGAGAATTGTGATCTGATGAAGTACTCCAGTGTTATTACTTGACACAGGACAGTGGAAGCAAGTCCATAAATCTGGTTTCCCACTCCATCAAGCATGGTCTTAGTTCCACAATGGCAGCTATATTCCTAAATCCTATTCATTGAAGCTCCAACAATATCTTCTTGTTGCTATTGCTGAAAATTATAGTAATGATTTCTCATCATTTTGAAACAGAACAACGTGAAAAACATAGTGCAACTCCTAAAATAGGCTTGTAATAGTTTTTTTTTAAAAGAAAAAAAAATAGCTGCACTCACTTTGCATCATTGAGTCCAGCAATGGACTTCAATTTCCCTCAAAATGTTTAAGTGATTTTGATTACAGTACTCATCAAAATGTTTCCCAGACAATTTTCTGATATTCTCAGCTGCCATGCGTTTTTCCTGCTTGGTGTATGTGGCATTGTTTATGGAATTTAAAAACTTTTAGTGGAATCAGACCAATGGACCAGCATAGGGTTACCACACAAAAGATTTGCTCCCTAGCTGCATTACTGACATTAAATGGACTGAGGGAGCTAACAACTGAGGCAGTGAGCACTCGACCCAGCCACTGAATTTATTCCCAGATCTTCAAGATTTCGCACCTCTCCATGATTGTCCTTAGTCATCACTATTACTTTTACTCACTTCATGTTCCCTTTATCAGACATCTTTTATCAGCCACCTAGAGTGGCTATTTACTCATTGTTCATTTTCATCAAATTTGCATATCTAATTTATTTAGAATTGACAATTTGGAAAGATTAATTAAAATTTAAATAGATATAAATTTCATTACAGTGAGGAACATGGGAATTTTGTGATTTGTCTACATGATGATAATAGATAACTTAATGCTGCTGTATTTGACACCTTTAAACTAGTCTTAGATTGGATAAGTCATTCAAACAGATCAAATGGCCACCTCACATCCACTTCAGAGCAGTTCACTTTTTTTTCTTGTGCACAGCAACTTTGAACAATATTTCAAGTTATGAATTGAGCAGTCTTTTTAAAAAAAATGTTCTGGCAAGTATGTAAATTTCCACCAGTTTTTACTTTTTAAAGTCCTAATATCAGAAGGCAGAAAGAGGAGATTAGATTCTTAAGAAGTTAAACAGACTCCGCCCCCCCCCCCAAAAAAAAGGATTGAAAATCATTAAGCCACTTTGTGGCATGTTCCTGCTGAGTGATGGATGTTGGAGTTATAATACAGCAGCCTACAGTTTTGATAGCTTAAGGAAAACTATAGTAAAGAGTTGAGAATGTGATCTTTATTGTATTCTTCTACACTGTAGATTGCAGTGATGGTGCAATTTCATCACTGAAGTTTCATGATCAGTTTCTGTTTCTCATTGGTATATGTCTTACAGTTGAGTGAGAGAGTTTCACACAATGCATCTTAGTAACAGAATATAGAATAACAGAGTTAGAAGGAGATTATAAGTAGAGGTCTTCTAGTCCAGCTCTTGCTCATGAAGGAGACCCTATATAACTCTGGACAAATGGCTACCCAAACTCTTTTTAAAAACCTCCAGTGATGGCGCACCCATAATTTCTGAAGGCAAGCTATTCCACTGATTAATTTCTCCTTAATTCTAGATGAGATCTCTCTTTGTTAAATTTCCACCCTCCCATCTTGATTATCAAGAAAGTCATTTCCTGGTTAAGTTAGCATTATTTACTGCTGTGCTGTTTCAGGATTTGCTATAGAGTTGTGGGCGATCCAATGCTTCAATAGATTCAAGGAATCACCATCTTCAAATAGTGTATTGTACATTTGCTGACTGAAGTGCCATAGGTTATTTTTTTAAGTTAGCCACTTCTCTTTTGTTCCCATACTATCACACTGTTAATATTGACTTTAATTTATCTCTCTTTAAAGTTTATGATAATGTAATGCTGCCACTTCATTGCTGTAACTTAACATATTTCAACATAAATTGGTATCTGACTGGCACAGTAGCAGACCTATCCTCTGATTGGCATAATCTGAGGATAAGATTTTTGATGTTGTTTAAGTATTTTGTGGTTCCACAATAGAGTAAGAACAATGGGCACTTTGGGGGCATTTCCACACAGCACTTCAGCATCCCTCCCATGGCACCCCTGTATTCGTTTGTTTCCACATTAGTGTCCTCTGTGGGCAGCCCAAACAATGTTTTCTAGTTCAGCTATCCAAATCTCAAATAGCAAAACTTCCAATTTGCAGTCTGCAATGCTTGAACTCTGCAGGACTTAGAGCTGAACAACTTCCCCATTGGCTGAAACTCCTGCCAGTGCCTAACTCCTGATCCATAGCTTTCCCTTGTTGCAATATCTCCAGAACATTAAACTGCAGGCAGACTGTTCTCTTCCTCTCACCCATCCCTTATTACAGGCTGAGCAACACAAGCATAGGAGGGTGCACTGGCAGGAGGTTAATCTCTGCTGTCCTTGAATGATTGGCTGAAGGGAGTGTTATTTTAGCTAGGCTAAATGAAGCAATGTTTGGAGGATGGGGGAATGTTGACTCATAGAGAAGTGCCCTTTGAATACATCTAAAAAGGCTGTGAGCAGTAGAACATGATCAATTGGTCATAATGCTGGGGAGAAGCTTGCAATCCACAAGATACTTGCCTGGACTATGTAATACAGAGAGAAGAAATATCCTGTACATGCTTCATTTGCTCTCTACTATAACCTCCAAGGTCTCAAGATAAACTCTGAAATGAAGACACTCTGAAAGGCCAAGCACTCCCTCGATCTCTACTGATGTCCCGACCATAAAAGAGGCTACTCACTTGGAATGTGGAGACATTTTATTTATAGGGCTGAGTCAAAGCACTAAAATTTAATTCAAGTTGAACCTATCTGACAATATCTTTTTTTTTAATTTGTACCTGCCTTTAGTATTTTTACAAACAAGGTGAACATATCTAAAATACCTTTTTCCTATTTTCCCCACAACAACAACCGTGTGAGGTGAGTTGGGCTGAGAGAAAGTGACTGGCCCAAAGTCACCAGCTGGCTTTCATGGCTAAGGCAGGATTTAAATTCACGGTTTCCTGCTTTCTAGCCTGATGCCCTAATGGTACCACTAGTCCAAACTGAGTTTCCAGTTATACTGATTTGTTTATACTTACTTGATTCATAAAATCATGTTTTACAAAGTACAGGAGCTAGTTTGACATACCACACTGAGCCAAAACGCAAACTACATAATGATTTAGGATATTTTTAGATGGCATCATTTCCATTCTGCAAATTGTCTGCCAGTGGTGATGTCTGCTTCTCTGTGGAAGGGGTGATATCCTCAAGTTTGAAGGAGACTCATTTGCTCATTCCTTAAGAAGCCATTGCTGGTTCCAACCATCCTGAATAATTTTGTTCCCTTTTTAGGAAGGTAGTTAGTTCCAGAGAACCCTGAAGGAAATGGATTGTCTAGACTTATTTTACTTGTGTTTCAGGTCAGGGTTCAGTACATAGACAATACTGGCCACTTTGCTCAATGACCTATGATATAGCTGGTGTGGGGGAAGGTGCATCCATTCCTTGATTTCACAGGAGCTCATCAATCATGGTACCCTTCTGGGACAGCTTTGGGGCCGGGAGTGGGATGTGCCATTTTGTAATAGTTGTCCTTTCTCTATGGCTAATTTCAAATAGGGTGAGGGGGTAAGAGGTCACACCTATAACTCCTCACATGTGGGGTGTTGCAGGGCTTGATTCTCCTGTTTTAAAATCTATGTGAAACCAGTGGGTGAGGTCATCTGTCAGGAAGCCAGGAACAATCTCTCACTGTTGAAGTCCTGGACAGTGCCTGGAGGCTGTGCAGAGCCAGATAGGAAGGAATAAACTCAGATTAATCTTGACCAGATGATGTGACTTTATTTGCTCTCCTTCCAGTTGTGGGGATATTCCATCTTTAATCTTCAATGGGATTGTATTTCCCCATGGAAGACTGGTATGGAATCTGGGGGTCCTTTTGAATTCCCAGTTTCTATTCAAGAACAGGTGGGGCCAAGAGGACCTTTGCACAGGTTTACCTGGTGTGCTAGTTGCACCTGTTCTTGACAGAGGCCCTTCAGACAGTCACCCATGTCTTGATCTTCTCTCAATTGCCTTATTGTAATGTGCTCAACGTGGGGCTGTCCTTAAGGACAACTCAGAAGCTTCCACTGGTCCAGAATGCAGCGGTATGGTCAATGAAGAGCATGTCATGGTATGTGCATGCTGTAGGAGAAAAGCAGGCCAAACTAGAAAATAGGGTTAAACATATCATGAGTTTGGAGTCATTGCATTGGCACAAGAGACCAAGTGCAGCCCCCTTGAATTCTGTTGATTGTTATCTAGGGCCAATTTAGTTTGACCATTAGTTCACTAGATTCTTGTGTAGAGGTAACAATAATAAATTCTATGTTTTGGACTCAATGAATGCTCCTGATTATTTGCACCTAATAGCTGCTTTGGAGCCAAGGTGGCTTCCAAGTGCAATACAAGATGCGGGTTATTACCTATAAAACCCTGCCTATCTCTATATATTTTTCCCCATCCCATGAAGTCATTTAAACTGGGCATGCTCTAAGTTGATTAAACAGGGTTATTTTGCAGAACCCAAGAAGTGTGCCTTCTCAATAATGGCTCCTGCTTTCTAGAATGACATTGCCCGCAGAGGCCCAACTGCTCATCTTACTGATTTTTCACAAACTGTTAAAAGCTTGGTTGTTCTCCTAGACTTTGGGACTGATGGTGGTAGAATCCCTTTGGGTTTTGGCATTTTTTCTGTTTTCCCCCCGCCTTATTATGAGGTTATATTCCTTTTCACTGTTATATGTCCCGAGTTATTGTGGAGTTAGGTGGCCCAAAAACTAAATAGAAACATACAAATAAACAATGTTAAAGTTGACAATTTGACTATTTTTATTTCTGCTAATCTTGGAACACTGAGAATAGGCAAAGAATATTATGAACATCCTCTAGTTCAGTGCTTTTCAATCCCAGCAACTTTATTTTCCTGTATTTTTAATTTATTTGACTTGCTTGCTTTAGAATGTGCAGCAATAACAGAGTTGGAAGGAACCTTGTAGGTTATCTAGTCCAGGGCTTTTCAACCGGTGGTACGCGTACCACTGGGGGTACATTGGCACCTGGCAGGTGGTACGTGACCATCCTAGAGAAGTGGTAGCGGGGGAGGGGAATGAGCTGAACCGGCGGCAGTACCACACAAGCCTGAGCGAGAGACGGCTGGAGTTGCAGGACTGTCAGGGCTCAGTAGAAGTGCCAGGATCAGCGCTGGGCTCCAACTGATCAGCACTTCTTTGGGGCTGTCAGGGCTCAGCAGAAGCACCAGGATCAGCGCTGCTTTCCAGCTGCTCGGCGCTTCTTCGGGGCTCTTGTGAGGAGGAGGTGGAGGAAGAGGATTTAAGCAAGCTTAGCAACCAGAGTGGGGATCCCCCCAAAACAAACGTGCTTCATGGGTAATCTCCCAGCACGACAGAAGTGACCAAAACCTGTTGCATCCACCCAGCAGACGGGGGGGGGGGAATAAAAACCAAGAAATACTGTAAAATGGATTCCTTAACACAACAATTTGCAAGCTATGGTAGTAAACAAAGTACATGAATGGGGGGGGGGGGGAAATCAGGAGAAGGACTACCGGTGAGCACCATGGCAAGCTAGATGTCCTGCTGAAACAGGAAAGCATTTCTGACACAGATCATGGTTGGATGTGGTATCCAGACCGGCGAAATCTCTCTGGATAAAAGGGAGATCATGAAATAACCCACATGTGGATCACAGGAATTATGGTTTTGTATTGACTTATGACTCCCCCCGCTGCCAATCCTCAACAGAAATGCTCACAACAACGAAAACCTCGGACAGGAGGAAGAGTGAGGCCGGGTGGACAGGCAGGTGTCTTGCTTGGCTGTGGCTTGGGGGGGGGGAAGAAAGGGGGCAGCTTCACACCCCCCAAATCCTGCCCTCTCATGAAAGCAGGATGAAAACTCCAAAAAAGGACAAGGGAAAAAGGTTAAAACTGAAGAGTGTCTCGTGATGGTTTTCTTCCCCACTTCCTTCTAGCAATTTAAATATGTAAAGACCACAAAAGAAAAAAACTTGGCTTTCTTTCATTGTAATTCAGAAGGGAGGAATGGGAGGATTTGGGGGGGGATTTGGGTCTGTGGGGGGCGCAGCGGGCGAATGGTGATGGCGCGCGGCTTCTGGTGTTGGGGGGGTGGTCTTTTTAAAAGAACAAAACGAGGCAAAAAATAAAAATTCCCCACTCCACCCCCAAGAGCTGGATGCGGATGTGATCTTTTTTGTTCTTGTTCAGAAGAGACACTCTTCTGTTTTAACCTTTTTTCCTGGCCGTTTTTTGGAATTTTCATCCTGCTTTCATAAGAGGACAGCATTTGAGGTGGTGGTGAAGCTGCCCCCTCCTCTCTGTGACAGCCCTTCAAATACTGGAACTGTTCTGTTCGCACAGCAGACATGAAGATAAGGCAGTTGGTACAAAAGATGTTCTTTATTGAATACATTCACTGAACAGAAGCATAGAGAGAGATTGAACAGAACTGAAACATAGCAGGAATCAAGCTACTAACTACTGACTGGCCACACTGGCCACTCCTTCTTATATTCCCTTGCAAGGGAATGTACAGCCAATCGATGCAGGCTATTCTCTCGCCTCGCACATGCGCGCAAGGCTGGAGATAGCCTGTCTGGGTCCCGGGCAGACCCGGGTCTCTGCAATGGTCCCGGGCAGACATGTGGTCTGTCCGGGTCTCTGCAACCCATTTCCAGTCTTCCTGAGCCTTGCTGAATGACTCAGCAAGGCCCAGCCTCTCTGCAGACTTTCTGAGCCTTGCTGAATGACTTCAGCAAGGCCCAGTACATAACACCCCTCCCCTCTTGGATTAAACAATACATAACACATTGTTTAACACTTGACACACAACAACCTCATAGCAGGCCGGTTGGCCTTTTCAAACAGTCTTTACTTTACAACCCCCAGTTCCTGGGTATATTTCACTTTTTTGACAATATGAGCACCTTAGAGACCTCACATCTTCTGTAACTGCTTGGAGGACCCTTAACCCATTCTGCTACGTGGAACCAGACTAGATTTAATTAAAGTTGTAATTTTAGAGGTAGGTGTTACAATAGGCATAGGTGCTTGGAGTGCCTGCTTCTGGGTTGCACAAACACCCCCAGGGCTTTCCCCCCACCCAGACAACTCAGGGGTTCCCCCTGATGGCTGACTGGCTGGATCCACTAGACCCAACACCAGAGTTCCTTGGAGGGGTTGAGTTCCCCGAGTTCCTTGGTGGTGTGGAGTTCCCCGAACCCTTGGAACTCCCCTTGGGAGCAATGTCCTTCAGGCCCAAGGCCAGCAGCAGGAGTACCCTGAGTGGCCCATGTACGGCCATTTGTCCCTAGCCAGGGGCCTCTGCCAGAGTCAGGAGCCGCCTCCATGGCAAGACCCCCATCTGGAGCATTGGAAGATGCACCCTTGTGGAGAGACTGTGATCCCCAATCATAATTGGGGCCCCCCTCCCCCCCGAGAGCGGAGCCAGGGGAGGAACCATGCCCTGGGAGCCACCAGCGCAACTGGTGGATGTGGCGTCGAAATGATCCACAAGATGGAAAAGGACTTGGATTCCTCCCATTGAATGAACGCACTATGAATAGAATGTGTCACAATTGCTTTTACATCCTGAACCTAGGAGCATGAGGATTCCAGGCATGGTTTAGCATCTGTAGCCTTAGCAATGGTAGGTACACAATACTACAGTCTAAGTTGGAATCATACATTTTGCAATATTGAAACCCTTGTTTTCCCCATGACTTCAATGATGTGACTATTTACAGCGACTAACACATGTACAGAATAAACATTCTCTTTGGTACAATAAGGAGATGGGTTGCCTTCACTTTACTCTTTATACAATACTACATACAACCCAGTTAAATGTAACCCCTTTATTGATGAAACCACTTGGAGTCCCCGAGGTGCCTGCAGCCATGGCACCTGTGAAGCCACCCGGTCTGGGTGCAGCCATCCAGCTTCGTAATAAGTCTGCGACCCAGTGGAATTCATCTGGGCTCTTCCCGGTAGCTGTGCATGGTGTGGTGCAGTGTGTAAGGAGAAAAACAGCTAACCTGTGATGCCAGGGTCCTTGAGTGATTCTCTTTAATGCGTCCTTTGTGGTGCGCACCATGCGTTCAGCCTGACCATTGGTGGCAGGATGAAAAAGAGCAGATGTGGCATGCCGGATCATGTTGGCTTGGAGAAATGCCTGAAACTCAGAAGAGGTAAATTGTGGACCATTGTCTGATACTAGAACATCAGGAAGGCCATGGGAAGCGAAGATTCCTCTGAGCACCTGGATGGTCCTGGCAGTAGTAGTGGAGGACACAGGAACAACCTCTAGCCACTTGGAATGGCTATCTACAAGGAGGAGGAAGAATTGCCCCTGAAAGGGCCCAGCATAATCTATATGGACACGTGACCATGGAGTGAGTGTCTCCTCCCACCTATGTACAGGGGCCTGGGGCATTTCTGGCTGTGATTGCTGGCACACCTGACATCCTTGAACCTGGGCCTCGATGTCCTTATCGAGTCCGGGCCACCACAGATGGCTGCGCGCAAGCGCCTTCATTCTCACTATTCCCGGATGGCCCTCATGAAGAGAGAGTAAGACTCTAGTCCTCAATGAGGCCGGGATAACTACTCTGTTGCCCCACAGGATACACCCCTTGAATGTGGACAATTCATGCTTCCTACGCCAGAAGCTTTGGAACTCAGCACCAGGACACGTGTCAGGCCATCCTGACAACACACATGTCAGCACGCATGCAAGCGTGTGATCAGTGGCAGTTTCAGCAGCCACATCCCTAGCATTGAGGGGAGATTCAGGTAAGTCCTGAATAGACAGAATGTGTACAGCAGGAGCAGGGTCTGCCTCTATTTGTTTAAGAGGTAACCTGCTTAGGCCATCAGCATGGCCCATCTCAGTACCTGGTTTGTGAACCAGTGTGTAATCATAAGCTGCTAAGAAAATAGACCATCTCAGCATTCTAGGAGATATAATGTGTGGGGGTTGTTTGTGGGTAGTAACAACCCCAGCAAAGGCTTGTGTGTGGGGATTGTTTGTTAGTAGTAACAACCTCAGCAAAGGCTTGTGGTCAGTATAGGCCGTGGCACGGCGGCCATCAAATTCCTTACGCTGTACTCTAAGTGTGGCCTCCCCCTTCTCACTGACTCGTGAATCCTGAAGGTCAGGGAGGATAAGAGTGGAGGGCCTGAGCTGGACTCATGAGGCACTCCTGGGACAACCTGTATTAAAGGTGTCTGCAGCAATAATAGGAAGAGCGGACCTTGTGCCCAGCTCCATGGCCAGGGAAGCTCCCTGCAACTTAACAACCATGCACAGTTGTGTCTTAAAGGGCCGGTGAACCCCTGTTTTACACACACCTCTACGGGACGCGCAGAACCCCACCCTGTGTTGGCTGGGGACCTTGGTACCTTTCAGAGGCAACTCATTAGGGGACCTGCATTTCTGGTGACCCCAGCAGGCGGATGCGATGTGGCCCTGCCTGCCACATGCCCGGCAACAGCAGAATGAAAACGGCAGTCGGCTCTCCTGTGGCGACCTCCACAACCGAAACACCGACAGGATGCAGGCGTCTATCTTCTGCGCTCTTGCAGTCTTCTCGCCACCAACGGTTGAAGTCTGTCCTCGGATTCTTCTCCAGAGGCCTCTCACACGACTTCTTGATGGACGGGGACTGCTGCTGGAGGGTTCTGGGTCGTGAAGTGTTGGACTTGACAAGACGGCCCAGCTTGGACATTGCTGTGACTGATAGCCTCGTCCACGTCTCTCGCCACAAGGAAGGAGGAAGGGATGGGAAGGAGTCCCACGAAGCCAAGCCCACCTCCAGCGTTTGCGTACTGGCAGGCGGCTGCTTCTCCAGGATGCCGCGCTTCTCGGAGAAGGGGTCCCACGAAGCCAAAAGCCCACCTCCAGCGTATGCGTACTGGCAGGTGGTTGCTTGTCCTGGATGCCACGCTTCTCGGGGAAGGGGTCCCACACAGCCGAGCCCGCTTCCAGCGTATTCGTACTGGCAAGCGGTGGCTTCTCCTCGATTCCTTCCACTTCAAGGCATGAGAAGGGGTCCCTTGAAGCCGAGCTCACCTCCAGCGTCTTCATACTGGCAGGCAACTGCTTCCACAGGACGCCGAACGTCTCCGCAAAGAGTGAGAAGGGGTCCTTTTGAAGCCGAGCTCGTCTCCAGCGTCTTCATGCTGGCAGGCAGTCGCTTCCACCGGACGCCGAACTTCTCCGCTCATCAGGCTTTTAGGTGAATAGGCCTATCTTACTTCTTCGGGATTCCAAACGGCGAATCCCACCTTCGTCGCCAATGTTCTGTTCGCACAGCAGACATGAAGACGAGGCAGTTGGTACAAAAGATGTTCTTTATTGAATACATTCACTGAACAGAAGCATAGAGAGAGATTGAACAGAACTGAAACATAGCAGGAATCAAGCTACTAACTACTGACTGGCCACACTGGCCACTCCTTCTTATATTCCCTTGCAAGGGAATGTACAGCCAATCGATGCAGGCTATTCTCCCGCCTCGCGCATGCGCGCAAGGCTGGAGATAGTCTGTCTGGGTCCCGGGCAGACACGTGGTCTGTCCGGGTCTCTGCAACGGTCCCGGGCAGACATGTGGTCTGTCCGGGTCTCTGCAACCCATTTCCAGTCTTCCTGAGCCTTGCTGAATGACTCAGCAAGGCCCAGCCTCTCTGCAGACTTCCTGAGCCTTGCTGAATGACTTCAGCAAGGCCCAGTACATAACAGCAACATAGTCAGTGCATGAGGGAACCTCGGCTTAGCCACCTACCACCACCTCGGTTGAAGTGTGACCTTGCAGACTACTGGATGGGTGGGTGGAACTGTTGTTTCGGTCCTCCACAACAGTTCCTGTTCCTCATGTGGCCCCTTGGAAAAATTAATTGCCTGCCCCTGTATTAGAGAATCCTCTCTTAGGGCAAAAAATATGACAAATGATATGTGGCACTCTTTGTTGCTGAAATATTTTTCAACACCAGGCATTGGGGAAGGATCATGCCTGAAGTGACAGTGAGAAGTGAGAAGGTATTCAACTCTACTAGATTCTTGACAAAGGTAGCCTCTCCAAAGCTGCAATGTTCATTGGGGAGGAAAATTCCTATTGAAATCAATATGGATAACAACAACAACAACAACAACAACAACAATAATAATAGAGTTGGAAGGGACCTTGGAGGTCTTCTAGTCCAACCCCCTGCTCGGGCAGGAAACCCTATACCATTTCAGACAAATAGTTGTCCAATCTCTTCTTAAAAACTTCCAGTGTTGGAGCATTCACAACTTCTGGAGGCACTGATTGTTCTGTCAGGAAATTTCTCCTTAGTTCTAGGTTGCTTCTCTCTTTGATTAGTTTCCATCCGTTGCTTCTTGTTCTGCCTTTGGAGAATAGCTTGACTCCCTCTTCTTTGTGGCAACCCCTGAGATATTGGAATACTGCTATCATGTCACCCCTAGTCCTTCTTTTCATTAAACTAGACATACCCAATTCCAGCAACCATTCTCTATATGTTTTAGCCTCCAGTCCCTTAATCATCTTTGTTGCTCTTCTCTGTACTCTTTCTAGAGTTTCAACATTTTTTTTACATTGTGGTGACCAAAACTGGACAAAGTATTCCAAGTGTGGCCTTACCAAGGCATTGTAAAGTGGTATTAACACTTCACGTGATCTTGATTCTATCCCTCTGTTAATGCAGCCTTGCTCTGTGTTGGCTTTTTTGGCAGCTGCAGCAGACTGCTGGCTCATATTTAAGTCCCCCAATTACTATTGTGATGTGATGTGCTTCCTACACACCTTAGTTAACTGACTAGCAAAAGGTTCATCTATTTCCTCTGTTTGACTGGGTGGCCTATAGTATATACCTACGCCAATGTCATTTTTTCACCTTTTATATTGACCCAAATGCACTCAAGACAGTTTTCATCAATGTTGTGCTCTATTTCTGTAGAGATGTAGTTATTTCTTATATAGAGAGCAACTCAACCTCCTCTTTTATTTGGTCTGTGTGTTCTATTTGTGGGTTTCATCCCAGCAAGTTTCCGTAATGGCACAATATCATATCTGCCTTGGGACTGAAGGATTTAAATGAAAGTTTTAAAGCTCATCTCCAATTATCTATCTTTGATTATTTAACAGATCAACTCAATTATGCAATTAATAAAGAGTCAAAGGGGCAAGGAGTGTCCATTCATAGTATACCATTTCCTATTATATTTAAATCTTAGCTTAGTTTGTAATCTTCTGGTATTATTCAGTTCTCTTCCTGTATTATGATCACACTTTGTTGACACTGGATAATTTGTGGCCTTCTTTCCTTTCCAGACTTGTCACCCAGGTGGAGATTATTTGTCCTTCAGGAGAGACAGAAGTCCTGTGCTCACATGCTATACATTGCCTAGCATCCTGGTCATGCTGACACTAGTAGCTTCACTCCCTGCCCTTATCCCACTAGAAGAGGCAAGAACTGGAACAGCACAAATACTTGGGCTGCTGCTTGTCCTGCCTGGGTAGGGACTTCATGCAAACTTCCTTGCCCGCAATTGGGAACATTCCTCAGGACCTGAAAGAGTAGCTTTGCTTCCTTTCCAAGCCTTCCTCTAAGACGAGGTAGCTTCACAGACAGTGGTTTGGCGAGCATCAGCCCCAGATTAACTTTCCCAACATGCAGTTCTTCCTCCCAAGGGCTCTCACCTTCAGCAAAACAATGTCCTAATAGAAAGCAAACCTCCCCAGGCTTGCAGACTTTGGGGAGAGAAGTTCCGGAACAGCTGTCCCTGAGTTTGCGGGAGGAGGAGGATGGAATTAGCCTTGGTCTGAGAGTTGTGAAGGGAGGAGGCTGTCAGCAATGGGTCTGGCTATGAATGCTGGGAATGTTTATGCAGCTGCAGTCTATTAAAGAGGAAGGATCTTTTCCTTTTATTAATCCCAGCCTTAAAGCTCAAAAGGAGCTGGAGTTTCCTACAGGCAGGCATGTGTATACTCGCTTGCTCACCCATGTGTGCAAATAGGTGCGTTGTGACTTCAGGGCTATCTCTGGGGCTTGCAGTTTAATTCTTTATATTTCCAGTTTGATCTGCAGCTGGCCGGTGCTCTATAGTACAACAGTTCCCAACCTTTTCTATACCCTGCACCCCTAGAACACTTCTGATATATTCTCGCACCCCTTACAAAAGTTCAACATAATGGCAAAGATTATGCACATACACTATAATTTTGAAAAGCCAAGTTTTCACACCAAGTTCTGAATCCCAGGATCTCTTGTTCTAGCCATAATCACTTCCCAACACTTACAAAAGAGTTTCAGCTATGTGGAGTTTTATACAGGTCAAACTGTCCAGAAGTAGCACATGCAGAATTAGGAAAGACATACCTACCATCAAAGCAGAATCCATCTTGATTTGTGTTCTGCCAGGATGCCTTGTTCCCAGACCCCCTGGCAGGAACTTGCTTATGGTTGGCTTTTTTAAAAAATGACATTCTAGATAGTAATTGATTGCTAAACAAAACCAGTCTCTTTCCCCATCTAATGCTTCTTGATCATAATGTGATTTAGGAAGCAGCTGGATTACTTCATTTAAAGTGTTCTTCTAATGCATTGCCCTTACTGCTGAGCCATATTTTGCCTTAGTATAGAGGCCAGCAAATTGTGCTGCCTTTGCTATTTTAATGTGAGACAAAGCAAAAAAAGCAATTTGCCCTGTCAAACAGGTTGCAGAGTCAGAGGTGCTCCATGCCTATAATCTTCAATTGCTTTGGTTTTGGAGTTGGGTTGAGAGCTCTTCTGTAAGCTCTCCAACCTAGCCCAGTTGATAGGCCACAGGTACAGAGGACAGAGCAGGATGAGGCAGTAGAGGGTGATGGACAATGAGCATTGCATTCACCCTTTTTGTTTTTTGCACTCTCCTGTTAGACAATGGAACAGAGGATTGATGGGTTTATGGTGTTTTGAGGTCAACAGATTTGAAAAAAATATATATGTTAGCTTTAAATTGCTTTGTGAGGTATTGAGGAATGAAAATGGTGGTATGTGAAAATGCTTTAGTGTTGATCAATGCATGCTGACTCAGAAGTAACTCTTACAATGTTCATTGAGGCAAACCTGCATGTAATTTTACTGCATACTTCCTGTGCAATTGAAATTTTATTTGGGAATGTTTAAGAAGATTTGTTATTTTTATCCTAGTGATAACTATAATTTAGGCTGCAATCCTAAATATACTTATATGGAATTAAGTCCTATTTAATTCTAGATAAATATTTCATGTAAGTTTTTTAAATCCCTATGAAAAAATTAAATTTAGTATATTCAGTGGGATTTTCTCTTGGATAATGTTAAGTTCCACTTCAGTGAACTGAACTAAATTCCATATGTGGGCTTGGGACTGCAGCCTAAAATATCACAACTGATTTCAGTAGGTCCCAAGAAACGTGTCCAAGTACTTGACAAACAGCAGTATGTAGACGCTGCGGCACAAGAGGAGGAATGTAAAATGGCTTTGAACAAGGACCATATTCGGTTTTAAGTGCGTTGCTGGGGCTACTCTCTAAATAGGATGATAAAAAAAGGGATTGAGTCACTATGAAAATTAAATTTATATTTGGATTGAATTAAATGCATGTATCTCTTCTGTCACATTAAATTTTACAATTTGGTGACAACTTTTTATAGGGATAGCTGTGTTCAAAGTTTTGGAGGGATACACGTAACCCTAAGACTCAAAATGTGGCAGTTCAAAGTGGAGAAACACATTGGTACCTTAGCACTGAATTGCATTGAAATTCATCAAATTTGATACTCGATGCATTTTGACGAGAAAATTTTGTCCCAGTGCATGTCGTTTATTTGCTACTCAACGTGCAAACTAGAACTTGTTGGTATCAGTTGCCTCATGCCTCACTACTCTTTGCAGCAGAAACAAAGGGTGACGCATTAGTCACTTGGTAGCACTTGCCTTGTGTACATCTCCTTGCTGTCTTATCTTAGTGCAAAAGTATTCAACCATGTAACCTCCCCTCTGCAGTCAAAAGCAAAGCTCTACAGCTTCAAAGTGATTTGAATGAAGACCTCTTAATGAATAGGCATTTTGCTTTGGGCAAATATAATATCCAATCTACATGGCACTGCTTTCTCTCTCTCTGGCAGACATGCACAAGTACACAGATTAACAGACTGACACAAACACAAAGGAGCACATCATACAGAATTTGACAGTTGAAAACAATATGACATGCACAACATAATTGCAATAGAATGCTCTAGGCAGCCATTGGGATGCTATGTGCCAGGATATAACATCACCTGCAGCAACAGAAATTGTGATAAGAAGCAGCCAAAAACCACATGAAGCAACAGCAGTAATAGCACAGCAGGACACCATGCACAGCAATAAGAAGAACCCTGCACACTCAGCTTTATGTCAATGGTTTCTCCAATTTGTCCTTTTTTGCATTCTACATCTCTCCCAATCTTGTACCAGGTCTGCTGTAGGTTCAGTGGAAGATTGCATAATTGCATCATTTGAATATGCATTTCCCCTGAAGCCTTTCTCACAGCAAGTATTGTTCTCTGAGTATCTAAAAAAAAACCTGAGTTTGGCTCAGAAATCATGGGTTCTTCATAAGGGCTATATAACTCAGGGAGCATGAGGCTGAGGCAAAACCCCTGTTTTTGCCAAGACACAATAATGTCCCCTAAAATATCTGTTAAGCTGGGTCAATATTGAATGGCTAGAATACATGGAATTTAACCTTTATTTTCCAAAGAAAGGTATGGAAATATATTTTTCATCCAAAGACATAACTCTAAAAACTAGTCAGGTATTTTATGAAGGCTGCTAGGAAAGTAAGTTCAACTCACTGTTATTTTATCTGCAACAACCAGTCTAATCTTTATTTCTCAATCAATCAATTTTATTTCCAGCCCTATGGCTCAAATGCAAGTTACAATATCCAAACCTGGAGATTTTACAGCCCATGGGTCACATCCACCCCTTTAACTGTTCCTGTCCACTCCATTGCTGCAGCCTTGGGCGGGGGAGGTGATGGGGGAAAGAAGGGATGGTGAGAGGGGGGCGGCAGTGAACCTGCATCACAGTCCCAGTTTCTCATATGGCCCTTGGGAAAATTGACCACCTTATATAATCTAAATCTGACATTGAATAAAACAGTTTAATAAAGAAAATTTTAATAAATTACATAATAATTCGAAACCCTAGCTCACTGAACTGTTAGTAAAAGTCTTGTTTTTATAGCCATATTTAAAATTGGGCTGTTGTCACTGTAGCATTAAGATTTTCATTGGCTAATAAAAATTTTACATACTCAGAAATTTTGTCTTCCTATTTAGATTTTAAAATAGGCCAGATAACTTCCTGTTAAAGATTCACAAAATTCACAGTACAATAAAATATGACCCACCACTTCTGGAACGATACTATTACAGGGATAACATCTTTAAGAGATGGGAAATTTTTAAAATCTACCATATAGCAGAATAACTAAGATAATGCTAAGGACAAAAACAACAGCAAAGAAGGAACTGCTGAGGAGAAAGCAAAGATGATCATTCTCCAACTGGCTTCTCTTGAATGAACTCTGAATGTGAGAGCAGATATAGTAGGATGCTTCTACATGCAATTTACAATGGGAGCCTATCCATAGTTTTAAAAAGTGATATCATCAAAGTAAATAATCAGAACCCATACGGTGCGGACATCACCAGGTGACAAACCCAGATGGATATGATGAGTCATCTAATCCATCAGGAAAGGCTGCTTGTTGGCCCTAAAGTTAATGGTTAACATAACCTTCCATTTGACTGCATTGACCTCCTGTCTCCCTAAGGCTTGGTTGTACTGAAAATCTATATTTTGAAGCAAAACCTATTTTGACTGTTTTGAAGAGAATGTGTAAGTTGGAGTTATACCATCTTGTTATTGTAGGCTCTGCAACACAGCAAATGATTAAGTATAAACAGTAACAAAAATAGTATTTCAAGTTAGTTCTAATCCCAATACCCTAATTTTATTTTTTGTGTTATTTTTAGAAACTGTGAGGTTTCCAGATATTAGCATGACTCAGATTCTGAAAGCCTGTGTCATTAAGGGGAAAAAAATCATTGTTGTCTGAATGCTTGTCTATGTGACTAAGATGAACAAGTTGATGGCTGTGCTGAAACAGAATTAATTAAAACCTTTTGCTTGGGCTTTACAGAACGGAACCTCTTTGGCTTTTTATAATAAAAGTTATTTTCATGTAAAACAAGATCTGTTTTAATTCTTTGGGAATTGGAATTGGAAACAAGGAATCCATGTTTCTATCAAATGGGTCTACCCCACCACCACTACAGCTGCCAACCTGACTCTTTTCAGTTCCATTCTGTGGATAGGCAGCACCTAGAAGCAATCTGCAGGACCACTGTTGTTGCTTCCAAATAGCTGATTGTGCAGAGTACTTGAGCAGTCTTATCTTCGGCATGTAGGCGGTTTTTTCTGCTAGACTCTCTTCTGCTAATCTGGTTTAGGTCATATTGCTGAATCTTTTCAAAGTAGATTTCTAAGGTCTTTTTAAAATAATTTCAAAATGTGGTAAATAGGGGCAACACCAGTGACAAATCCACAGAGGTTCTTCAAATTTTTATGTTTTGTATGTGAAGTTTGTGAAGTTTCATCATGTTAATTTACCAATATATTGTCAAAAAACACCCCATCAAATCCATGTGCATTAACATATTCATTGCCTGTTTTACCATAGCTTATGCCTGATTGGAATTGCACACTTCTCTGGGGGGGTTTAGGTGAGAATTCTTTGTATCATGATACAGATATCTTTACCAGCAAGAAAGTGGCATGGACAGTAAACGAGTTGGAACAGTAACAGTAAACGAGTTGGAAGGGACCTTGGAGGTTGTCTACTCTAGTCCAATGCCCTGCTCTCACAGGAGACCTCTACTATTTCTGATAAATGGCTGTCCAGTCTCTTCTTAAAAGCCTCCAGTGATGGGGCACCCACAACTTCCGAAGGCAAATTGTTCCATATATTAATTGTTCTTACTGTTAGGAATTTTCTCCTTAGTTCTAGATTTCTTCTCTCCTTGGTTATTTCCATCCATTTTTCCTTGCCTTGCCTACATGTGCTTTGGTAAATAAGCTGGCCTCCTCTTCCTTGTGGCAGCTCCTGAAGTCTTGGAAGACTATTATCAGGTCATCCCTGGTCCTTTTTTTCACTAGACTAGGTATACCCAGTTCCTGCAATCATGCTTCATATGTTTTAGCTTCTGAGCCCGTAATAATTTTTCTTGCTCTTCTTTGAATTCTTTCCAAAGTCTCAACATCTTTTTTTGTATTGGGTTGACCAAAACTTGATGCAGTATTCTAAGTGTGGTCTTACCAAGATTTTATAGAGGGGTACTAGCACTTCACATGATCTTGATTCTATCCCTCTATTAATGCAACCTAGGATTTGCAGTGTCTGTCACACACAATTGGCTCATAATTAGATGGTTGTCCACTAGGACTCCAAGAACCTTCTTGCAGTTACTAGTATTGAGCCTGGTTTCACCTAGTCTGTACCTGTACTTTTGATTTTTCTTGCCCAAGTGTAAGACCTTGCTTTTCTCTACATTAAATTTCATTTTGTTGGATAGGGCCCAGTGAACAAGTCTATCGAGATCCATCTGGATCCTGAGCCTATCTTCTGAGGTGTTGGCTTTTCCTGCCAGCTTGATATAATCTGCAAATTTGATGAGTGCCCTTTCTATTCTATTCTCTAAATTGTTTCTGAAGATGTTGAATAGAACTGGGCCTAAGACAGAACTTTGTGCTATCCTACTGCTTACTTCATTCCATGTAGATGTAGTTCCATTAAGGACTACATGTTGAGTACAATTTATCAGCCAGTTACAAATCCATCTATCCCACATTTTTCTAGCTTGCCAAGAAGTAGGTTGTAATCAACTTTGTCAAATGCCTTATTGATCCACTAATTTTCATGTTGTTAAAGAATGAAAAAAGATTTGTTTGACATGATCTATTTTTGACAAAACATATTGGCTTCTAGTAATAGCTTTGCTTGCTTCTAGGTGTTCATAGATCTGTTGTTTGATTATCTTTTCCAGGATCTTCCCAGGTATTGATGTCAGACTGATTGGTCTATAATTTTATGGATCTGTTTTTTTCCCTTTCTTAAAAGGTGGGAACCACATTGGCTATTTTCTCCAGTTCTGCAGAATCTTTGAAAGATATGGTTTAGTAGTTCTGATATCTCTTCCGTTAGTTCCTTCAATACTCTGGATGTAATCCATCAGACCCTGGTGATTTGAACATGTGTAATGTAGACAGGTGTTATTTTACTGTTTCTTTGTCTATTTTAATTTGCATTCCTAGTTTGTCTTTTATAGTTGTGTTATTGGTATGTTGGGCTGTATTTTCTTTTTGTATGAAGATAGATGAAAAGAACGAATTGAGCAGTTCTGCTTTCTCTATTATTACCTGTTGCTTTCTTACCATTTTCTCCTATTAGTGAGCTAATTGTTTCCTTGACTATTTTTTTTGCTATTTTTATGTTTAAAAAACTTTTTTTAATTATTTTTGACATTGCAAAGGAGCACTGCAAATCTTATTTCATTCTGAGACTTAGCTTTCCTGATATCATCTTTGCAAGTTCGCGCTATTTGTTGGTAGTCTGTCTTAATTATGTGTCCTTCTTTCCATTTTCTGTATGTATCCTTTTTGTCTTTTAATTTATCAGAGGGATCTTTGTTTAACCATGCTGGTTTCCTTTTGGATTTCCCTTTTTTTTCCCCCAGTGGTATTGTGCCGGACTGAGATTTTTTGATAATATTTTTCAGAATTTCCTAAGTTTCTTGGGTCCCCTTTAAGATTTTTGTCCATGGAATGCTTCCCAAGTTCTCTCTGAGTTTGTAAAAATCAGCTCTTTTAAAGTCTGGGACACTGATTTGGTTATTCTCTGTTGTTTGTGTATGTATTATGTTGAATTCCAATATGGCATGGTCATTATCAGCCAAAGTTCCAGTGACTTCAATCCCCTCTATCACTTTCTCTCTGTTAGTAAGAATTAAATCCAATATAGCTTTCCCTCTAGTTCCTTCTTTTACCTTTTGGATTACAAAATTGTTAGCTAGGATGGTTAGAAACTTGTTCAATCTCCTTGATGCAGTTTGTTTCCCAGTTGATGTCAGGATAGTTAAATATACAATTACTATTGTGTTGTGTTTCCCACATATATTTGTTGACTGGTTAGCAAAAAGTTTTGCTTGGTTGGGTGGCCTGTAGTATACACTATGGCACGGGTCGGCAACCCGCGGCTCCGGAGCCGCATGCGGCTCTTTGAGGCCTTACCTGCGGCTCCGGAGCCTCCTCCGCCATTTTGGCGAGCGCATGCGCGCATGTGCGGGGGGTGCGCGTGCGGGGGTGCGCGTGCGCGAACGGGCGGGCGCGCGCATGCGCGAACGGGTGCGCATGCGCGAACGGCGCGCGGGTGCGCGCGCATGCGCGAACGCGCGGCTCCCAGGGTTTTTTTTTTTTTTGGACAAACGGGTCCGTGCGGCTCATCCGACGTTTCGGATGGCCGACCCATGCACTATGGCAATGTCATTATTGAGCCATATACATTCTAGGGGTTTTTCATCTTTGGTCTTGGGTATTTCTGTAGATATGTAGTGATATTTTATGTATAATGCAATTCCACCTACTCTTTTGTTAGGACTGTTTCTTTTGAATAGTTTGTATCCTTCTATCAGTACATTCCAGTCATGAGTTTCATCCCACCAACTGTATCGTACCTACCCTTCTCTACTAATGCTTCTAGTTCACCTATTTGTTCCCCAAACTTTGAGCATTTGTATATCAGTATTTGAGACCTTTATGCCTGTCCATGGGTATATTTCCTACATCTCCCACTTGCGTTTGAGTTTTCCTTTTTTTCTCATCACTCCTACCTCATTGTTTGAGGTTTATTTTCTTTGGGTTTATGATTGGTTTTGTGTTCTAAAGTTCCTAAAGATTGGTCACCCTCCTCCCTTGGCTTTAGTTTAAAGCCCTTCTGATGAATTAAGCCAATTGCTTTCCGAGTACATTCTTCCCTGTTTTTGTGAGGTGCAGCCCATCCCTTGCCAAGAGTCCTTCATGTAGGTATTGCAGATCATGGTCCAGGAATCCAAAGTTCTCTTGGTCCCACCAACCCTTTAGCCAGCGGTTTATTTCTAGAATGCTTTTTTCTCTCAATGGGTACTGACCTTTCGTTGGGAATACTGATGAGAACACTACTTGCGCTCCTAGCTCCTTAATTGTTTTGCCTAGTTGCTCATAATCTCTCAATACTGTACTCAGGTTCCTTGTTGTGTCATTCATCCCTATGTGAAGGAAGAGAAAAAGGTAGTAATCTGTAGATTTAATTATTTTAGTAAGGTTCTCAGGTAAATCTTTGATTTTTGCTCCAGGGAGACAACATACCTCCCTAGATTGAAAGTCCTGTCTGCAGACGGCTGATTCTGTTTCTCTGAGAATTGAATTTCCTATCACCAACACTTGCCTTCTTTTTTAGGAGGGGGGCAGTCTGGGGTGCTTTTCTGTTTATCACAGGTGTGTTTGATGATGTGGCTTTTTAGGCACATTTAATGTCTCTTTTCTAGGTGTCTGCATGTTTTCTTCAAGGGGGAGGCTTTAAGTCTATGTGTTTTCTTTTAGGGGGAAAAATCAATTGTAGTGGGCCTATCTTGGGATAGGTTGGATTGGGCAGTAGGGGTTTGTTAGATGTACACTGCTTCTTTCTTTGATTGTCCTATTTCCTTCTATGTGTGACGTGCCTCTGTCTTCCTCTGAAAGTTCATCCAAAAGGTCAGTTCCTCTGGGACTTGTTTATTCATTATTTAATTCGATTTGGGTATAGCCTTCTTGCGTGGGTTGGAGTTTGGCTAATGTTGCCTCTAGATTCTTTATTTTTCTTCTTCTAGTGGTTCATATAGTTTACATTTGATACATGTGTAATTCGGGTGTTCTTTGAGCAGAAGCACATATATGGAACAGTGTCATTCACCTGTTTCATTACTTTATTTCTGTTTGCTGATTCATTTAAGGATTTAAAAAAATTATGTAAAAGTAGAAGATTTTGCCACAATATATATTTAAAGAAAAAAGAAATAAATAGTTTAAAAATATTTCATTTTGGTAGTTCAGTTAAGGATGTGGAAGAATTTGCCACAGTTTTTCAAGAGAAAAAGAATTATGTTATTTTTTTTAAAATGTAATAGTTTTTAAAGTTTTCAAAATTTAAAACTTTCAAAATTTTAAAATGTGAAAGTCCCTCTTTTTTTTGTTGATGGAGGTATAGTGTTTTGTTCTTAGCCTTGTTTTTATCTTCTCTGTTCTGAGTGGTTTATAATTATCATTTTTTCTTGTCCTTTCTTGTCCTTTTCCCCTTTTCTCTCTATTTTGCTATTTACTTAATTTACCTTTGAGTACTACTTTGTTTAAGTAATCTTATTTATCCTTCTCTTCCCCTTTTTTGTGTTCTTGAACTACTGTTCCTCCATACTTTGTTATTTATTTAAAATTAAGTTTGCCTTATTTATTTAAGAGAATAACAGATTAACACAATTGAAAGGGACCTTGGATTCTTCTAGTCCAAATCCTTGCTCCGGAAACCCTATTCCATTTCAGACAAATGGTTGTCCAAACTCTTCTTTAAAACTTCCAGGATTGGAGCACCTACAATTTCTGGAGGCAGGTTAGTTTAATGCAGATAATGAAACATCTGCAAGAAAACAACAAAGCTCAGAGAACACCAAGGACCCTTAGTAAAGACTACCTATACATTTTGAGACTTGCTGACACAACTTCAGTGATTGTGGTATTTGGTAGCATCTTGCTTGTCAATTGCCCTAAAAAATTATTTTATACTAGTCTTTACTAAGGGGTCCTTGGTGCTCTCTGAGCGTTGTTGTTTTCTTGAAGATGTTTCATTATCCAAGCTAGGTAACATCATCACTGCTAGTAAGGAGTGGGGTTTGCTCTCAGTTTATATTCTAAGGGCTTGCCTTGTCAGTGGCCTCAGAAACAACCACATGAAATCAGCATAGCACATGAGCCAACTAAAGCCCTTCAAAACATCCTAAGTAAACCAAAACACCCAACAGCCCAAAAGAAAAAACAGGAGTCATCGACAACATACAGTGCAATGATGGCAACAACCACTACGTAGGATAAACAGGCAGATGACTGGCAGAACACATCCATGAACACCAACTAGCAATCAGAAGACCTGATGAAAACTCCTTAATTTCACAACATATGGACAAATTTAACCATGGGAAATTGGCCACCTTAAATCAAGCCACGTCCAAAAATGTTAGGGAATTTCTAGAAGCCTGGCACTCTGACAAATTAGCCATCAATAGACACATTGATATGAACACTATCTATATACTATGGCAAAGCGACAATCAACAAGTCAAAAAGAGAACAAAAAGACCAAAACATCTCCCCACCAGCAATCAGCACCGAGATGATCATAGATTAACTTCAAGATTAACATCACACCAACAATCAAGTAAACAATACTCCAATCAAACAAGCCAAAACTAAACAGCTCAACCAAAGAATCTCTAAGACTACCTCCACCAAAATGGAAGGGCAAGCCACTAGAATATAAACTGAGAACAAACCCCATTTCTTACTAGCAGTGATGATGCTACCTATTTTAGGTAATGAAACATTTGTAAACAACCAAGCTTAGAGGGCACCAAGGACCCCTCATTTCAACCCTGGACTACAAATATTCTCTTTTATTAGTCTTTACTGAATGGGAAAATGGAAAATGCAGAAGGTGAAAGGGCTTATGATGAACAGCACACATTAACCTACTTAATAAAATTAACTCTGAGACCCTGAAAGTTTTGATGGATGTTTAATGTCTGAGGAGAAGGATAAGAAAAACATCGATGCAGCAGCATAGAATGGTTAGAGATAAGAAATGCTAGAAAGAGGGGTATTTCAAAAAATTCTAAAGGTGATGTCCAATAAAAGGGCTGTGAAGAGGAAAGACTACTGTTTATGAAACATAATGGAAACATGTAAAGTTTGTACATCCTTTCTCTTGTACTGTCAAGTTCTGGAAAATTATTCTTTAACAAACATTAGAACTTGGTGATGCTGTGTTGTTCTCAAATGCTTCAAAATATTGTATGGTTTTACACATAGTGGTAATATTTGTGTAAAGTATTGCTTAACACAAATAGTAAATTTATGGAATCTTTCATCATCTTTTGAAGATACGGTAATAGTAATTTCCACAAAATAAGGTATTTAGCAATAGTACATAACTGTGTAACCGGTGTCCATAATCAAATAGAAAGGTTTTTGTATAGACCAGGAGTCGGCAACCTTAAACACTCAAAGAGCCACTTGGACCCGTTTCTCACAGAAAAGAAAACACTGGGAGCCACAAAACCCTTTTGACATCTAAAATGAAGATAACACTGCATATATCCTTTTTTATCTTTGTGCTATGCATAAAAAAACTATAGTGTGTTGCATTTATGAAATCAATGAACTGCTACAAAGAAAAAAAAAATTTATGCAGGAGAAAGAGGGGGGGGGGAAACATTTCTCCTTCATCCCAACAGGTGAAAACAATTTTAGTAGCTTATCTACCATCTTTAAATACAGCATAATTATCCCCATACCTCATCTCTTAATTAAAAAAAAATCAAAATATTTCATTAAATGTTCTTTACTAAAAGTCCAGTAAGGACAACATATATTCATTCATATATTTCTCTCTCTCTCTCTCTCTCTTTCCTCTCCCCCCCCTCTCCCCTCTCTTTCTTCTCCTTCTCTTTCCTCTCCCTCTCTCTCTTTCTCTTTCCTCTCTCCCTTTCTTCTCCCTCTCTTTCTCTCTTTCCTCTCCCTCTTTCCTCCCTCTCTCCCTCTCTCCCTCTCTCTTTCCTCTCCCTCTCTCCTCCCTCTCTCCGTCTCTTTTCTCTCTTTCCTCTCCCTCTTTCCTCCCTTCTCTCCCTCCCTCCCTCCCTCCCTCTCCCCCTCCCCAGCCTCTGCCTCAGTTCACATGCTCTCTCTCTCCCTCCCTCTCTCCTTCCCCCACTGCCCGCCAGCACCGCTTGCCTTGGGCCCGGCTGCACGTCCAGGCGGCCCGCTGCCCTGGCCGACTCCCACTGACCTGGCGTGCCCTTCTTCTTGGCTTTCGTCTGCTCGCCTGGGCTCAACCCAGCCGGGACGCCAGATTGCTCCCCGCGGCCTTCTGCCTCTTCCAGCCTTGGCCTCAGCCCGTCGGAGGGCGTCTTCCAGGACAGCGGCGATGGCGAGAGCGAGGAGAAGGTGGGAGGGGAACTCTCGAACGGCGCGGAGGACAGCTCACTCAGGCTTGCACCCTGTGGCTCCGGCCACTCCGAAGAGGGGGGCAAGGATCCCTGGGCAGCCGGACTCTCCCACGGGGGAGTCGAGGGAACCCCCTCCGTCTGGATGTTCTACATCCAGCAGATCGTGCAAAGCCCTCTGGTAGGCTTTCTGCCATTGGGTTGCGCACCTTGTGGTGCAAACGCCAGAGCTGCCTTGCCCGAGATGACCGTCGGCCCATTGAGCCCTGAGCCCCTGGAGGCCTCGTGATCTGCCAGCCGGCAGAGCAATTGGACTCTTTCCCAGCACCCCGAGGTATTTTTTCCCGCCAGCTGAAGCGACCCATGCTGAAACCAGCTGAGAGCCAGAATGGTTTTCTGCAGCCAATGGTGCTAAGCGGCTTCGAGGCTGGAAAGGAAGGTGTAAAGCAGCCTCGGCTGAAGCTCTTCCAGCTGCGGAGCTTCGGGCGGTTCCTGAGGAAACGCTCTTCTCCTCCTCACTCAAATCAGCTGCTAGCAGCTTGGGTGGCCTCTGCTCCATCCAAGTTGAAGAAAGCGGAGGCCAGCAGAAAGCCATTCCGGCTCTCAGCTGTGCTCCAGCGGGGGAGTGCGGAAGACGAGGAGAAGAGCGTGAGGCCAGGTGAGAAAATTGGCGATGGTGGCATGGTGGCTGGCGAGGGGGGATCATGGCAGTGGCATTGGCAGCTCCCCCCACCCAGCCCATTTCCCCAGACAGCTCCATACGATGCTTGGCAAAAACTCCCCCGCACGCCCTATCTGACCCATGCACCTTCCTTCCAGCAGTCCTCGTCTCTTCCTCCGCCGCCACCACATGCAGTCCCAAGAAGAAAAGAAGTTTGTGGGCAGTCCCACAAACAAAAGAAGTTCAATCAATCAATTCCAACTTCGCGAGATCTTTTTTTTTTCGTGAGAAGTTGGAATTGATTGATTGAACTCCCACTTTTTTTTTCTTTTTTGGGGACTGCAAATGGCAGAGGACGAGACGACTGGGAGCCGCAGCAGAAAGCTGAAAGAGCCGCATGCGGCTCCAGAGTCTCGGGTTGCCGACCCGTGGTATAGACCATATATCAAGAAACCTGAGCTATATTCTCATTCTTCAAAACCTGTTTTTCCAAAATAAGAAAATGAAAATAATCATTCCAGATTCCAAATCTTTGATTGCACCCATGACCAAATGCAAATTGTTACTTGGAAAGGCAAATATATTCCACACCAGTGGTCCCCAACGCCTCATCCATGGTCTGTTACCGGTCTGCGGCCCATTGAGAACCAGTCCATGCAAGTGGTAGACGAGTGAGTGAAGTTCCATTTGTGGAAGCGGCGGGCATGCACACAAAATCATCTCCTCCCCCCCTTCTGCCACCACCACTGCCAGTCCCTGGAGCTGGAAAGATTGGGGACCACTGCTTTACACAAAGCTTTGCTGGGGATTGAACATGTTTGCTCTATAATCACCACTGAAGACTATATAGTCCAGAAGGCTGATCAATACTTGCTTAGACAACAGCTCCAGAAAAATATTTTCCTGATTGCAAATAAGGCTGCCCACCAGAATACTGTAAATCTTCATACCCATTTGATCAATAGGATATCTATTAACAAGACTTCTGCATAGCCCAAATGCATCCCAGGTGTTACTTTTATAAGCTTTACAATAAGAGAGACTGCCAGAAGTTGCACTTTTAATTCTTATTGGTATCCTGTATCAAGTTTGATTTTGGCTTTCATATTAACACAATTAATCAGCAGTTTGTCTCGGGGAAAAAAAACAGCAAAGAGCCCAGCAGATTTTATTGATGATTCAAAGTTGTATATTTTGCTGTAGCCCTGAAGTTGGGGTTTCTTTCAGGCAGCAACAGGGTATTCTGTGTGAATTCTTTCTGAAATGCTCCAGCTGTAAACTGAGTCCCCAATGCATCACTGCTAAAGTTTAGGATCAGTTCAACCATAGCCCAGTAAGAATACCAATGGTATTGACAATGGCAACTGCTTATAAAGAAAATTTATATAAAATGTTTTATAGATGGCACTTACTACCTATGAGATTAGCAAAAATGTTTAAAAACATGTCTAGTAACTGTTGGAAGTGTAATCAAAAACCAGGCATGTACTACCATCTTTGGTGGATGTGCCCTAAAGCAATTTTTTTTTTGAATAAAAATACATATCTGGCTAGAAAAGATGTTAAGAAAACATGTAGATTTTAAACCGGAACTTTTTTATTAGGTATATTATCAGGAAAATATGATAAAGAAAGTGTATATTTAATGTTGCATGTATTAACAGCAGCAAGAATTGTATTTGCTCAGTATTGGTAAAATGAAGAAACACCATCTGAAGAAGAGATAATCAAGAAAATATTGGACTGTGCAGAAATGGATAGACTAACACTGAAGATTAAAGGAATATTTTCAAATATGGGATGTATTTTATCAGTGGCTGGGAAAATGGGGTAGAGATTAGGAATTTAATGTGTATTATTAAGTAAAATAAATGGACCCAGACAACACATTGTTTACTAAGCACTTATGAATTGTAAATGTAGAAAACTAATAAAATATTATGTATATAAAAAAAGAAGCTACCAATGGTGTCTCGATGTGAGGAAATAGTCTCCCATAGTAACATCTAGCTGGAGTAGTGATCAGGACCACTCATGGACCATTTTCAAATTGTGTACTATCAGCCTTCACAATGTTGCACCAAGATTTTAAGTCTGTGTAATGTTTGCCAGGGATACAAAAAAATAAAAAAATAAAAAATTCCAGGGGGCATTCCAGAGGGAGGGTGGATAATTGAGGGATTTCAAGATACATACCATTTTCAGATCTGGTTTGTATAAATGTCACTTGAAAAAGATCCAGCTCAGATTAAGCACATTCTTCAGAGACCTCATGGATGAAGGTCATTTTGAATTAGAACGTGTCCTGCTTGTCACAGTGCTTCTTCTTCCATCAACTTCTCCTCTTTGTATAGTAGAGTTATTTCATGATGTTCTTCTTTTTAACTTGGTGCATAACTCTTCCAGATTATAGCCATATCTGATCTTCTGCCTTCCCTCAACAAAATGAGCTCACCCACATCTCTAATCATATTTCCGGCTGCAGGGTACATGTGCTGTTTAACAAAGTTAGGGCTTTTCTTTTTTTTTTTTTTAAAAAGTCCACACTCTTTCTAAACTTACCCAATACATGATGAGAGATCCTCAGAAGCCTGCAAGATCTCCACTAGCTTGTGCTCTGTAGTAAGCAGTGAAATTTGAGGACTTCTATGATCCTTGATCAAAACTGTGCTTCACATTTCTGCAGCCTAAAATAAAGTTTAGAACCACTTTCCCATGATTAAAACATTATTATTATTATTTTTGTTCTGGATCAGTTTTAATTTCCACAGTAAGAATATTGTTATAATGTTTGCTCACTGCTTTTCTTATGTTACCCATGATGAAAACTCTATACAAGATATATAGATACACAGTAATAAGACACTGAAGTCACAATGCCTGCATAAACAAATATAGATAATCCTTGCTTAAGGATCATTTGAAGTTACGACTAACCTCTCTAGAGCTACATATGACCCATTTTTGAAGTTCTGGCAGCTGCACAGACACACTATGGTGTGTATTTGCATTTGGGGCACATGGCAACTGGCTCACATTTATATTTGCAGCATCCTGCAACCATGTGACTATGATTTTCAGTGGTTTTTGCCAGTTTCTGGCTTTAATCCCAGTTTTCAGCAGTAAACACCCATTGGAGAAAGTGGACTCATTTAACAACTGCTACAGATATTTATGACTGCTGCAAAAAGGTTATATAATTGGGAGTGGTCGTGTGGTGACTCACTTAACAACTGCCACAATTTATGACTGTAATTCTGGGCTCAGTAACTGTCGTAAGTCAAGGACTACCTGTAACATGTTGAAGCCTTCAGTAACGTCTGCTGCAAATAGGAATATTTTGAAACAGTAGTTTCAAGAACAGACCTAATTCATGTATGTACAGGTAGTCCTTGACTTACAATAACAATTGAGCTGAAAATTTCTGCTGGTAAGCAAGATATTTGTTAAGTTAATTTTGCCCCATTTTACTACCTTTATTGCCGCAGTTGTTACATGAATCACTGCAGTTGTTAAGTTAGTAACACGGTTGTTAAGTGAATCTGGCTTCTCTACTGAACCTTTGTTTGTCAGAAGATTGCAAACAGTGATCACGTGACCCTGGGACATAAATATGAGCCAGTTGCCAAGCGTCTGAATTTTGATCGTGTGACCGTGAGGATGCTGTAACAGTTATTAAGTGAGAAAAACGGTCATAAGTTACTTTTTTTCAGTGCTGTTGTAACTTTGAATGGTCACTAAATGAATTGTTGTAAGTTGAGGACTACCTGTATTAGTAAAGTTGTTCACTAGCTATAAAGGCAACTATATCATTTCCTTTAAAAGTATTTTTTTTGGACCATCAGATAATCCTGCGACGTCATTTTAGGGCCGTCCTTGGCATCTAATATAAGATTGTTCATGCATTCCAGAAATGCTTTGATACTGGCCTGCTTCTACCTGCTTCCATCTCACTAGCAACTTCAAAATATGCACTTGAGTGTAATGTGATCTACCTGTGTGGTATCAAAGAACTGCTACTTCTATTTCCCATGATCTAGGGCAGTGATGGCGAACCTTTTAGAGACTGAGTGCCCAAACTGCAACCTAAGCCCCACTTATTTATCGCCGGGTGCCAAGTGGGCGTGGCCCACTGGGTGGGCGTGGCTGTGGTGGTCATGGCAGATTGGGTGGGTGTGGCCAAGGTGGGTGTGGTCACCTCAATGTTGCTTGCAGGGAGGGATGCCTAGGGGGGTGGGCAGGGAGAGATCCAGGGGGTCTCTGGCAGGTGGGGTGGTGGGCAGGAGGCTTGTCCTGTGGAGTGAGGTGAGGCAGGGTGGGGGTGCCATTGCCATGGGGCAGGGCAAGAGGTGGCTGCTGCCTGACACCATCGGCCCCCGCACACAGAGGCCAGCGAGCCACAGCCTGCCGGCCCCTCAACCGGCACACTCTGGGGCTCCGCAGCCCGCCGCCAGCAGTTCAAAGAAGCCACCTCTGAGCTGGATGGCCGGTCAACAGCTGAGGAGGCAATGCAGTGGGTCGTGCCTGGGAAGAGGAGAGCATGCGAGGCCAGGAGGGATGGGACGGGGGGGGAGGGAAACCAGCATGCTGGGAAGCATCCGGCCACATGGGACCTCGGCGAGTTAGCAGACAGCTGGTTGAAGAGCGACAGTTGCCATCTCCGGGGCATGGCACGCGTGCCCATAGAGAGGGCTCTGAGTGCCGCCTCTGGCACACGTGCCATAGGTTCCCCACCACTGATCTAGGGACTGCTAACTGAATAGTAAAATTTAAATTTCTGTTTTTGCAGGAAAACATCGCTGGATGTAAAACCTGCTGTGTCAAAAATGCTGTAACCTCAGTCTCAGCTCAACTGTGGAACATCTCTGGCCAGTCAGCCTAATTGACTAGAAATTGTCTGTGTTTCTCCTACCTTCCTTTTATAAGCAACATTTCAGTTCTGTAGTAAATGCTGTTGGGCAGTACGGATCTTTTGGAGGGCTGTTTGGCTAAAAAGAGTCCTTTATAACTTGTCTGCAAAAGGGCTCTTTTACCCCATGCCCCTATTTCTTTGATAATATATATTTCATCTGTCTACTTTTTCCTAATTACCTTTTCAGTATGGATACTCTGATGTGCTTGTTCTATTTCTTTCCTTTTGCCTATAACATTTTCCTTGTATAGTCTTACCCTCAGATCCCATTCATTAGCTAGGTTTACAATGTCATAAGCAGCCCAGATTTTATGGTGATAAGTGATACTGTAGTACTGAAGACATTTGTTAAAATGTCCATGAACTGGTGGGCTTTTCTAGCAGTAAAATATCTCCATAGTTTACTTTTCAAGGTGCAATGAAGTGTCTCCATTACAGCTATTTTAATTTCACTCTGAGTGACCAAGTGATAAACACGGTAATATTTCTAAAAGTTTCTTCAGAGGGTGGTTTAAGAGTTCTTTACCTGCATCTGTTTGTAATTTTCAGAATGCATTTGGAAGATGTTCTGAAAGGCAACAGCTACCTCTCTTCTTGTCAGAAAAAGAATTGGCTTAGCCATATTTAGAATAGTACATCTGTCAATGACGAGACAAACTTTTTCCATGATTTCTTCGGAAAATTTTGTAGGTTTTATGAAGATATAAGCCTTTTGCCCTGAAGGGAATTCACATCCCATAACTCTGTACATGACCAAGGATATAATAAATGCTCCACAATTGTTTTTTCATATTCAAACATTTTAAAGGATTTGGAGAAATGATTGCAGGTCAACTTAAAATCATATTTTTATTGATAACTTAAATATACACAGTATAAAGCGGGCATTTCTACATCACTGGATGTCATCAATATCTTTAGAAGAACAAATTTTGTATCACACTGTTTTATAAAATGTATACTTTTCTGGGTAGTCTATGAATGAAATGAATGAAAGCTGCAGCCACAATCAAGCTAATTTTTGCTGGAATGACAGCAGTCTAGTGTGGCCTTTCTACCATGGGGGTCATAGTCATCTACCAAAACAGGAAAATCAGGAAACCCTCAGAAAATTTACTATAGCAGGAGTCACCACAGTAATGTAAACAGGGCCTCAAACTGATAGGTGATGTTGATTCAGAAATTGTAAAACATAAATCAAATCCTTTAAGATGATGTCCAGCAGCTTGTATTAACATAACAAGAAATTTAAAAACAATTATTTATGTCCTTGTCAGTTATCTAAAGGGTGGGATATTACCCAATAGGTATTCAATTTTCCTCTGCTCAGTTTCAACAGAATTGCAGCACTGCTAATGATAACCAAATAAGATCAATCTGAAGAAACAATTTTCTTCATTAAATCTCATATCCTGGACATAAACTGTTTCAACTCCTCCCCTTGGGATGCTGCTATAGGGCATTGGATGCCAAAGAAAACCAGACACAAAGAGAGTTTTTTTCCTCATGCCATCACTCTGCTGAACACCTAATTACCACAGTACTGTCTTATGTCTAGCTATATTTACTCTATTATCCTTCCATTTTTTCTATTACCTTCTCTTATTGGTATCTGTTCTGTTCTTCTAATGAAGACATCGAGACGAGGCTGGTTCACAACAAGGATCTCTTTATTGAAGCACATTCACAGAACAGAAGCAAGAACAACAATGGCCACTGGCCTTTTATATCCCCTTGCAAGGGGATGCACATCCAATCATTGCAGGCCATTCTCCTGCCTTGCGCATGTGCGCAAGGCCGGAGACAGCCTGTCTGGGTCCCGGGCAGACACGTTGTCTGTCCGGGTCTCTGCAGCCTTCCTGCAGCCTTCCTGAGCCTTGCTGAATGACTCAGCAAGGCCCAGGACATAATACCCCTCCCCCTTGGATTAAACAATAACATATCATATTGTTTAACACTTTACACACAAACACATCATAGCAGGCCGGTTGGCAAATTATACATTCAACCCTTACTCTTGCAACCCATTACCTTCAGTTCCCTGTTATACACACGGACCTTCACATTTTGACAATGTTAACATTGCAGCACTACAAGTGTTTTCCTCAGATGGCGAGGACTAGTAAACCTCCTGTATAGTAAACAGGGACCTTACATAGTCCTTTAAATGCTTAGGAGGACCCTTAACCCGCTCTGATCTCCGTGGAGCCAGATTAGGTGCAGGTGTAGTTGTAGGTGTAGAGGTAGGTGTTGAATTAGGAATAGTGCCTGGAGTGCCTGCTTCCGGGTTGCGCAAAACAAACCAGGACTTTGCCGCCCAGAAGACTCAGGGGTTCCCCCTGACTGCTGACTGGCTGGATCCACCAAACCCAAAACAGAGTTCCTTGGTGGGGTTGAGTTCCCCAAAATTCCATTGGACTCCTCTTGGGAGCACAGTCCCTCGAGCCCAAGACCAGCAGTAGGAGTAGCCTGAGTAGCCGATTTACGGCCATTTGCCCCTAGCCAGGGACCTCTGCCAGAGTCAGGAGCCGCCTCCATGGCAAGACCCCCACCAGAAACATGTGGAGGAACATTTGGATAAACGCCCTCGTGGAGAGACTGTGGTCCACAATTGTAATTGGGGTCCCCCTCCCCCCCCCGAGAGCAGAGCCAGGAGCGGACACATGGCCAGGAAGCCTCCAGCGCAATTGGTCAATGTGGCGTCTAAGCACACGACCATCCTCCAAGGCCACTTCGTAGGACAGTGGCCCAGAGACCTTGCATACCACAGCAGTTACCCAGAGATGTCCATGCCCATAGTTTCTGGCCCATACTGGATCACCCACTTTGAGTCTCCTAGGTGCCCGGGGCTGTGACACCTGTGAAGCCACCCGGTCTGGGTGCAACCTGTCCAGTTTCGTGATGAGTCTGTGACCCCAGCGTAGTTCAGCTGGGCTCTTTCCTGTAGCAGTGCAAGGTGTGGTGTGGTGTGCAAGGAGAAAATCGACTAACCTGTGATGCCAGGGTCCTCGAGTGATTCTCTTTAATGCCTCCTTGGTGGTACGCACCATGCGTTCAGCCTGACCGTTGGTGGCAGGGTGAAACGGGGCAGACGTAGCATGCCGGATCATGTTGGCTTGAAGAAAAGCCTGAAACTCAGAAGAGGTAAATTGGGGACCATTGTCTGAGACAAGGACATCAGGAAGACCATGGGAAGCGAAAATTCCTCTGAGCACCTGGATGGTCCTGGCAGTAGTAGTGGAGGATACAGGAACAACCTCTAGCCACTTGGAATGGCTATCCACGAGTAGAAGGAAGAACTGCCCCTGAAAGGGCCCAGCATAGTCAATGTGTACGCGTGACCATGGAGTGTGTGTCTCCTCCCACCTATGTACAGGGGCATCTCAGGCCGTGACTGTTGGCACACTTGGCACCCCTGAACCTGGGCCTCGATGTCCTTATCGAGTCCAGGCCACCAAAGATGGCTACGCGCAAGCGCCTTCATCCTCACAATTCCCGGATGTCCCTCATGCAGAGAGAGCAAGACTCTAGTCCTCAATGAGGCCGGGATGACTACCCGGCTACCCCACAGGATACACCCCTTGAAAGTAGAAAGCTCGTGCTTCCTTTGCCAGAACCCTTTGAATTCTGCACCAGGACACGTGTCAGGCCATCCTGATAACACCCATGTCAGCACGCGTGTAAGCGTGTGATCAGTGGCAGTTTCAGCAGCCACATCCCTAGCATTGAGGGGAGATTCAGGCAATTCCTGAATGGAGAGAAT
Organism: Azemiops feae; assembly: GCA_023970755.1. Classification (NCBI taxonomy): domain Eukaryota; kingdom Metazoa; phylum Chordata; class Lepidosauria; order Squamata; family Viperidae; genus Azemiops; species Azemiops feae. The sequence goes on from JALGBA010001482.1 coordinate 60,022, forward strand.
GTGTACAGCAGGAGCAGGGTCTGCCTCTATTTGCTTCAGAGGTAACCTACTAAGGCCATCAGCATGGCCCATCTCTGTCCCTGGTTTGTGAACCATGGTATAGTCATAAGCTGACAAGAAAATTGACCATCTCAGCATTCTGGGGGAGATGATGTGTAGGGTTTGTTTGTTTGTTGTAAACAAACCCAGCAAGGGCTTGTGGTCAGTGTAGACCGTAAAATGACGGCCATACAAGAAATCATGGAATTTTTGATGCCTGAGACTATTGCCAAGGCTTCTCTGTCAATCTGCGCATAATTACACTCTGCAGATGAGAGAGTCCTGGAGTAATAGGCCACAGGGACCTGAGTCCCATCAGCCTTGAGATGACTCAACACTGCTCCTACCCCATAAGGGGAGGCATCACATGCGATGCACACAGGCAATTGCTCATTGAAATGCGCCAGTACCGCATTTGAAGATAGCAAGGCCTTGACTTCTTTGAAAGCCCTTTCATGGACCTTTGTCCATTTTCATGGAGTCTGCTTGTCCAAGAGCCGGTGTAACAGCTCAGCCACTGCAGCCTTGTGGGGGAGAAATGAATGATAGAAATTTAGCAGGCCCAGAAAAGCCTGGAGTTCAGCTTTTGACTGGGGGCTTGGGGCCAGTTGAATGGCCTGAAATTTAGACTCTGCAGGGTAGATGCCTTCAGCATCAATAGGAAAGCCTAGAAATTCGGTGGATATTACACCAATCTTACATTTGTCTCGCTGTAACTTCAGCCCAGCTTGGCGGAAACGCAGCAAGACAGCTCTCAGCCTTTTAGCCAAGTTCCCAGGTGACTCTCCTGCAATGAGGACGTCATCGAAATAGGGGCAGACCCCAGAAATACCACGGAGTGTTCGCTCCATCAACCCTTGGAAAATGCCAGGGGCTACATTGACCCCAAACTGCAGCCTTTTTACCTTAAAAGCCCCTCTGTGAGTAACTATAGTTTGGGCCTCAGCTGTTGCCTCATCAACAGGTAACTGTTGGTAGGCCTGAGCTAAGTCAAGCTTAGCAAAGACTTTCCCCCCTTTCAGTGAGGCCAGAATGTGGCTCACCACAGGCACTGGATATGCATGCTGCTGCAAGGCTTTGTTTAGTGTGCATTTATAGTCCGCACAAATTCGGACTTCACCATTGGCTTTCAATGGTGTCACTATGGGGGTTTCCCATGGACTAGAATCCACAGGTTCTAGAATGCCTTGTTGGAGCAGTTTGTCCAACTCAGCATCTATTTTACTTTTGAGGGCAAAAGGCACCCTCCTTGGTTTAACCCTGATGGGTGTGATGGCTGGATCTAACCTTAAAGCAATGGGAGGCCCCTTGTATGAGCCAAGCTCTGGGCTGAACACATCAGAAAACTCCTTACAGACTCCTGCAAGGCTGGCAGTTTGTAGATGGTTAAGCCCAGTCACTTGGATCCCAAGTGCCTCGAACCAATCGAGTCCGATAAGACTCGTGCGATCACCCCCAACTACCACCACATCTAACCACCCATCAAATTCCTTACGCTGTACTCTGAGAGTGGCCTCCCCCTTCACACTGACTCGGGAATTCTGGAAGTCAGTGAGGATGAGATTGGAGGGCCTGAGTTTGACTCGTGAGCCACTCCTGGAACAAACCTTTTTTAAAGTGTCAGCAGAAATAATAGAAAGAGCGGACCCTGTGTCCAGCTCCATGGCCAGGGGAACTCCCTGCAACTTTACATCAATGCGAAACTTTTTCTTAAGGGGTCGGTGAACCCCAGTTTTAAATACCCCCCTACGGGACGCGCAGAAACCCACCCTGTGTTGGCTGGGGACCTTGGTACCTTTCAGAGGCAACTCTTCGGGGGACCTGTTTTTCTGGTGATCCAAGCAGGCTGATGCGATGTGGCCTTGCTTGCCACATGCCCGGCAAACAGCAGAACGAAAACGGCAGTCGGCTCTCCTGTGGCGACCCCCACAGCCGAAACACTGAAGGGATGCAGGCGTCTTTCCTCTGTGTTCTTGCAGTCTTCTCTCCGCCAACTGTTATAATAATAATAATAATAATAAAGTTGGAAGGGACCTTGGAGGTCATCGAGTCCAACCCCCTGCTCAGGCAGGAAACCCTATACCATTTCAGACAAATGGCTGTCCAGTCTCTTCTTAAAAACTTCCAGTGTTGGAGCATTCACCGCTTCTGGAGGCAGGTTGTTCCACTGGTTAATTGTTCTAACTGTCAGGAAGTTTCTCCTCAGTTCCAGGTTGCTTCTTTCCTTGACTAGTTTCCATCCATTACTTCTTGTCCTGCCCTCAGGCGCCTTGGAGAATAGCTTGACTGTTGAAGTCCGTCCACCTCTTCTTCCTCGGATTCTTCTTTGGATGCCTCTCGCACGACTTTCTGATGGATGGGAACTGCTGCTGGAGGGTTCTTGGTCGACCACAAAGCCTTCACTGCACTGCCGGCTGTTTCTTCAGCTGCAACTTCTCTCAGGGCATCTTGGAAGGAAACATTAGCTCTAGCAAATAACTTTTGTTGCATCTCACGGCTTTGTAATCCGCAAACGAGCCGATCTCGGAGCCTCTCTTCCAAGTCTTGGAACTCACATGGCCTAGCAGCCTGCCTCAGAGCCGCGACGAAGTCCGCAGCTGATTCTCCCGGCCGCTGATCCTGCTGCTCGAATTGGTGCCTCCAAGCTATTACAGAAAGCTTGGGCTCAAAATGCTCACGCAGCATTTTCTTTAAATCTGGATAGGCGATCGACTCCAGTGGTGCTGGGGCTACAAGGTTCTCAGCAATGTCAGCCCGCAGACACACAGCAAGGTAGCAGCTTTCAATCCGTCTTCTTGGACCTTGTTCACCCTGAAGTAATTCTCGACGCGAGCTGCGTAAGAGCTCCATCGCTCTGGATGCGAAGTATTGAACTCGACAAGACGGCCCAGCTTGGACATCGTTGTGACCGATAGTCTCTTCGACGTCTCTTGCCGCAAGGAAGGAGAAGGGGTCCCACGAAGCCAAGCCCACCTCCAGCATCTTCGTACTGGCAGGCGGTTGCTTCTTCTGGACGCCGCGCTTCTCTTCGCTTCAGGCCTTCAGGTAAGTTGGCCCTAGCTTCTTCTTCTTTGGCTTCCCTTGCGGCGAATCCCACCTTCATCGCCAATGTTCTGTTCTTGCAAAGAAGACATCGAGATGAGGCTGGTTCACAACAAGGATCTCTTTATTGAAGCACATTCACAGAACAGAAGCAAGAACAACAATGGCCACTGGCCTTTTATATCCCCTTGCAAGGGGATGCACATCCAATCATTGCAGGCCGTTCTCCCACCTTGCGCATGCGCGCAAGGCCGGAGACAGCCTGTCTGGGTCCCGGGCAGACACGTGGTCTGTCCGGGTCTCTGCAGCCTTCCTGCAGCCTTCCTGAGCCTCGCTGAATGACTCAGCAAGGCCCAGGACATAACAGTATCATTATTATGATTAGTATTACTCTGTTGTTTTACATCTGCATGGAGAGTTTAGGCACTGGAGACAAATTCCTTGTAGGTCTAAACCCACTTAGCTAAATAAAGCTATCCTGTTCTGTTCCATCCCACCCCGCCCACTCCGCTCCACTCCACTCCACTCCACTCCACTCCACTCCACTCCACTCCACTCTACTCTACTCTATAACTCTGACAGAGATTTTACTGTAGTTTGTCAGCAGTGCCTATACCAGTGATGGCGAACCTTTTAGAGACCGAGTGCCTAGATATAAAACCTTGCTTTTCTCCACATTAAATTTCATTTTGTTGGATAGGGCCCATTGTTCAAGTTTGTCGAGATCTTTTTGGATCCTGAACTTGGCTTCTGGCGTGTTGGCTATTCCTGCCAGTTTAGTGTCATCTGCAAATTTGATAAGTTTCCCTTCTATTCCTTATGTAAGTCATTTATGAAGATATTGAAGAGTATCTGGCTTGCTGACTGGGGGGTGGAGCCGTGGGGCGGGGAGGCTATGTAAAGTGCTGGGAGCAGAGCACTCCCAACACTGACTTTGTTTCTGCTCGGATTAAACCGCATGTCAACCCGTTCCTGTCTCCTGGTCATTCTTCAAGGACTGGGAAGGACGCATGACAAGTACTGGGCCTAAGACGGAACCTTGTGCTACCCCACTGCTTACTTCCCTCCATGTTGATGTAGTACCATTAAGGACTACTCGTTGAGTAGGGTTTGTCAGCCAGTTACAAATCCATCTGGTGGTGATGCTGTCTACCCCACATTTTTCTAGCTTACCAACAAGTAGGTTGTGGTGTACTTTGTCAAATGCCTTACTGAAATCTAAGTATATTATGTCCACAGCATTTTGTTGGTCTACTAATTTAGTCATTTTGTCAAAGAATGAAATAAGATTGGTTTGGCAAGATCTGTTGTTAACAAACTTGTGCTGGCTTCTAGTTACAACTTTATTTGTTTCTAGATGGGTTTTTTTTTATTATCTTTTCCAATAGCTTCCCAGATATTGATGTAAGCTGAGTGGTCTGTAGTTTCCATGGTCTGTTTTTCTCCCCCTTTTTGAAGATGGGAACCACATCAGTTCTTTTTCAATCCTCAGGTAGTTCCCCAGTGCTCCGGGATTTTTTGAAGTATATGGTACAATGGTTCTGAGATAGATAAATAAATTCAGTACAGTCACCAATAAAGTAGTTTCTTACTACTTTTTGATTACAGTCTTGGATTTCAGTTCATGATCAGAGTTCACTGTAAGATAATTATTGCCGAAATAGCATCTGGACCTTCTGCTTGGTATTGGTAAGGAGGCCCTTCTACTCTTTCAATTTCTTTATGAGTATTATTTAAGTGCTCTTGGCAGGGCTGAGTGTTACATTCTAAAGCTCCATAATTAATTGAATTAAACTATAATAACAGTTTTACTGTTTGAATAACATTTTAAGTATACAAGATTAACCACTGTTAGCATTATTTAAAACAACTAAACAGCCAAATATGCAGCATTATTCAAGCTTTAAAAATGATACAGATTTATCCACCCAGTTATACTCAGAATAATGACAACAGAAGAGAAGGGACCTTGGATTCTTCCAGTCCAACCCCCTGCTCAAGCAGGAGACCATGTACCATTCCAGACAAGTGACTGTCCAATCACTTCTTAAAAGCCTCCAGTGATGGAGCACCCATAAATGCTGAAGGCAAGCCATTCCATTGATTAATTGTTCTCACTATTAGAAAATTTCTCCTTAGTTCTAGGTTGCTTCTCTCCTTGATTAGTTTTCCATCCATTGTTTCTGGTCTTGCCTTCTGGTGCTTTGGAAAATGGGTTGATCCCCCTCTTCTTTGTGGCAGCCCCTCAAATATTGGAACACTGCTCTCATGTCACCCCTAGCCCTACTTTTCATTAGACTAGACATACCCAATTCCTGCCACCGTTCTTCATATGTTTTGGCCTCCAGTCTTTGTGCTTTTCTCTGCAGTCTTTCTAGAGCAGACATGTCAAACTTGCGACATCACGTGATGTATCGGAACTTTTCCCCCATTGCCGGCAATGGGGTGGGCGTGGTTTCATTGTGACGTGTCCGGCCCACGGGGCGGCAGTTTGACACCCCTGTTCTAGAGCCTCAACATCTTTTTTATAATATGGTAACCAAAACTGCATGCAATATTTTAAGTCTTACAAAAATTAATCAGTCCAAATTAATTGAAAACACCTTTCAGAGGAAAAGAAAAGAGCTTGAGAAAAAAAAATACAAGAGTGAAAGAGTATCTTAAGGAGCTCCTTCCGGTCACTTCTATACTCTCTCAAAAATAGATTGAGGATCTACAAAAATCTCCCCTCCCTCCATTCCCTTCACACAAAAGAGTAATTTTCACCCATGCTTGTTTTGCTTGAGTTACTGAAAGGAAACCTTGAAGCTGGCAAATCAGCATATTCTCTATCAGGATTTGCAGCAGTCATAAGCAATGAATTCATGGAAGGCACAAATCCTTCATGGAAGGAGGACAGACTAGGAATACAAATTAAAATATGCAAAAAAATGGTAAGAGAATGCTTGTCTGCTCTAAAAGAGTTCAAATCACCAGGACCTGACGGATTATATCCCAGAGTTTTGAAGCTGACATGATCTATGAACCATTGTGCCACATCTTTCAAAGATCTTGGAGCACCAGGGAACTACCTGAGAACTGGAAATGAGCTGATGTGGTTCCCATCTTCAAAAAAGGAGAGAGAGAGAGAGAGAGAGAGAGAGAGAGAGAGAGAGAGAGAGAGAGAGAGAGAGAGAGAGAGAGAAATCCAGGAAACTACAGACCAATCAGCCTAACATCAATACCTGGGAAGATCCTGGAAAAGATAATCAAACAACAGATCTATGTATATAATCTGTAGATGTACATATAGTCTCATATAAAAAGTATGAAATGTGTGCACAGTGTTGATTACCATATTTCTAAAGGGCTATTGGAGAGCTGGGAAGTGACAATTCAAGCAGTTAAATGAGTGGAGCAATAGTTTTTTTTTTAGTGGCAATGTAGAAATGGTTTGCTACTATCTTCCTCTAGATTTATTTTTTAATTTCCTAGTCTAACCTGTAATCTTAGTATTCCTTAGATGAATCCCAATCCTGTTTAGTTTTGGGGCACAAAGCTGGCTAAATGCTGCCACCTGCTGAGACCCTAGTTTTTGGCACAATATAACGGTCCTTCCTCCCCACCTGTAACACACAATGCTGCCTCTAGAAAACCTTTTTTTTCTGTTTTTTCTTTCAATTTCTGGTTCTCCTCATTCCACCACATTCGCACTGCTTGCTTCTCAATTGCAACCATCTCTTGACTGAACCATTGCAGCAGCCAGCAGCTGATTTTTGCCACTTCTATGCATAAGTGTCAGGCATAGATAAGGCAGTCCACTGAAACTACAGGAGAATTTTTGATGAAGGATCATAATGATTTTTAGCCGGGGGGGGGGGGAAGCATGTGCCCAGGTGTCCCAAAAGTCAGTAACAAATATTTCATAAATATAAGTGACTGAGACTTTGACTTTGACCCAATGATGTTCAAAATAACCAAGCTTTAGATACTATTTGGTACCATCGATAATAAATTTATTTTCTCCCTTTCTTCTCTCCATCCCCATTTCCACTTGCAGTAATTTTGAACAATTGTCTGTTACTATCTGCCACCCCACAGTCATGAACACTACAAGATGACAGAATAAATTGGAAAGAAAACACATATGTCCATAGTGATATTTGCAGACCTGCACCATTACTTAATCCTAAGGTAGGTCATGAATATATTCAGGACAAATTTATAGACCAATTAAAATTATAATGCTGAAAAGTGCTCTGTGGAAGAATTAAAAGAGCAAAAAGATGGTTCATACTTATGACCGTTGCAGTGTCCCTGGGTCACGTGATCACCTTTTGCAACCTCCTGACAAGCAAAGTTAATGGGGAAGCCAGATTCACTTAACAATTGTGCTATTAACAACTGCAGTGATTCATTTAATGATTGTGGCAAGGAAGGTCATAAAAATGGGGCAAAACTCACTTAACTGTCTCGTTTAGCAACAAAAATTTGTGCTCAATAATGGTTGTAAGTCGAGGATTACCTGTATGTAAATCCTGTCACTATGATTTGTAGCCACATTTTATGATAGCCTAGTACAATGTGTAAATCTAACCAGCTACCATTTAGTCAAACCAATCATATCTAAGTAGAAGATATTTTAGCATAATGGATTAACCCCAGTGATATTGGATTTTACCAAGACAGACTTTGATGCAGATTTGCTTAGAGTTAACACTTCTGTTGAATTTCCTCATCCCTTTAGGCTGCATTATTTGTAGGAGTCTATCAGTGTCGTTCTGGTGAAAATAAGACTATACCGATCTTATACATACCGGTAGAGTGGCCACTGGAAATGCCTGGGTTTGTAAGTAGTGCTAGGTTTTTTTAAATTTATTTATTTATTTATTTTATTAAATTTATTTGTCACCCATCTTCCATAGGGTAACTCTGGATGGCAAAGTTATAGTATGTCTTAATCATGGTTGTGGAATAAATGATAATAGACTGGTTATGTTATGCAATATAACAAGCCAAACATATATACTACATATATAAAATGTGAACCCAGCCACTACCCTTCCCAATATTTTTTGCTTTCCAAATATTTTTATAAATAAACTATTATTAGTGATAACTGGAGACGCTCTGTATATGCTCACTGATACTCATTAATAGAAATCCATCTGGTTTAAAAACGAGTTCTGCAACTGGTTACCTAATCTGGAGCTAAGTACTGATGGGAGTATAGGGTGAAGGGATTAACGATGCTCTGCTAGATGAAATGAAAGGTTTTGTCTTGTCTTGTATTTGACCTCCAACAGTTGATAGCATTCACAACACTAAACTGTAGTTTAATTAAATAGTTCTGTAATATTAGCCATAAATGACTAGTATCACCTTCAAATTATACAGTAACCATGGTTTACAAAGCATTGTAACAAGGCTCATGCACCATATTAAGTGAACCACATTATGCATGTCTGTGCGTATGTGTGTGTTCTGTCTATCGGCATAACCTGAATGCCTCTGGAACTCTCAAAAAGAGATGCATCAGTCTTCACTTGTTTTTTGTTCCCTTTATCTGCTCCTCAAAAGCACTTTGCCCCTGAACACGAAGACTCCATTAAGGAAGGGATAGACTCCAACTCTTAAAACCAATGCTAACATGGTTATTGGCTAGGGCTGAAAAATAGTTGTGGCCTGTTTTGCAAGACTAATTAAGTTAGATTGGAAGGGATAGAGTGATCCTTCACCAGCATATTATGCTCTACAAACACACAGACACACACACACACATAAAATAATTTATATTTGCTTCACCTTTCTCACATATTTGTGAGGTCTGACATAGCAGCAACTGAGCAAGAGATTTTAAGGAAAATATTTATTAATACAAGTCTTTCCAGCTTGAAAGAAGGGTGCACATGTTTTAGAACAAACAAATAAAGCAAACGTTATTTTGGCAGAAAGTTAAAAAAAAAGAAAACAGACATCATAACCTAACAGTGCTTGCTAGACATTAATCAACCCAGCTCTGTTTACTTTCTTGATAAGAAGGGCATCCCCTTTCCCCTTTGCCTTCCTGACTTAAGAATTTCTCAGAAACTGAGATGTCAAGAGAAGCCTTTTAAAGGCACACCAGAAGGATTTTCTTTCATCTGCTTGTCTCAAGGGCCCTGCCCTTACTTCCCAGTTCACAGCACGAACTGAGTCTTTCTTTGTTCTCTCGATAGCTCTTCATAATTTCTTCTTTCTTAGTTCCTCCTTTTTCCTTTATTGGGAGCATTATTCTAAAGTCTCTCCATGCCCACACTCTGGGGGTATCAAACACACAGAAGTTCACAACTGGTGTAAATGATCACTTTTGCAAATGCAGAGGTCAATAGCAATGGACAAAAGGCAGAGGTGCAGATAAACTGGCAGCCTGAACTTAGCTGCAAGGAAGTACAAATAATGCTGGCCCATTGCTTCCACATACAATTTCTGTCCTAAAAGAACTTTTTGCTGGCTACTACTATTTTATAGCTGAGAATACTGCTGAGAATTAAATAGGGTTTTGATGCCATCAATCATGCTATCATTCAATCCCCCGCTTATGGGGATTAGTAATAGGTGGTATCATATTGTGATGGTTCTTCTTTTTCAATGGTCAGATTGAATTGCTGTTGGCAGAGCAGTGATCATTAGAGATCAAGCCAGAGACTCTTGACATGGGGAGTACTTCAGGGCTTGACCCTCTCACTCTTCCTATTTAACATTTACGTGAGACTTGGGTGAGATCATCTATTAGTTTGGGGTCAGATACCAGTAGTATGCTGATAATCTCCTGTGGTACACCTCAACCCTTAGTGACTAGAAGATGCTGTCCACGTGTTGTCCTGGTATCTGAAAGCTGTGCAAGTCTAGGTGGGGAGGAACAGGCTCAAACTCAACCTTGACAAGACAAAGCGATTATTTGAACCACCTGGATTTGAAAATATTCCACCTTTAGACCTGAATGAGTTTGCACTTCTCTCTCTGGGAGTATTCTGCAATTTGGGGATCATCCTGGACTTAACAGTTCCTGCTCAAAAAGTAGATTGCAGTTGTGACCAGAAAAGCCTTTGCCTAAATTCATACAGTGTGCCAGTTCTACCCATACCTGGACCAGGAGGCCTATATGATAATTAGTCATTCTATTTTCTCCTCATGTACAGACTATTATAATGCACTTTTTATATATTTATATTGAAATCCACTTGGAACCTGTATCTGATCCAGAATCCAGTAGTTAAGTGCATATCATAATATGCTAATATAATGCTATTGCTTTGTGAGCTACAGGGGTTACCAATCAGCTTCTGGGTGAAATCATCTATGACAGGGCTTTTCAACCTTTTTCACAGATTGTACCACTTTTAGGACATGACAATATTCAAGTACCACCAGGTAGCAAGGTGTCAAAACCTTGATGACTAAAAAAAGGGGGGGGGACTTTGGGTGTTACTGATTAGATTCAGCCTCTTCTTCCTTCTCTCTTTTTCCTCCCTGTCCTATACCAGTGATGGCGAACCTTTTAGAGACCGAGTGCCCAAACTGCAACCCAAAACCCACTTATTTATCACCGGGTGCCAGGTGGGCGTGGCCCACTGGGTGGGTGTGTTTGTGGTGGTCATGGCAGACTGGGTGGGTGTGGCCAAGGTGGGCGTGGTCACCTCGATGTTGCTCGTGGGGAGGGACGCCTGTGGGGGCCGGGCAGGGTTGGGGGAGATCCAGGGGGTCTCTGGCAGGTGGGGTGGTGGGCAGGAGGCTCGTTCTGCGGGGTGAGGCGAGGCAAGGTGAGGCAGGGCGGGGGTGCCATTGCCGCGGGGCAAGGCAAGGCAGGGGCCAGGGTGGCTGCTGCCTGACACCATCGCCCCCCGTACACAGAGGCCAGCGAGCGCACGGGGGCCGACAGTGTCCCATCAACAGCCACAGCCTGCTGGCCCCTGACTGGCGCACTCTGGGGCTCCGCAGCCCGCCACCAGCAGTTCAGAGAAGTGCCCACAGAGAGGGCTCTGAGTGCCGCCTCTGGCACGCGTACCATAGGTTCGCCACCACTGTCCTATACAATCAGGAAGAATCAACATTATCTGGATCCCATTGATTAAATAGTGTCACCTAATGGGACCCGGAAGCAAGACTTTTCTGCTACAACACTTAAGTTATGCCAGAATGATGTTTTCCCAAAGATTCCTATGGTGTCCATCCTGACCCTGTTTAAATGTGTCCTTAAAACCTGACTATTTGTCCAGTCCTTGGGCTATAGTAATTGGCAAACTTCTTGCTTTGGTCGATTAAGTGGTTTTCTTCTGAACATTTGTTTTGTATAATCTCTGTAATATTCTATTTTAATTTGTCTCATGATGTACACTGCCCAGAGTTGGAATGAAGTCCAGTAGCCCATTAATAAAAACAAACATATAAACTCCTCGCCCCTATCCTGTGGTCCTGAATACACATACTACTCAGGCCAGCCTAAGGCATTTAAATGTTTGTGGCAGAAGTAGATTTATTCTGCCTTGTGGGAAGACTGTTTATGTTGTGCTTTCAAGATCAGTCTTCCCACTAGGGAGAATGAAACTACTTCTGAATATAAAGTCTGAACTAGAATTCTTAGAGCTTAGCCGCAAACAGAACAACTCTTCTGTGCTAGGATTAATTCCTGCTACTAAGGAAAAATTAAGCAGCTTCAGCTTCCATGATTCCTAGATAGCGAGAACATATTTGTGAAGGGTAGTATGTTGTGGAAGAATAGGTATCAGGAAGGACATCCAGCCAGTAACCTCTTGAGCTCCATTCAGTCACCCCGAATCCACCCTGATGCAAGGAATTACAGGGTTGCTAAAAGAACAACAAATTTTTGTGGAAGCATGATAAATCTTCATCAAGAAAGCCTTATTAATTAAAATACCACACAAATGTGAAGGAACCAAGCCCATACAGATAGAGAAGACGTAATTTTAAACACAATTATTTAATGATTGAATAATCAGATAAATTAGTTTGAATTTGTTATTCATTCTGATTTATGTGCTTCTGTAATTCTGGATTGCCAGGAGCTAGTGATTAAGAGGCCTAGCACAGGGGTCCCTAACCCCCAGTCTGTGGACTAGCACCGGTCCATGGCATGCCAGAAACTGGGCCGCGTAAACAAGCAAAGCTCCATCCGCGGGATGCAAGCAGCACACGAAACCACACCCCCTCCGGTCCACAGAGACACCTCTCTCCATGGAACCAGTCCTTGGTTTCCAAAAGGTTGGGGGCCACTGGCCTAGCACCATGCAGCTTGATCAACATATCCAGTTCCAGCTTCTGCAGGTGCGTTGCTTCTCTATATGTGGAGTAGATTCTGTTCAATCTTCATAGGCCTACCACAAAAATGGTGATTTTCAAATGCAGTGTTTTTCAACCTCAGCAATGTTAAATATATGGATTTTAACTCCCAGAATTCCCCAGCCAGCATCATAAAATTGCTGAAGTTGAGAAACACTGCACTAGAACTCTGAGATACCATTTATTTTACATGTAGCCAAGTATTGCAGACCTGAACTCCCAGTTTTGTTATAATACTTGTTTACATGCGGTAACAGTGTTATTTTCAATGGTGCATGAAAACTATAATTTATTGATACATGTGGTGTCTGGGTTTGGGACACTAATAGCCACTGGAAGGAGCAGGAAATGATGTGAAGAACATTTGTAATGGAAAGAAAGGACAGAAAGCAATATGTTGCAAACTCTTTTTGACACCTGGATCAGAAAAGTGGTCAGACAAAGTTGTGAAATAACCTTTTATTAAAGTGCAATTCTGTGACAGAAAAGGAGGAAAAAGCTTTGGTTCACAGGAATTTGGATGGCAAAAGCAGTAAATCTCAGGTTCCCAGCTGCTTATCATTTATAGAAACTGAAATACAGTATATACAGAATGTCAGCCACTTACTTGTTTTGTGAGAAAGGCCTACATATTTCTGTCTTTCAGTGCTTCTCACAGATTAATACTGACTAGAGAAGAAAACTGTACCAGTATTACAATCATATGTTCCACTGCACTCTGCCCTTGCCCTAGAATATTTATTGCAGATGTCCATATTTCAGATAGTGGTTATATTAATTAGAACTCGCTACTGGAATACATTTTTAAACCCAATGCTCAATCTTAATAGAAAAACAGGATAACTGAATTGGAAGGAAACTTTGAGGTCTTTTAGTCCAACCCTATATCATTTCAGACAAATGGCTGTCCAGTCTCTTCTTAAAAGTCTCCTATAATGGAACATTCACAACTTCTGAAGGCAAGCCATTCCACTAATTAATTTTTCTAACTGTCAGAAAATTTCCCTTTATTTCTGGGTTGCATCTCTCTTTGATTAGTTTCCACCCATTGCTTCTTGTCCTGCCTTCAAGTGCTTTGGAGAAGTGCTTCTTCTTAGTTATTGAAAGACTTGCTATCATGTCACCCCTAGGCCTTCTTTTCATTAGACTAGACAATTCCTGCAATCATTCTTCATATGCTTTAGTCTCCAGTCCCCTAATCATCTTTGTTGCTCCCAAGACATCTTTGTCTTGGGAAAGAGAGACCTGGAAGACAAGATTAACATACCGTATTTTTCCGTCTATAAGACGCACCCTTGTATAAGATGGCCCCCAATTTTCTAAACAAAAATTCAGAAATCAATATTTTAAATATTAAACAAACCACATCTTTAGTGGCAATAAAACAAGTGGCCATGCCATCACACAAGGGAGGCGACTTCCTCCAATCAGATGGCACTCTGCGGGCTTAGTCCCGCCCACCCCCTCAACCGTCAATCACTGTACTGAGGCTGCCTCCCAGGGCCTCTTGCGGCTTCAGCCCAAGCTGCGCCGGTGAAAAATGGGTCATAGAAGGCGGCTTCAGTGGGACCGGCGGCATCCTTGGGGCAGCGCGATCCTCCAGCACCAGGCGGCATCTCGGGTTGGCTTTCTCCCCATCCAGGCGGCATCTTGGGCCAGCGATATCCTCCTGCACCAGGCAGCATGGCAGCAGCATGTAAAGAACCCACACAGGCATGCCCTGGGCTGCGGAGGTTACCATTGTTTTTTTGTGTATAAGATGCTGCACTTGTATAAGACACACCTGATTTTTGAACAGGGTGTTTGCAGGAAAAAATAGTGTCTTATACACGGAAAAATACGGTATATTGAGCAATTGTAACTAACTTGTATATGTACATCTGGAGTGGCAAATAAAGGCTTTAAAGGAAGGAAGCAAAATTTCTAGTAATTTTCAGTGGAAGAACTGTATTTCTAGGTTTAAAGTAAAGTAATGGATATTAGACACATCTACTGTCTGTGGTAGGGCTCCATGGCTGATTTCCAAATATTATTATGCAGTCAGGAATCCAGATTCTGGAAAGGACTTAGATCAAGGCCTCAATCATTTATTCAAAGTAATTCCTGTATAAAGGCTTGCTTCAAGGCCTGGAAAGCTTGTTGCTCTGGGGTGCTCCATTGAAATGGGGTCTTCTTCTGAAGAAGCTGAGTGAGGGACGCGGTCAGGGAACCAAAGCCAGGGATGAAAGTCCTATAGTAGTTGGCAAACCCAAGGAGTCGCTTGATGTGGGGGTTGCACACTATGCAGGGATTTGACCTTGCTAGGCTTCATAGCAATGCCCACAGGAGAAATGCAATGTCCCAGGAAGTCAATGGTTGATTGATAAACTTGGCATTTCTGTAGTTTGGCATACAATTGATACATTGCAAGACCAGGCATAGGTGCTGATGATGACTCTCCCGCGAAGGGGAGTAGATCAGAATGTCAACCAGATACATCACGACAAACTGATCCAACAGGTCCCGGAATATATTGTTCATGAAATGCTGTAAGATAGTGGGGGTATTGGTCAGTCCAAATGGCATGACAATGTACTCAAAGTGGCCATACCAGGTACCGAACACTGTCTTCCATCCATCACCGGGCCGGATCCTGACTAGATTGTATGCTCCCCTCAAGTCCAGTTTGGTAAAGACTTTGGCCTCCTGGAGCTGTTCCAGAAGTTTGGAAATGAGGAGCAGAGGGTATCTGTTGCACATGGTAATGGCATTCAGTTTGCAATAGTCACAACAGAGCGTCAATTTCCCTGACTTCTTTTTCACGAACAGCACCGGCATGGCCAATGGCGAAGACGAGGGCCAGATAAAGCCCTGAGCCAGATTTTTGTCCAGGAAGTCCCACAACATGGCCTACTTGGGGTCAGACATGGAGTACAAACACCCCACTGGGAGAGGCGTGTCAGGGATCAAGTCCTATGGGGCAGTCGTATGGCCTGTGTGGGGGCAATTGATCTGCCTCTTTCTCACTGAAGACATCTGTGAAGTCCGCCAGTTCAGATGGCAGGGAAACCCCTGGGGGACTCAGAACTGGCCTGAACAGACTTGTCAGGTGTGGTCCACACATTGTAAACTTGGGACGGTGACAAAGTTCTGGAACCAGTAAATCTGAGGATCATGTGTCTGGAGCCAAGCCAAGACCAAGACCACTGGGAAATGCAGGTCTGAGGTGATACAAAATTGAATGGCCTCCTTATGAATGGCCACCCATACAGCATCCATAAAGTTAGTGGTTGCCCTGGAATCGACCAAACCGTATACCAGGTAGGATTAAATATGCTGCCAGGATCAAGTGCCGTGGGGGTCTGAGTGAAGTGTCTGATGGGTGTCGATCTCTGTTGGTGGAGACCTGACCCAGATCGGGCTCAGGGCATTTCCCGACAGATTATTTAGTTTTAGTGGGGCAGAACCGGTAGACAATACCCCTCGTCGCTTCTTGGGGCAAGAGGCGGCCTTATGCCCAGGTTCCCCACATTATAGACACAACCCCCCCCCAAACATCATCTATTCTTCTCTGCCACTGAAAGGTGGGGTCTGGCAGCACCTATTTACATTGGCTCTTCCCGCGTAGCCCGGTTCTCGCGCATGGCTGGAGCTACGTGGGTCTCTGGGCAGGCACCACTGCAGTCAAGTGTCAATCCATAAGCAGGGATGGACCAATGTGTTGAGGGTCGGGGGAACATTGACGTGGACCAGCTTGTTCAACATCTCTTCCAACAAGCCATCCTGGAAAGCATCCATGAGAGCAGCTTCATTCCAGCCAAATCTTGGCTCAGCAGTTGAAACTTGCTGATGTATTCCTGTAAGGGGCATCAGCCTGCATCAGAGCTTTCAGCTGTCAAGTAGCAGTCTGCATCTTGATTGGGCCCTCATACATGAGCTGAAGAAGGTCACAAATCATCCAACAACGGACTAGGCAGGAAAAGCAGGTGTGTGGCCCACCAAGCTGCAGCACCTGAGAGAAGGCTGATCATAAACCCCACTTTATCCAGGTCAGTAGGGAAAGGCTTGATTACCATCAAATTTATCTGGCACCACTACTGGGCATTTCTGATGGGGTTGTGGAGCAGTTTAGCTTGAAGCTCAGCAACATACGCTGACAGCAATGCCATCTGTTGGGAGAGCTGGGCATTCTCTACATGTAGCTGCTCCATATTAGTAGAGGGTCGCAGAAAAACTGTTCTGACCCAGCCTTCACAAGTAATAAGAAACCGCTTACTCATGAGTAAAACAAACCCCTTTTATTAAAACAGAGCAGGAACAATCTTGGTTCACATTGGGTAGATGAAATCAAAAAGAAATAGTCAGAAAGAAAAGTCTTTTCCCCTTCTGACACAGGGCAAGAACAGTCTCTGTTCACTTGAGACCTCCAGATAGAAAGTCTTTCAAGGATTAAGCCAAGCAGAAACAATCCCTGTTCACACCGGCTGAGGCAAATTCACTACCTATTAGTTCCCAGCAGGGAGTCGGTACCTCAAAGACAAAGCAAGTAGTCCCGACAAACCTGGTTCTGGTAAAGGAATCTGACTTGATTGATGTACCCCGGAAAAGGAATGGTTGTCTGCGACAACAGGCCACTCCCAAACCTCTACTATTTACTTCCAAGCCATGGAGGAGCTGGCTAGTGTCTACTTCTTCTTTTCCCTGAGAGCTGGCTTATTGCCTTCCATTGCTCTTCTCTCCGCTCTACGCATACATGCATCTGGGACGGGCCCCATCTGTTCCTCCTCCTCACTCATCTCAGACTCCGAAGACAGCTGCCTCTCCGCCTGGGCACGACAGATGGTCCCGGCTCTGCATATGCCTCTGATTCTGCTTCCTCATCAGAGCCTTCCAAAGGCTCCCAAGTTGACCCAGGCTCCCCCTCCTCGTCTGACTCTGCTGGTAGCTCTGCTGGCAGCCAATGGACCACAAGAAGATGCATCCTTTCCTGGATTGGGGGATATTGCTTATACTTTAGTACTTCCTAGTTGGAGTATTGCAATGCATTCTACATGGGGCTGCTCTTGAAGAGCATTCAGAAGCTGCAGCAGGTCTAGAGTACAATAGCATGGGCATTAGTCGGTACACAAGGGTGTACCACTAACATAACCCCACTGCTAAATGAAGTCCAAGTATGTTTTCAGGTGCAGTTCAAGATGTTAGTTGTCCTTAAATGGCATGGAGTTAGGTTACTTGTGAGACCACTTACCCTAGATAGTTTCCTACTAGGTCCAGAAAGGTGAGCATTTTCTCTGTTTCTTCAATGAAGGAATGTCTCTAGTAGGGCTTAGAAGTGTGACTTTTCTGTCATGGTACCTGCTTTATAGAACAGACATATGGTTGGTCTTCAAGAAAGCAACACAGACCTGGCTTTTTCCTGAGGTACGGGCCAGGATGTTGATACAGTTAAATGGGGTAGTTGGTCAGTGAATATGAGTTTTATTGGGGGCTCAACATTTTTTTTTTTTTTTACTATATTGGGTTTATATTTTGTTCATCACATGGTGTTCTGTAGATAGGCAATTATTTAAGTCCGAATGAATGAATGAATGAATGAATGGCATAATGTAGAAATACCTGATAAAGTGGGCAAAATGGTATTTTCCAAAACAGTAAAACTGGCAGCTGTAAGAAATCAGTTCCCAGAACCAATGGAAAGTTGTAACACATTCATTTGGGACTGAATCAGCAACATACAACTAGCAGAACCCACCTCCCTTATCAGGTTTAAATTGATGAAGTTGCCAATATTTCCCCCCCCCCAGGAAGATTTGGTACTCTTTCAAAAGAACACTAAACATGTTTTTTTTTTTTAAAAAAAAGCCCAGTACTATATAAGATACCAACATGGTGGTTTTTCCAAGCAGCAAACAGGCAATACGCAGGCAGATTCCTTTGCAGAAGCCAGAGACTGGTCTTTCTGGCAATCAAGGCTATATGGTCCAGAAGGGGAGAGTCCAGGACGAGAAGCAGACTATAACAGCATCAAATAGTCATTTGGAATTGGGTAGATCTTATTAGCATCAATATTATCAGTGAGGCATTGTAGTTCATTCATATAGCAATTGTGTTGGGAGAAGGCAAAAAAAAAAGCTACTTTTAAACTGGAACAGCTGAATGGATGAAAAACTTGTAAAGATGAAACACCGGATGGAAGAAGAAATTAAGAAGATGGAAAACTCTGTAAAACAAGTATCTGGAGCTATAAAACAAATTAACAGCAAAGCGAAAATTTTGGAGCGTAAGAGTAAGGGGAAAGAGAATTAGACCATCTGCTATTACTGGAATTGAGAGAGAAGGGATTATGTTTGAGATGCAGAGCATCTTTTTTTTTAGTTTCCCATCTCAGTATCAGCAGACCTTGCTTAATTTTTTCAAGATCAACTGGATCAGTCAACCTTTTTTTCCTTTGTGTTGAATTATATCCAATTCTCCAAGATTGCCTGGACAAGTCCCTGCTGTTTGCTTGACAAGGTTTTTCAGAAGTGGTTTGCCACTGCCTCCTTCCTAGAGCTCAGTAACTCACCCCAGGTCTCTCAGCTGGCTTTGTGCTCAAAATGGGATTAGACAGTCACCTGGTTTCTAGCTGCTGCTTTAACCACTACACCAAACTGGCTCTCTTGATCTACTGACAGTAAAATGCCAAGACAGAAATTACAATGGCATAATGAACTCTTTACAGAGCTTTTGATCTACCATCCCACCCCACTTCATTCATATTATGACACCCATTTCATTGCTATTATACATGTTTTCAACATACAGTAATTTACTTTCAAACTCATGCTTATATACAGCTGATCCTAAGCAATCCCAGTTGATCCAGTAAAATATATTCCTCTACATCCTAGGTTTTAAATCTGTTGCTTTCTATGCAATGCCTTACTTTGCAGAGCAAGTTGGTACTCTGGACAAAATTGCTGGGAAAACAAAAATTAGAAAATCATTCCATGTAGCAGACTTGGGGGGATGAGATAAGTTAGGAAAAGATACAATCTATTCTTTTGTGGCCCTAAGGAAAATACTTCTCTGGAAAGTTCAACTGTATTCTTAGGAATTATTGCTGATCAAGATTCCTATTTTAAAAATATTTAATGTATGTTTAATTTTTGAATTCAGATTTTAACTATTTTTTTTGTTGTAAAATCATTTTGTTGTTACATGAGTGTGCAGTTCAGGTTAGTGTAATGGTTAAATCTTATGAAAAATATTCTGCAAAATTCTGTGAAGAAGAAAGGATTTGGGGCAGTTAGCTAACCCTAACATTGAGTCTCATTTAAAATCCAGCTTTAGAACTGCACAAGGTTTTTTATATAACAAAAATAGATATAATTAGCCAGCTTCTAATGAAGGTTAGAACTACTTGAGAAAAAATGGACAAAAAATTAAAAGAAAAGCCTAAGGATATGTTTTTGCTTCTAGTACCATCTTGATCTATCTGGATTCATAATGTGAATTTCCCCAAGTTTTAAAACTGGGTTCCACAAATCATGAGGGAGCACCTAGCTAACTTTGGGATGATTTCAAATGCTAAGCAGAATCAGAATAATAGCCATTTTTATGTCCAAACTTTTTTTTAAAAAATATTTTGACTGAAATCCTGGACTGTGGCTAGAAATACGATATATGAATATTTAAATAATATTTCAGAATAAAGCAGTGTATTTTAACTTTTCATCAAATACTTTCCATTATTGCTACTTTCTATATTGCAGATATAGCTTCTGAGTGTTTGGTTTCCACTTAGTCTGTTTTAGGAATCCAGTCATTGAGTGTACAAATCATGGCTAAGTATGTGTGATGTTAATAAGTTTTGGTTAGGCAAACCATGACTTAATGGAATGTTGGAATCCTTTATATTTAAATTGTGACATTTTGGATCTCACTGGGACCC
This sequence comes from Azemiops feae, assembly GCA_023970755.1. Taxonomy (NCBI): domain Eukaryota; kingdom Metazoa; phylum Chordata; class Lepidosauria; order Squamata; family Viperidae; genus Azemiops; species Azemiops feae. Next base: position 80,333 of record JALGBA010001482.1, read on the forward strand.
CAATATACCCTTAATTATGATTTGCTTTCCATGACTGATAATTAGTATCAGTTGAGACCAGAATACTACATCTCCCACTATAAATTATGGTTTATTCCAGTGGTGGGATTCAAATATGTGAACAACCGCTTCTCTGTGTGGATGCCACTTAGCTACCGGTTCTGCCGATCTGGTGCGAACTGGCTGAATCCCACCACTGGTTTATTCCCTCTTCCCCTTTTCAAAGTTCCTTTCCCCCTCAGGGGAAATAAGAGAAATTAACCATGCCTGGGAGTGAGAGGAATTCCTTTCCCCCCCTCTGGTTTTAAATGCAACATATTAACATCTGATTTTTATTCCTTTCTAGTCCTCGCGTTTTGTTTTGCTTTAAGTTGAGTTTGTGTGAGAAGAAAAAAGTTAAAACTTATTTCAACTGCCTTGGCTTATCTCCGGGTAATTAATATCATTTACCGGCTTCTCATTGGGTAGGAGGAAGTTCATCCAACTGCATGCCAGAAGTTCCCGCCCACTAAGATTAGTGGGCGGGGAGAAAGAACGGGAATACCACTACCGAGTATAAAAGAAGCGCAATGCTCCAGGGGGGCCAAATTTGGGCAAAGTTGGTGTGATGTCCAGCTATCTGATTGGCTCTCTGGAGGAGCACTGACGATAATAGCCCCCTCTTACAGGCATGAGCTCACCAGAAGAGAAGATAAAAACTTAAGAGGGGCCCTCCAATGACATCCCTGAGCTTCCTATCCCTGTGGCTGTCCGCCGAGGAAGCTGCTGGGGAAGGAAGGATATGAGAGGGGGAGGGGGAAGTGCCGCTTCTTATTGGTCGTCTTTTTATCTGCGGCATCCAATTGTGGGGAGGCCTGAGCGAGGTGTGTGTGTGTGTGGGGGGGGGCTGTGATCCCTTGGGAAATCGCTTCCTTCTCTTCCCCGCCCCCTCCCTTCCCCCAGTCTGTCAGGTGTGGTAACGGTTGTTTTCATTGCCCCGGCTGCTGTGAGAGACGCTCTCGGCTTCCCTGGACATGGCGGGGATTCCACGACGTCTCTCTTTGTCCCCAGGTTTCCCTGAAGGAAGGGAGTGAGAGGCGTTCTTAAAGCTGTGTAGGGAAAGGGATGGAGGTGAGGGGGTGGGGGGAATGGGGGTGAGCAGCAGGGGAAGAATGGTGAACAATAGAATGGTACGCTGAGGTACGAAGCTAGAAGCGGAGGGGTCAGGCAAAGGGCAGGCGGGAGAAGGGGCGTCTGTAGAATTGAAAGGGGCAGTATAATGAAGAATTGAAGGGCGAGAGGAAAAATACGGAATGGGTACAAACTAGAGAAGTTAGAAGACTTTTAAAGTGGAGGCTAGCAGATTTTTAAGGATTGGAAATGTAGCTAAGGAAAATAAATGGGATGTGGAAACCCTAGAAAGCAAGGGGAAACACAGGAACTTGGAAATTGACAGTCAGAAGTTGTAAAACCTAATAAGCAAACATCACTATGAAGCAAGGGTGTGATCCTTAATTACACATCAAAATAATCGTGCATTTAGCAAATGGAATGTTTTTCCAGTCACATTTTTCCATATGGGCCAACTGTTCTCAGTGGAGGAATCTAAAATGTTCCTTTGGTTTGGCTCATTTATATTTACAGTTATATGTGGGCATTTGAATAAAAATCTGGACTTTAGCTATTCATTTTGCTAACTAATCAAATCTGTGGGTTTTAAAGCTCAGAAAAATTTTGACTCAGAATTCATCCAAATTGGAAATGCAGATACTCTTGTGCAATTCTTTCCAAATGTTTTATGTACATAATTCTTTAATGTAAAAAAAAGATGGAGAGCAATATTTTTAATAGGCTGATTCCCAGAAAGTCAGCACATAGAAATGTACTGACCATTTTTTTAAGTGTAAAGCAAACAATTTAGATGTGAGTTAATTGTTTGTCTTTCTACTTTCATTGTTTTATCCCAGCCTAAAGTAGCTTTCAGAGGCACCAACCGTTATTTGAATAGTACAGAATCCAGTGGAAGACTGACGGATGTGTTCAATAACGTTATCATGACAGGTTGCAGCTCCTTCTATGATTGCTACAAATTGCAGGTTCAATCAGTTTTTTTAAAAGATAATTTTACTTCAAAAACATTTTAGGAAGTAACCACATTGAAGCATTGTATAACAGTATATAGTTCTATTATATTGACTTCAAAATAAACTTTGTATTTAAAATATATTATGAAATAGTTCATGAGTGAGTTCAGTATTGGAGTGATAATCTCATAAAATGTATGGGCAGCTCATCAGTCATATAGGACACCGATATCTTGTTTTTACAGGGTTTTTTAGCAAAACAATGCCATTTTTTGCAGTAAAGTGTAAATATAGACTGTTCCACTTATTTTCAGGGAGAAATAAAAAAGGCAAGATTTTGTTAGGCTTAATACACAAATGCCTTTAAAAAATCTTATCTCAAAACTTTAAGCAAAGGTAATGGTTTGAATATTCTATTGTACTGTTTCTAAAGATTCATTTCAACATCCTGTGATTCTTGGTCAATGAAAATAGATGTACAGTCCATGCCCCCAAATAAGTTAATGATATTTTAATATGGTTATACTTTTTTTACTCGGCTATCCTTGCAATACTTCTGTATCAGAAAAAAGGATTGTCTATTTATATATCTCTTGTGAGATTCAGGAGATACAGGGAAGAATGGGTCAAAGGACATATCTTTAATTTGCTTTTTTAATTCTATATTTTGTTCTGTGTGGTTATTCTAAGAAAACTAAATGAGAATTCAGTGTAATATACTTGATAGTTATGAATAAAAACAAATGTAACAAAAGCCTCCAAATTTTCATTACTTGAACAAGTATGCCGCAGTATTTTTGTTTCTGCATTTGAATGGAAAATACCATTGTACTACGTGTTCCAGGAACTCAGAGTGAAGCGTTGGGACTTGCAAAGTGATTGCTCATCTAGGTCTTGTTGAGGCCCTGACTAAATTGCTTCCAAACCAGTATGGTGTTTATACCAAAATTAATAAACATTTTCAATGAATAATCTATTCTTTCATCTTCATAATTCATAGATATGCTGCTTTCCAATACATTGCTATAACAGCAAAAATGTATTAAGGACACATTGTGTTCTGTTATAGTTTAGCATGTTGAAGAGATCACAGGATCCAGTGGTCCCATGAAAGTTGATACTTCAAACTCAGATGTGTTTGTATAATCTTGTTGCAGTTTTTGGTTGTATTTTATGTTTCTGATCTTTGGCCATAATAATACAATTAATTTACTGTATTACAGGTAGTCCTCAATTTAGAACCACAATTGAGTCCAACATTTCCATTGCTAAGCAAGACAGTTGTTAATTGAGTTTTGCCCCACTTTATCACCTATCTTGCCACAGTTGTTAAGTTAGTAACATGGTTGTTAAGTAAATCTGGCTTTCCCATTGACTTTACTTGTCAGAAGGTTGTAAACAGTGATCACATGACCTTAGGATACAGCAACTGTCATAAATACATGCAAGTTTCCAGGCATCCCAATTTTGAACATGGGACCATGAGGCTGCTGCAACGGTTCTAAGTGTGAAAAATAGTACTGTTGTAACTTTGAACAATCATTAAATGAATTGTATAAGTCGAGGATGGGTCTAAACAACTCGCCACAGCCAACTTGCTGTGGGACAGTTCATCATAGCCAATTCACCATGGGACAACTTGCTGCAGGACAAGAGTTACACTAATATCAAAGAAATGGTGGAATAGAATCATTAAAGAGAGGATGCCAAAGAAGGGAAATGAAAATGTGAATGACAAAAATTAAAATAATTTTTAAAATTATTTTAAATAATTGAATTGTTGAATTGTTCCTGGCGAGTTGGCCGTGGCAAGTAGGCCCATTCCGGTCGAAGACTATCTACAGTGATATATCTGTGAATGAGTTTCAGTTGATCAAGAGCAAGGCAACTGCAAACTTGCTACTGTGAAGCCAGATATTTCTGAACTTCAAATCTGATTATAATGTATGAAGTGTCATGCAAATTAAGGTTGCTGAAAATTCTAATTCAGCTACATCTGGAGGACTATTGATTTCATGCCAAGATTTAAATTTTCTAAAAGCAACTGGCCAGATATTCATTTAGATCTAAAAAGGGATTTTTAAAACGCTGCAACATTGTCAAAGGCTGCATTATGCATTGGGCAGTTACAAAAACCATAGCTATGGGATAGTTGCATATACGAGGGCAATTTGGAAATAAACCTCTGTTTGGTTATCAATGACAGACACTCGTAGATACAGAACTTTTATTATACACATTAGAAAACTACAATATTACATTACTTTTTGACATAATCATTCAAATTGAGGCACTTGTCATAATGTCTTACAAGGTTTGAAATTCCCTAGTAGTCGCTCGGCACCAAATCTGGGCTATGGGGGGGTGATCAAAAACATCCTAACAGAACTGCTTCAAAAGTTCTTAGGTGTGTCTAGCAGTGTGCGGGCGAGCATTATCGTGAACCAACACCACACCTGAAGTCAGCATGCTCCAACGCTTATTATGGATGGCTCATCTGAGTTTTCATAACGTTTCACAGTAGACTTCTGAATTGATGGTCGAGCCACGCTCCATGAACTTCACTAGCCGTACTCCTTTGGCATCTTCACATTTGGCGGGATTTTCTATGGCACCACTTCCGGTGTGATGTTGGTTCACAATAATTCTCGCCCGCACACCGCTAGACACACCCAAGAACTTTTGAAGCAGTTCCGTTGGGATGCTTTTGATCACCCTCCCCCCATAGCCCAGATTTGGTGCCAAGCAACTACTACTAAGGAATTTCAAAACTTGTAAGATGTTATGACAGGTGCCTCAATTTGAATGGCGATTATGTCAAAAAGTAATGTAATGTTGTAGTTTTCTAATTATGTAATAAAAGTTCTGTATCTGCGAGTGTCTGTCATTGATAACCAAATGGAGGTTTTTTCCGAATTGCCCTCATAATAATAGCCTTGCCAAGCAATATGAGATTGAAGAATTTTTGTAAGTTTTATAGTCATTTTCTATTAAATGTTCTATTACAGTTAATTAAGCCCTTTAAAAATAAAGTTCAGGACAAGTACATTCCTAATACTCATGCTTTTATTTAGCTATTTGATTTTGGTGTATCATTTTTTGGCCTTCTTACTTGTATAAAATAAATTTAAAATTAAGGAAGTTTAATTATTTTTTCTGCTTTTTGACCAAAACTGAATATAGCTTAAATCAGGGGTCCCCAACCTCCGGTCCGTGGACCAGTACCGGGCCGCGGCATGCCAGCAACTGGTCCACACAAACAAGCAAAGCCCCATCCACATGATGCAGGCAGCACACAAAACCACACACACCCCGGTCTACGTAAAAACCTCTCCACGGTTGGGGACTTCTGGCTTAAATCATTAAAACTACGTACTTTTGAAATTTTGAGAGCATGCTTTAGACACGCTCACAGAATGAACACAATCGTGCATGTAATCAAGCATTTATTTACCAAATATTTCCAGCCCTCACTACTGACTATGATGATTATGTCTTGTTAAGTCAATGTTGTCTATTAATGACCAGCTCTTTATTTTTAACAATTTTCTCCCTGATCTGTTCTCAACCTGGTCCTTTGACCTCCTTGTGGTGTACCTGTCACTGTTTAATTGAATCCACTCACCTTGCTTTTGATCACCCTCTTCTCTTTTATTCTACTTTTTCCAGCATTCTCCAGAAAGCTAGGACTTAATTTTATATAATAATTTGAGCCTTATTTGTTCCTCAAATGAAAACTGGATAGACTTGTTTGACATTTAAATTCAATAACATCAGTACCCTTTCTATCTTGCCTCTCCAAATCCCAGTTTTCATTTCCATAGAATGTCACATGGAAAACCATTGCCTGCACCATTTTGATTTTTGTGAATAGTCAGAAATGGCATCCAAATAGCTTTGCCAAGAACTTTATTATTACTTTACCAAGTGCTTGACTGCAGAATATTCCATGATTACTAATTCGGTTACTATTGATGGTTCACCCTAAGATGCAGAATTTGTTCATTTGTTTAATTTATTTGCCACCTATTACTATGGGGCTATTCTAGGCAGATTATAACAGGAAAAAGAATATTCAATATTTTAGAATCTTGCCAATTCTAAGGCTGGTAGCTATATTTCTTGTCGTAATTTTGATTTTCTTTACATATAATCTTAATCTGATTTTTTTTACCATATTCATTGACTTTCATGACTAGATCATTTGCAGGTCATTTGCATTTTTTAGCTATCAGAATAGTGTCATCACCATAGCAAATAATTGATGTTTCTTCTTCCAACTTTAAAACCATGCTCACCTTCAAATCCAGCATTCCTCAGTATATACTCAACATAGAGGCTGAATAAATAAGAGGAAAATATACAGATGTTCTCTATCACCTTGACTTAATTTGTTTTACTGGTCAGGTTAATTAATCAGTTGATCTATTTTATTATAGAATCTGCTGAGCCTACAGACATAAGAGAAAATACATATTGTGCTTGAAATTGATAGTTTTAGTATGTTAATTTAAATGACATGAGACTTCAGGCAAAGAACCTGGGAGAAACTAGAGGGGATGATTGGGATGGAAACACTTCAAGTAGTCCAAAGGACTGGTTGCCACTGAAGGCAGCAATTGAAGGAAGGCTTGTACCTTGTTTTTTTAATTGATCTTGAAAAATACAATAAATTACATAAATGCTTAGATTTTCAAAAATAGTCCTACAGTGTTACATATGAGTTAATCACAAAAATAATAGGTAGCTGTATCACACTATTGCATTACTTGATAAAGTGTTCCTTTTTAACTGGCAGCAGTGCTGTATATTATTCCATTGTTTAGTATATTTATTACTCCTATATTAAGAGACTTTGGACATCCAGTTTACTACTTTTGCTTGAGGATGGATTTGCATTATGTGACGATATAAAACTCATTTTTAGTTGTGAGAATAAATTATAAAGAATGAATTATAATTTCGGTGCTTTATTGACAAGTGAAATCCAAATAAACTGCATTTTTAATTTTTTATATGCTCTGGATTTTCTGGAAGTTGTACTTCACTTCCTCTTTCTTGCTTACATTAGTTAATATAATACAAGAACAATTCTGAGAATTTTTCTACCAATGTTTAATTTGAAAACAAACTAATTTAATTTTACATCATTTGTTAAAAACATGAAATTATAAAATGTAAAATGTTGAAATATGAATAGTTATGGCGTGGTAAGATCATGAAATAATTTTGACTTGAAATTAGTTAGTTAATTGAATTGAATAACAATGTATAGCTTCATTCATTTGTAGAAATCTATTATTTCCTAGCATTAGGCAAACAATCCGTATGGTTCTTTTCCCTTTTACAACCTGTTTAACCTCAATAATGGAAAATAACTATAAAATTTATATTGTAAGTGAAGAAAAGTACTGCTTTGTATATTGCTTTGTATATTTCTGTTTTCTTCTTTAAAATACAGAATGAAGAGAATGTAGACTTACGACAGACTTACAGTACTTCACTTTCTGAATATTCAAACCACAATGACTCTTCTCTTTTCTACGTCCCATGGTCCACTTATGCAGATGATAATAAACAACCTTCAAATTCTCAAATTAGTGTAAAGAGCAGGTATATGATTTAAGAATTAAATGAACTTTGATATTTGTTACGCTTTCTGGCATAAGACAGAATGTTGGGGATTTTCTAAATTGTTTCTAATGTGCAACAATCTGCACAGAGCACTTTTATTTTTGCCCCTAATTTATAGCATATATTTAACTTTTATAGAATGGATGAAATTTCAAATACTCTCCTGTTACTAACTCTGGGTTTTGTTTTTTGTTTTTAAAAGAATGATAAGGAAAAAAAACCTGGCAAAAAAGAAACTGAAAGGCTCTGAATAATGTTATGTCATCCTCTTCCATTCTGTAAACATATTTGCCTTTGATCTACCCTTTCTTTCACAGAAATATAGTGATAGATGTAAAAACCAAAGCCTTCAAATGTCTCTCCTCTAATAGCAAGAGAATAATTTAAGAATTAGAACTGTATATTTCACCATATCCCCTTATGTTGTACTGTATTCTACTGTGGCTGATCATTTTGTTAGTCTAAATGACAATCTGAGAAGTCAACTGAAGATGAAAAAAAAGTCTCCTCTTGCATTTTATACTTATAAAAGACGTTAGTGAGAATGTTTAGAGAATGAGGGCAGCAAAATCTTTTAAGGAATGATTTTGATGGTCTGAGGTTTATAAAATCATCTGGGCCTGAAGTTTGGAATTTGGGAAAATTTTCTGGCATTACTACTTGTATTTATAAAAAGGGATTAATAAAAAAGGTGTGATTTTGGCCTTTCCAACCCATGGAATCTTGGAGGTTGTTTTATTTAACACTGACATTTGTTTTTGCCTTTGAAAATTACATCAGTTTTATATTTTTAATGTGGATGTATTTGCTCTGAATAACTATTAAAGTAAGTGCAGCAATAAAACATGGAGATATTATACAGTATTCTGTTATTTTACAAGTTGCACTGCTGAACAACTGTCATCTTAGCAGGCTTTTACAATACAAATCAATACAAAGCTTACATATTGTCAGATGAATGCAAGGCTGACAAATTGTTAAATCATTTGAGATTTCCTCCAATAGCAGTTTGGATATATTTGAATTATAGAAGTTCTTGTATTAAATTGTGAATTAATGTACAATTATGTGTCATTTAGATCATGTTTGGTTGTGAAATTCATTTTTATCAGCTGTTGTCTGATAGGAAGCTAGCAGAGTAAAATATAGAAAAAAATTAGTTATGCCATGTAAGAAGGAACTTGGTGAAATAAGTTGTAGTTCTGGATAATTCATTGTATCATAGGTATAGACTATACAATTAAAAAGCCTAAAGATAATAGAATTTAGATGATAAGCAACAATTCACCATATTTTATTTGTCCTCAGGATTCAAACAGAAAGAAATGACTATGGCAGTGAAACAGACCTATATGGACTTGTATCTAACATCTTGGAAGAACAAGATAAATCACAGCCATATTTTACTGAAGGGTTGGTACTGTATTTGACATAGATGCTCACTGTTATAAGCAGCGTTCATCATATATAGCTACTTTTTCAGTAGTTAACCTACTTCTAATAATAAAAGGTTGCAATTTCTGTTCCTATTTTAGCAAAGCTTTGATGCATACATACTTGAAAATTTAAAAATTTTAAGTATTTTTTCAGCTTTTAGTAAGTGTCTTAAACAGTATATTGGATCTATTTCAAAAATCTATGTTCTTGAATTTATTCATTAAATAAGATATATGCAGGTTACTTGCAACCTCCCCATATTGGCAGCATACCTACCTTTTTAATATTTATTTTTACTTTAATATATATGTTCTAAGACTATAATTGTAATAGCCTTTAATAGCTCTCTGGATACATTAATTATAGGACACATCAAAACTAAAAGCATAAAGTTTAAAACCTAGTAAGGAATTGCCACAACTATTTATGTTTCATTCTTCTAGAGCATGTGCCTCCAGTTTAAAATCTGTATGGCCTGTGAGCACTACTCGATTTACAGACCACCCTGATTTGTTGTCTGAAACAAAAAGAGCAATAGATGGAGTCATTCCTCAACAGGCTTTTTATGGTGGAGAATCTTTACCAGTTTCTGAAAAACAGTATCTGCACACTGGTAATGTAACTTTGCATCAGAAGGTGGATGACCTTTACCATGAGCTTACTAATATAGATCTTGATGAACAATGGCTGTTTCCTTCCAGGAATGATAATCTCAGCTGTTACAACGTTCAGTCCAATGAGAATGCAAAGTCATCACAATTTCAAGACTATCCGTATGTGAAAACATGTTTTACCCCACAAACCAATCTTTTAGAAACAATAAAAGAATCAGGAACAGATACCTACACGTATGGAAGAGATAAAATGGGTCCTAAGGGACATGATTCACAACATCAAAAGAAAGCTGAAATGTTTCTTTCACAATTTAATAGGTATGGTGAAAGTGCTGATTATTATAGATACCTGGATTATTCTCATCTTAATAAAGTAAAACAAAATAAAAACATAAATTATGGTGTTCAAGAAAGTAAAAAATTACCAAGTGGAACACCTGAGCTACCAATGTTAGATACAGATAATTATAGTAAAATTTTTCAAAACAAACAAGTTGTCCAAAAGAAAATGGAAGATGTAACTTCAGAACAGCAAAGTTTTACATTTCAAAAGACTACAGGACTCATATCAGAAAAACAGTTTGTGAATGAAAATTCATTTACCCCTGATTTTGGTTTAAAGTCGGATTTTACCCTGAAATCTCATATAGCTGTTCCAGGAAGTGGTGATTTTGCAAACGTTACAGAAAATTCAGATTATTTCAAATCACTGAATATTTTAGCAACAAACCCAGTAACTACTTCACCAAGCACAAATCTGAGGCCAACATGGATAAATATACAAGCTAAAAACAGTTCATCTCTCCCTATTCGGAATCAAAGCACCTTGATAAAATTGAGTAATTTATCTACAGGTTCAAAAGGTTCCAATCATTCTTACGATTTTTCTCAACTATCATCAACCAATGTAACTTTAAATAATAATTTGTTGCTTCAGAAATACCGCCAAGAAGCACCTACAGTATTTTCCGATTTTGATTTCAAAGATGGTGGTGCTGCAGACAGAGTTTCTTCTTCCAGTCATACAGAAGGATTAAGTAAAGTAGAAGAAAGCCTTTTTGAGTGCATTATTGACAAAAAAATTAAGCCGCCAAATGGTTTTTGTGATAACTATTCACAGCAATATGGGATCATTGAAAATGTGAACAAGCACAATTTTCAAGTTAAACCACAGACTGGACATTATGAGGTTGAGGAAGGCCAAAAACATTTAGATGGATTGTCTCAAAATTCTTACCAAGATATATTGGAGTCTCAAGGCCACTTAAATAGTCATAGACAAGGAAGTGGAGATAGTAATATTGTCAGTAACCGTGTAAATCGCAACCAGGCTTCTTGTTTCTCAAATAATTTTATGATGGGTGATTTGAGACATAGCCCAAATGCCCAACAGTTAAATTCAAATAGATTTCCTTTGAAATCCAACCATGCTTTTGGACCGTCAGTTATTCCTTTGATGGATTCCTATGATTTGTTTTCCTATGAGGATTTAAGCCATTTTTACCCATATTTTAATGATATGATGTATGGAGACAATTCTTTCACCGGCTTCATGCCAACATTTGGATTTCAAAGACCAGTGAAAACTCGAAGTGGATCAGCCAGTGAGCTTCATATTAGATTGGAAGAATGTTATGAACAGTGGAGAGCTCTAGAAAAAGAAAGGAAAAAGGTAAGAAACTTAACGCAGAATAGAATAGTTATTACAAATAATATATGTCTTATTTTTACATTTCTTCTTAAACTACTTCTAAAAGAAATAGAAGTTCCAAATATCCATATTCTACTGTACTAAAAAAACCTAGATCCCAAGATATAAAACAATGGAAAAATTTAATTGTTAATAGCTACCTTAATAGAAGAAAAGGAGCAGCAGTCATGTATATGTTTTCTCTAGTATTAATCCAATTGAATTCAGTGGGTTTATTTTTGGTCATGTGTTAGATTTCCCAACAGTGGTACTCCAAAATTTATATCTCTTCCTCGTAAAATGAAAGTAGCTTATTTTTATATGGAAGAATAAAGTATTACTCTTGAGAACACAAGTACTGCCTTCATCCAAAAATTGAATACAGATAGTTCTTGACTTACGACTTTAATCGAGCCCAAAATTTCTGTTGCTAAACGAGACATTTGTTAAATGAATTTTGCCCCATTTTAAACCTTTCTTGCCATAGTTCTTAAGTGTATACTGCAATTGTTGCTAAGTAAAACAGTTGTTAAGTGAGTTTTCCCCCATTTTATGACCTTTCTTGCTACAGTTGTTAAGTGAATCACTGCATTTGTTAAGTTAATAATAACACGATTATTAAGTGAATCTGGCTTCCCCATTGACTTTGCTTGTTAGAAAGTCACAAAAAGTGATCACATGACCATGCAATACTGCAACAGTCGTAAATACATGCCAGTTGCTAAGCATCCAAATCAAGGGAATGCTGCAATGGTCATAAGTGTGAAAAATGGTTTTAAGTCAGTTTTTCAGTGCTGTTGTAACTTTGAATGCTTACTAAACAAATTGTTGTCAGTTGAGGATTACCTACAGATGGCAAAGATGCACTATCAATTTACCCTCCTTCTACAGGTAGTCTTTGACTTACAACAATTCATTTAGTGACTGAAATTACAATGGCACTTGTTCGCTTTGTTGTGATTTTGCTGAAAACCAGAAGTATATCCTGGCAAAAACATAAATCACAATCGTGTGACATTTGGATGCTGCAAATAGTGGTAAATGTGGACCAGTTGCTGAGCACCTGAAATGTGGTCACATGATTGGGGGAGGACAGCTATTGGAACTTTGGAACCAGGTCATAAATATCTTTGGGGAGGTCAGTGTAACTGTGAACAATTTCTAAGTGACTGGTCATGAGGACTATCTATACCAGGGATAGGCAACCTTGGCTCTTTTATGACTCGTGGACTTCAACTCCCAGAATTCCTGAGCCAGCCATGCTGAGGGAAAAGGGAGAAGTTTCCAAGCTGAGCCATGCTGGCTCAGGAATTCTGGGAGTTGAAGTCCACGAGTCATAAAAGAGCCAAGGTTGCCTATCCCTGATCTATACAATGGTTGCAGCACCCTGCGGTCTTATGGTAATGATTTATGATCTTCCCAGCCAACGTCTAACAAGTAAAATCAATGGGTGAAGCCAGATTCATATAATGACCATTTGATTGACATAATGACATGACTTTGATCAAATCATGGTGATTTGATTAACAACCATGGTAAAAATGGTTGTAAAATTGAGTCCAGTTACATGATGATTGAATTGCTTAATGACTGTATTGCCTAATGGCTGAAATTCTGGTCCCAATTGTTGTCATAAGTCAAACACTATCTCTATATTGTATTACATAAGTGCACCTAGTAGATGCTTCTATAACTGTTCTTTTCAAATATATTAAATTCTAAGAAAATCCATAAAACAGCAGTTTTGGCTTCATTAACATCCTCTTCTAGATTTCTTCCTTGTGGGTAGAACACAAATTATGAAGATCAAGATAGAACTAATCTCCATAATATGCTTATTTCTATGCAAACATGTTCTGTTGCTGGGTATGTTATGATACCCGTGGTATTTAATATCTGATATCAGATTACATATATATAGTCCTCGACTTACAACAGTTTGTTTAGTGACCGTTCAAAGTTACAATGGCACTGAAAAAAGTGATTTATGACCATTTTTTACTCTTAAGACCATAACAGCATCCCTATGGTCATATGGACAAAATTCAGACACTTGGTAACTGACTTATATTTATGGCAGTGTCCTGGGGTCATGTCTCTGATAAGCAAAGTCAATGAGGAAGCCAGATTCACTTAACAACCGTGTGACTAACTTAACAACTGCCACGATTCACTTAACAAATGTGGCAAGAAAAGTCATAAAATGGAGCATAACTGATTTAACAAATGTCTCACTTAGCAACAGAAATTATGGGCTCAATTGTGGTTGTAAGTCGAGGTGTGGACTCCAATCCTTTTCTTGTTTTCAAGAAATTGAATAACTTGTCAGTTGAATTTTAAAATACTTAATATTTCCAGAGCCTCTTTTCTTTGTTATCCTCCAAAGGGAGGATCCATTCTGGATGAAATGAGTTTACAATCAAATAAGGACGTCAACTGGGGACTTCGTATCTTCCTTTGATCTGTCAGAGATTTAAGATACTTTCCCATAGTAGTGGCAGAAACATTTCTCTGATTTTCTTATCAGAACAATCATCTTGAGTTCTAAGCTTTATTTTTTTATTTGCCGTGGGCCCCAAAGGTGTTTTCTATATTTTATTTATGTACCTGTTTGTTTAAACAATTTGTATAGCTGTCCATCTCAAACAATGGGTGTTATACAAAGTTTTAAAAATACCACAAAAGTGCAAACTCATGATGTCCCAATTAAACAATAATCCCCAAAACAAAAGCACATCACCACACCAGTGTTGCTCATCCAGCTATTTTGCTCCAAAGCCTGGAAAAAGAGCTAAGTCTTCAGATCCTTACAAAATCTTTAACAGCATCTGGGCCATCTGGATCTCTCAGGGGAGATCCCAGATTGAGATCTGGATAACCCATAGTAACTAAATCTCTAAAAGACTTTACTCATATCTGGAGAACCCATTAATCATCCTTAGTTCAAGTGCAGGTTTGAACTAAGGTTAAATATTCCAATGTATGCTGTATGTGATCTCCGTTATGTCTATCATAAAAAACATACCTAGAATACATTAGGTTTTTTTTAATCTCTAGGAAGAATATTGGTAAGGTGTCAGATCCATACCATCCACAAGTGCTTCCTGAATGGAAATGTACTTCTTATCCTCTTGTGATGCACAGACGGTATTTTGATCAGGAATTTTACAGATTGTTGTAAGCCGCCTAGAGTATCCTAATGGCAAGATAGGCAGCAAATAAATTTAACAAACAAACAAATATTATTCTCAAGACCTCCCACTGAACCTCTGATATCTTCCAGGCCCATGTCTTTAGTACAGGTAAATAGTCATTAATTTGACCAAAAGAATCTCCAAGCTGATTCCCCTTTCTGTTTATAAATTCTTACACATTTTAGCAAGACATTAAAATGAATATTAAATATATATCCTTATTTCATCTTACTGATTCCATTTTTGTGCCATTTAATTCCAGTTGTCTAGGTAAGAAAGCTACTAGCCCTTTTCTGGCTAAATAGTTTAAAGATAATTTAAATTGCAAGTCCTATGATAGCAAATTTTCTAAACTTTCCCTTGTTGCCCATGCACTTTGACAAGACTGTCACCTTAACTATATTTTCTTGTTATGTCTCCTTATTGGAAATATGCATGGCAACTTTCTGGATATACTTTCATTAAATATTATAAGTTATTTCATAGTAACTTATTTAAAAAGCAACTTTTAATAGCTGCAGGTTGGCATAGATCTGTTCTTACTCACATGTCAGTCTGTGATATCACATTTATTCTAAAGGTTCCTTCTAATTTGATGTAAAGGAGCTATCTAAGGTTAAGCACTATTTCAGCTTCAACTAGGTTTATCAGCTACTAATGATAAAATAATAACTTTTTCTCTTCCTAATGCTATCCTCATATACATTTTTAATTGGCTGTAGAAAAGTAGAAGATATAGCAACAGCTATAGCACTTAGATTTATATACCACTCCACAGTGCTTTACAATCCTCTCTTAAGTGGTTTTACAGAGTCAGCATATTGCCCCCAACAATCTGGGTTCTCATTTTACATCTCAAAAGGAAGGAAGGCTGAGTCAATATATGTGGTTATATAATTACAAGTTACATAATTTTGTACTTCCTCCATGCCAACCAGAAAGAAACTTTACATCTGACCAATATCAAAATTTCAGTGTTTTCTATTCTATTATTAAATTTAACAAATTATTGTCTTCTAAAATTGTATGACTGAAATTTTGAACTGTAAACTTCTGCTAGGGAATATATATTAGACAAACACACACACACACACACACACTTAACAGTTGGAATCCAGCAGCTATGTTTGGAGCTGATATCATTATATGCATCCCTGAAGTGGAGGCAAATAACTATTTTATAGTCTTAATGTGACATTAGTTATTCTGCTTTTCAGACTGAATCTGCTCTTGCCAAGAATTACCCTGGGAAGAAGGTATCTAGCACTAATAACACTCCTATCCCAAGACTAACGTCAAATCCATCCAGAGTTGACCGTTTAATTGTGGATCAGTTACGAGAGCAAGCCAGAGTGAGTTATTTAAATTTCAAATTCATATTTTATCAGCTTTGTTACTTTCCCCAAATGAGCGTAAACATTCTGCCAAACAGAAAGATTGACCTTTACATGCAGTGAAATGTTTCTTTAACTTTTTATGCCTTGCTCCTCCACCTCACTCCTAATAGACATGACTGCACAAAACAATTTTATATAATTCATTTGATGTTGGACACAGTTTGTTCTATCTTCAGTCCTGTCAGTTCTAAGGAAGGAGGACTGAATGCAATTTCCATCAACTTTTCTTGCTATAAGCTGGCATTCCTGCTCCCTCTTACTGGTTTTTCTCCACCTTGGGCTCTTGCGTTAGTGATGAAAGTAGAAGCAGGCATGTGTTGGGAAGGGAACACCACCATGTAAAAAAAGGAGTAAGTACCTTCAAACACTGAGAAAAAGTATTTGCTTGCATATTTTAATTCTACAATTATCTTCATATCATGAATCTGAAGTTTATTAAGATTAGAACAGTTCAAGGAGATAAATAAGTGAAACAAGTTACACTAGTTATTTATTTAATATATTTCCAGTACTCTAAAATATGACTTGTCTTGGCAGAGGACATAGAATAAAAATATTTTTAGAACATTCATGAAAAAAATCTAAAAACCTGACAGTGATAAGTAGAAACAATAGCAATAAATACATTAAGCAATAACCACAGCAATACCATAAAAATAGACAATTTAAAAAATGGCAACATCAAATTGGGCAAAGGCTTCTGAATCAGTTTGATTTTCACTGTTTTTGTTTTTAAAAAGCAAAGAAAGGTTAGGTAATTACTTTGTGGAAGCTATTCCACAATTTCTATGCTGCTATGGAGCAGTGACATCTTGCTTCAGCTTGTTCCTCCCCCAACCTCCCAGAAGTGAAGAATTTGTAACAATTATTCCTAATAGATCTAACTGGTTGGGCTGATACTGGCTGGAGTAAGTGGTCCTGCAGGTACAGGTAACTTTATCATGATCCAATTATTGTAGTTATCAGTAAAAAAAAAACCTGGAATATTGTTCTATAAATATAACTTTCAAAAACAAAATGTTTTGAAACTCTTAAATTCAGAATATTGTGAAATGGCATGGGGATACTTTAGCAAACACAAATAGGACAGTTGCCTTGGATTCACAGAAATGTAATTCTTTGAAATATTTAAAAAGAAATTTCATAGTTTTATAGTGAGGCCTTCAGTAATAATTTTTCTTTTCAATACTTGAGAAAGGGCTAAATTTCTCTTGACAGAAGTCAATTAGGATGGAGTTTAAACTGTTTTCTATTAATATTCATAGGTTGTGACTCTGCTGGGAAAGATGGAACGTCTTCGAAGTTCTCCCCTTCATGCTAATATCTGTACTGCTCTTGATAAGCACTTGGAAGCAATACATGTTGTACAGTCCCGTAGAAAGGATGAAATTGTCAATGCTTCACATCGGCAAAGACAAGGAGGCCCCCGGTGTCAAGATGACAGAGGTAATACAGAATAATAGAGTTGGAAGGGACCTTGGAGGCTTTCTAGTTCAGTGCCTGCCGAAACAGGAGACCCTATATCATTTTGGAGAAGTAGCTGTCCAATCCCTTCTTAAAAACCTCCAGGGATGGAACGCCCATAACTTCTGAAGGCAAGCTATTCCACTGATAATTTTTCTAACTGTCCGGAAATTTCTCATTATTTTCTGGTTGAATCTCTCTGACAAGTTTCAGTATATTACTTCTAGTCTTGCCCTCAGGTGCTTCGGAGAATAGCATGTCCCCCTCTTTGTAACAGTCCCTCAAATATTGGAAGACTGCTATGATGTCAACCTTATCTGTTCATCATATGTTTTAGTCTTCAGATCCCTAATCATCTTGGTTGCTTTTCTCTGCACTTTTTCTACAGTCTCAATATCTTTTTTGTGTTGTGACCAGAACTGGGCGCAGTATTCCACTGTGATCTTACTAAGGCAGTATATAGCAATACGAATACTTCCTGTGAACTTGAAGTATTCTTTGTTGATGCAGTCTAGGACTGCTAGCTCATACTTAAATGGTTGTCCACTAGGACTCCTAGATACATCTCACAATTACTGTTGTTGAGTCAGATACCACTTATTCTGCACCTCTGTATTTGGGTTTTCTTGCCTAAGTCTAAAACCTTAGTTTTCTCATCACCAAATTGCATTTTGTTGGATAGCGCCCACTGTTCAAGATCTTCCTGGATCTTGAGCTTATCTTCTAAAGTGTTTTTCTATTCCCCCTTGTTTGGTGTTGTCTGCAAATTTTATGAGTTCTTCTATTCCCTCATTTAAATCAACTGTGAAGATGTTGAAGAGTATTAGGCCTAGGACAGAACCTTGGGGTACCCCACTGCATATTTCCCTCCATATAGATCTAGTTCCATTAAGTGCTACATGTTGAGTACAGTTTGTCAGCCAGTTACATAGCCATCTGGTAGCGATGCTGCCCACCCCACATTTTTCTATCTTCCCAAGATGTAGGTTGTGGTCTACTTTGTCAGATACCTTACTGAAGTCCAAGTATTATGTCCACAACATTTCACTGGTCCACTAATTTAGTCACTTTGTCTAACAATGCAATAAAATTTGGGCATGATCTGTTTTGACAAAACCTATTGGTTCTAGTAATAGTTTGTTTGCTTCTAGGTGTACACAGATCTGTTGTTTGATTATCTTTCCTAAAGATGGGAACCACATCAGTTCTTTTCTAGTCCTCTGATACTTCTCTAATGTTCTATTAGTGGACCAATTGTTTCCTTGACTTTTTATTTTTTGCATATTGAAAGAATTTTTAAAAAATATTTTTGACATTTGTTGCAAGTCTTAGCTCATTCTGAGCCTCAGCTTTTCTGACTTTACTTTGCAGATTCAGGCTATATCCTGGTATTCTGCCTTAGTTATGGGTCCCTCTTTCCATTTTTTTATACTTGTCCTTTTTGTCTTCCAGTTTACAGAGAGTTCTTTATGCAACTATGCTAATTTCTTCTTGGATC
Organism: Azemiops feae; assembly: GCA_023970755.1. Taxonomy (NCBI): domain Eukaryota; kingdom Metazoa; phylum Chordata; class Lepidosauria; order Squamata; family Viperidae; genus Azemiops; species Azemiops feae. Next base: position 99,324 of record JALGBA010001482.1, read on the forward strand.
TCTTATTTTTCTTTTCAGTGGTATTATGCTGGACTGGGTTTTATAATCTCATTTTTTCTGAATTTCTCAAGCTTCTTGAGTTGTTTTTTCCTATACCATTTCAGACAAATAGCTGTCCAGTCTCTTCTTAAAAACTTCTGGAGGCAGGCTGTTCCACTGATTAATTGTTCTAACTGTCAGGAAATTTCTCCTTAGTTCTAGGTTGCTTCTCTCCTTGATTAGTTTCCATCCGTTGCTTCTTGTCCTGCCTTCAGATGCTTTGGAGAATAGCTTGACTCCCTCTTCTTTGTGGCAACCCCTGAAATATTGGAACATTGCTATCATGTCACCCCTATTATATTATATTATACTGAATTCCAAAATGACATGGTACTTTCCCCCAAAAGTCCTACAACTTCAATCTCTTCTATCTTTTCAACTCTGTTGGTAAGAATTAAGTCCAGTATAGCTGATCCTCTAGTTCAGAGGTCACCAACCTTTGTCGGTTGGTGGACCAGAGGAAAAGGGAGGGGGAAGCATTTTACATGCGTGCGTGCGGATGGGGCCGTAAGCACACGCGTGCCACAAATGGGGCGGGGCTAACGCCTGTGCGATACTCGCTAGCCCTGCCCCGTTCTTGTGGGTGCAGCGCCTTGTTTTCATGCCCCATGGTGCATTGTCCATTTTTGCACCTTGCAGCGTGTGTCAGCCTGTTTTTGTACCCCACGGTGCAGCAGCGGCCCATTTTTGCAGCCCGTGGTGCAGTGGCAACCCATTTTTGAGTCCTGTTTTTGCGCCCCACAGCCGTGGCGCTAGCGTGAGGGTTTGCGCGCACATGCACGCATACTGGTCAGCCTGTACCGTGGCCCAGTGTCCAGGAGGCCATGGCCCACTACTATCCCACAGCCCACAGATTGGGGACCCCTGCTCTAGTTCCTTTCTCTACATTTTGGGAGACAAAATTTTGTCTAGAATCTATTTGATCTCTAACTAGGGACAGTTCACCTCCCAATTGATATTAAGATAGTTAAAGTCCCCCAATATTACTGTGATGTGCTTCTTGCACATCTTAACTAACTGAGCAAAAGTATTATTAAAGTATTCTATCTTTGCATCTTTTTTAACAAAAACTTGTTAGCTCTTAATATTTGTTACTCAAAGGAAAAAGTTTAATAATAATTTGCAACTTTCCAACTTAGCACAAAATAAGCTATTTATTTAATATCTCCAAAACCATGTATTGACAATTGCTGTTGATTGATGCATGATTACATGAAACTAAACTCATTTTATAGGATTTATAAAAATGTTTAAAAAGATCAAAATTAGAGTGCAAGTACACTTGCTGTAATAATAAAAAAGGGTGAGATATTACATTATGTACCTTTTCAAAGATAGAATTATAATTCTTGTATTTTCTTACTTTTCCTTTGAAACCATGGTTATTGGCAGATTCTGCATTTGTGAATAAAATGGAAGATAGTTATTAAACGAATTGAAAGCAAATATATGTGTTTCAGGATAATGTTGCAGGATCCAATCTGGGTTGGTCGCCGGGACTAGAGGTTTTTTTCTTCCGAGCTTTCGGACTCGTGCTGGAGCCCCCATCCTCTTAAGGAGCTTCTCTCTAGCCTGCATAATTATTAAACTTAGAAATGAGTGTGTGCAGCACTGGATTGAAAGCAGGATAGAATACTTCATATCTGGCATGGGTGCGCTCTCTGTACCTGTTGGTGCCAACAGATATAAAGAGACTGCCCACATCAGATTCAAAGCACTCTTGCCCACTTCAGATTAGTTATTGTACACTTTAGTTAGAAATATACTCCATTAAAAAATGGGAAAACTATACAGATAATTTTTACTCTTGTTTATTACATTAAGTCAAAGCAATGTCAGGATTTCTTAAATGGGAATTCCTTTCATGTTCCGTTTTGATAGGAATAGGTAATATTATATTTACCAGATCTGTATGATTCAGATGTAATATTTTTCTCCCACAGTAGTGTAAAAATAATGCAGTATTGCTGAAATGAATAGCAGATATTGGTGTGGGTTTGTATCTTAGTAATGATTTTGAGTAGTTCATATTTCTATTTTTTCTCATTTTGTAGATGTCCTTGCTCTTGCATTGGCTATTAAAGAGATGTGCATAGCAACACGTAAAGCTCGTACTACACTGTGGTGTGCTCTTCAGATGACATTGCCTAAAACAACTTACACATCTGTACCGGCTGAAATGGAAAAGGTTCTACAAGAGCTAGTAACATCTCAAGATAAATTGTATGATCAGATAAATAGTGGCAATCCTATGATTCAAAGGGGAGATACAAAAAAGCACTGAAAAACAAAGGCAAAACACAAATATATATATAGCAGTATACTAAAAATGGTAAATATATGTTTAAACATTCTGTCCAAATTAAAAATAAATACAAGAAACTAAAGTTGGCTTATGTGAATCCAGCAGCTGATAAGTATCAGTTAACATAAGCCACGATGTCTATGTTAAGGGCTGTAGGAATCAGTATATTAATGAGGCTGAACTACTGTATTAGGTTCAATAAATCAGTACATTTTAAACTTCTAAATCCATTCTACAGTGTAAGTACACACAGTGAGAGTTTGGTTGTATAATAAAAATTCTTTTAGATTAAAATATTACTTTCAAATAATGAACTGAATTACTGTCACATATCGTGTGCGCAGTCTAGTAAGACAAGCTTTGATTGTGAAAAGAAAAAAGGTTTCATTTAGACAATGAGTACTTGGAAACAGAAAGAAAACAAAGCTAAACATACCCAGTATGAAAATTTAAAAAATAAAAATAGTTAAAGGAAGACATATTTATGAATTTGAAATCTTATTCTAAGCTTAAGTACCAAAATTAACCTGATTTTCTCAAATTAGTGATACTATCATAAAGTTATTATCCAACCATGCATGTTAGGGAACATAAAAAGAAGTTCTGAAATCATTTGTAACTATTATTTTAAATAATATCAATAAAACATTGCCTGTTTCAAAGTATTTAAATGTAAGCAAAATTACATTTATGTAATCTGTGTCCTTACAGTTGTGCTGCAACTAAAATAATGAGTATTATTTTTAATACCCTTGGTTTACTTTAAGAAGGGTATCAAGAAGTTCTGAAATGCACTTTCTTTACGGTTACACTTTAGCCAGTTTGGTTTGAAATTGTTTAATGTATATTTTGTTTCCTTCGTTTGCTTCTGCATACTTTAGCACTGTTGAACAATTGCTTTTGTCTTAATATCTTTTAATATCTTTTTATTGAATGTGAGTAACTTATTAAATTAGCATGTTATTATGTGGCTCAGGAGATCTTGGGTTTTAACAATATAGCATGAACATAAACTGTATAATGTCTGGATAAAATTTATTAATCTGCCCTTCGCTAGGTACACAGATATTTTAAATATTTGTGTTCTTCCAGCGTTTAGAAATCCTGGTGTGCTAAAAAGTATAATCAAACCACATAAATTGCCTTTTAGATGATGAGAGGAATTGATTGAGATTGCAAGAGAAAATATAGGGAACAATTTTGATCATTGATATGACATTCCATGCTGCCAAAATAAACTGCAGATGGCAGCAAATTCATACCACTATGCTATAATAGCCACTGCAAAAGATGGGTTGAGTTTTGACATTGATATGTTTCATGTTATGAAAACTATTGTACTGACTTCAGTCTCTCAATTAATAAACTGGATTTTGTTGCAATAAATTTCTCTTATGTCTATGCTTTGTCTTTCAGAGACAAGATAGTGGCAAATAGACCTTTATAAGTTAAAAACTTCAGGCTCCCATGTTTCACTTTTCCAGATTTTTACAAGCTTTTAGCTGTACTTTCTAAACGGGTCTGAGAACTAGGGATGCACTTCTATTCAATTTAGGTGGGAGAGGCATTTTGGACCCAGCATAGTATGCTTCCTGTATCTTATCATTGATTCCTTCAACAAACCATGAATGTCCTGGAACTGCAAGCCCAGGAAAAGGAGTGACAGGTAGCTTGAGCATATAAATATGAGATCCAATGCACTTTTCCCACTTTGCACATTTGTATGGAGAACTATAGTACTACTTGTTCAATAGAAATGACAAAATTTGATCCGGCCAATATTTGGAAATAGCATAACACAAAATGTAAACTTCCAGTTCTTATTGGATAGGTCAATACAACATTTAAGAGAGACTATTTCCTATTTAATGAATTGGGTAATCTACTTTTTCTTGAAAATAGATGTTTTGTTTATTTACACCCCACCTTTATTATTTTTATAAATAACTCAAGGTGATGAACATACCCAATACCCAATTCTCCCTCCTATTTTTCCCATATCAAAAACTGTGTGAAGTGAATTGGGCTGAGAGAGAATGACTGGCCAATGTTAACAGTATTTTTAGATGCTGTAATCACTTCAAAATCACCTCTGTAATGGAACTACTGTTGTTCTTGTTTGATGTTGCTTGGAAATAAACACATAGCTGAATCTTTCCAATATCATAATCTTAAAGAACTAATCCTCGCTACATCCACTTCAGCATGGTTCCCATCTTTCTCCTCAGTCTCTTGATCACTGCAGCAATGAAAAGGTTTTTTTTCTACATTAAGATGCAGTGCTACCTTTTTTGTCTTTTAAGCTTGCTTTTTCAGATAATTGTAAACAGGACTTTGTTTGGGGGGGGGGGGTTGATGCTTCCATTGGCCTTTGCTTGCTATCCTGTAGAGCACATGTATTTATGCTATTTAGATCCTATTTCTGAAATGTTTGGGTTGCTGCAACAAACTTCTCCCTCTGAGAGCCACTCAGTGTCTTAATATTTCTGAGTGAATCTTGTACCATTGGCAGTTGTAAAAATTGCCAATAGTTTATAAAAGAATGTTTAGTTTCAGATCCTCCTTTGAAAAAGACCCCTGAAGATGAAATTATCAGCTTTCTCTAGCCTTTTGGATTCATTACAATTAGTTTAAAGCAATTTCCATCAAACAAGGAGTCTCAGCTTCAAAGCTACACAAATACTATTAATTTCATCAGCTCCGTAACATCTGCTCACTTTACAAATTTTTGTTATCTTCTAAGCATTAGGAAAAAGCTAGAATCATCTGAGAACTCTGAAAAAAGATACCAAATGTTTCCTTTGGTACCTTCAAAGTAGTCATCTCAGTTGCTATCTTGCAACTTTTTTTTCCTGGTTATGGACTTTTGTTTCCTACATCCTTATCTGTCTATCAATTGGTATCAAGCCTAAACTCTTCAGCTGAGTCCAGCCAGTAAGCCAGTTTTCAATTCACTGAACTCTGCATTAGAGTGGAAGATCAGGGGATCAGTAATTAGTGAAGCCTTGATTAATATATTAATCAATACAGCTGTACTGTCAATTGTCATCATGGGACAGATTCCAGTTTTCAACAAACTTTAAATAGAAGAATTCTGGTTCCTCATAATAATATTATGATGCCTGGTATCCTCCTATTATACCCTCGGAAAACTGTCTCCCTGATCATCTAGATTCTACAATGAAATTCTAGCTGCCAAAGAAAGACTCTTCCTCTAAATTTCCAGTAAAAATCCTTCAATTGTTTCCTGAGGATGCTTCACAAGTTCTGACACTGCCCATGTTATTGATTCCTCCTATATTGTATTATTGAATCTTCTGGAAGTCTTGCCATCAAACTCATGTGTACTTCTCATTATATTAACATCAGTGTTATGCATTTTTTCATTTCTGATAGGGAGGATTCTAATTCTGATTTTTGTTTGTATCTAATGTCTGAACTTTGTAATCACTAGATCTACATTGCCAGAACTCTAGATTTGATGTTCAACAAAACCAACTTACATGCACAGTCTTATTGCGCTGAGGTAACCCAGGAGTAAATACAGTAAACTGGTTTGTATTAAATGGTGGTTTATATTACACTATCTATAATATACACTAGGAATAAAATACATACACGTAGTAATACAGCAAACTCCCAACACACAGCAATTACAGCAGGAAACCGACGAGAAAGACTCCAGCAAAGCTTCCCTTTTATATCCAGACTCTTAAAGGGATACACACACCTGCTGAGTCATTCTTATCATTGCATCATCCACCTTACATTACATCATTACATAAGCTGTTTAACCTTTAAATCATTATCCTGACACTTTGGCTTGTTGTTCATTCTGATTAAACTCTAGTTGCCTATATTCAGTGTTGCTCAAAGGAGCTAATGATGTTTGGAATTGTGTCCACTTATCCTCCTATATATATTGTATACTCCAGGAAATTGAAGTGCACATAGACTAAAAGATAAATGTAATTTCTTCTTCCAACATCACTACCAACATTCCATAATAGCAAAACATAACAAGGAGCAAAAATACACATTGTTCTGGTAATTAAAGAGAACAGAAAATTAAACTCAGCAAATTGCCAAACTTATTCAGCTGCTGCATTAGCTATATACAGTATAATATACTAAAATTTCTTAAGGAAAAGGATAGCATTTCTCATTACTCGCTTTTAGTCAAGAAAAATCATCCAATACATTTCTGAGGCCTTTACAATGCTAAACACCAAAACACCATTCTTAAATATGATTTTTATTTCAGTCCCATACAACTGGTGGCGATCACCTAGCAGCATTGTTCATGATTGAGGTCAGTGGATTTATATAAAAGATTTCGACAAAGATGAGAAATCTTTTTGATGGCAATGAATTATGTAGCTGTACAACTCTCAACTCTCTACTTGGAATTCAAAAATTAAAGACCACAACCTGCTGCATAAGAATAGATCAAACATAATCCAACCTGTTCCCATTTCTAGGATTTTGGGCCTTGGCTAATTACCAGGGGACATTTTCTTAACAACTGATGTACCAATTGCATTGATGCATCCAAATCAACAAGCTGGCTATTAATCACACCACATTTCTTTGGAGTACATCAGCCAAATTCTCTTATGTCAAATATCCAAGCTTCCTTATTTCAAACCTGTATGCTGTGTCACATATCATAAAGACCATAATCACAGATTCAGGGTGTGTTTGTCATTTTGTCCTGGAAATTCCCTTCAGTAGAAACAGTAGTGGAGGAGAGGTACAGGAGGGAGGGGCCACCATCATTAATACATTACCTTTGACGCTGCAGCTCACCCCATTCAACAGCATTGCCAGCACCATTGCCAGCCTCTCAAAGGTGCTTTTTTTCCAAAAGGCAACTGTTTTTTCCTTGGTACCTCTCCTCGGTTGGGGAAGAGACATTGTAGTGATTGAAATAAAGGGACGTCTCTCCTAACTCAATCCTGCTGCTGTGAAAATGACAGGGAAGATAGCAATGTGACTCTCCTTTTTAGCCACCTACTCTCCACTACCTGAACTGTTAGAATTAGTTGTCAGTAAAAAAAAAAATATTGTAACAGAAAATCTAGCAATTGCTAAAACAAGGGACAAATAAAAACCAGCCTTCCCATGCCAAAGGGAAGGCAGGATAGTCCATTGCAAAGAATGGGAAAGAGAAAGAGGCACAAAAGGATTTGAATATCATTTCTATATAGATGGCTTGCTCTTGAAATACAGTAGTTGCTAGAATTATTTCATTATGGTTTCTTAATTTTCTTCAATAAAAATTATTTCTCCTAATTTTCTTTAATAAAAAATATTTCTCAGGAATTCTTGGATACTTGTCAGTGGGTCCAATTAGTTCCAAGCTTGCCTCCTGGATGAAATCAGTGTGACATCAGCTGGGAAGTGGCTCAGGGCTTGAATTTTCTCATCAATGGGGTACCTCTTCTGAGTGATGTGTCTTGTGATTTGCAATGTTCTATTTACATTCTGACAAGAGTTCCTATTTTTACTGACTTCCTGAGGATATATTTTTTAGTTATATGACACACACACACACACCTTGAATCCCCAAGGATCTATGCAAGGGTCCTTTTTGTAGACTTCAGCAGGGCATTCTATATCATCATCCCAGAAATTCTGACTGACTTAGCTAGCTATACCTGTCCACTTATATGTGAATTATAAGCTTTCTGACAGATATAAAGCAGATAAAGCCATAAAATCACACTGAATACCCGTTCAATTAGCACAGGCGCCCTCCAGGGCTGTGTGCTCGCTCTCTCCATACCAATGACTACTTTCTCCTAATGGTATCTTAAGATTATATTACTTTGTTTGTATGTACACTGAGAGCTTTTGCACTGGAGACAAATTCCTTCTTTGTCCAATCACATGTGGCCAATAAAATACCTACTCTACTCTACTCTTTTACATTCCCATTCCCATTCTATCCCATATTATTCACATCAGGTGCTAGAATGTACCTTTTTAATCAAGACCCTCTGAAACTAATTGTTGCAAAGCCTCTTCCTCCATAGGTTCCTCAGGGCAACGAAACATACTACATAAAACTCCAAGTTGACATTTGGAAAAGTTATGTGAAAGTTAATATAGCTACACTTAGTACAGTAATGGCACAATTAACAAGTTGCAAAAAAGATATGTATAAAGAACAATAGTGCCCTATGAGCATTGACAAGGAAATTATTTTTAAAATAAATTATTTAGTACTGCAAACGTAAGGAAAACATGATTTGACAGCAATGGCAACAGTATATGTCACAACAGCTGTATCCTTAATAAATCTCAAGACATGAAGTTATTGAAACACAGTATTAATCAAGTAAGAGATCAAGTAGTGAATTCTTCCAACAAAATGTTAGAAATATTTTCTTATTTGTGATCAAATAGTTATTGGAATAGAACACTAACTTTATTGTCACTTTAAGTATGCCTTTGCTAATATCTCAAAATGATTAAATGTTGCAATTAATACCAAGACCTATTGTAATAAATAAAAGAATGGGGCAAATTTAATGTAGCCTTCCTTTACTTGATGTTCTCCTGTTCTTGGCCTTCAATTTTCAATAAATCATCAGTTAATGTATCAGCAAGGAAAAGGTGATAATCAGGAAGGTACAGCAATTACTCTAAAACATTTAAGAGAGTGACTGCATCAAACAAGGGTAGTATTCATTGTATCAAGTCTGGAATCAAGTAGACAGAATCCTGGATGCTGAAATGTTGATGCTGTACTAACATTATAAAACAATAATAGGATAAGTAGCAGGATAAAAAAAGATGCTTTGGGAGCATCTATTATAATAAAGAGGAAAGCAAAGCAATAACTTTAGGCCCCATGTAATTAAGATGACCATGCTTCTGCATTATAGCAAAACTTAAGCAGAGACTTCACTGCTACAAACACAATGTGTACATATACAAAAACAAAACATTGTATTTCTATGAAAGGAAAATTCTTCTTGTTCCAAAATACTTTCCCTCTAAAATGGAAGTCATCTGAGATTTGCTAATTATTATTATAAACATTAAGGATCTTTGCAGAGAAATCATATTGAATTTAGTAGTCTTTGTTTGGGATAAATATGGTAGGTTATAAAGAATGCATGGAGCAAGCAAACAAGCATGTAACATACTAGTTAAATTCATAGAACTTTACCTAAGGTAGCAACAGTACAGCTTTGCTGAAGTCACACAAAAATTTATTAGGCCAATCCTAAACAAATGAAATATGTTGTCTCATATTTGATGTCAGATGTTTACTGCATTGCTCTAAATCCAATGTTATATGCTCATCATGGTGTATTATCTCTTCTTGACAAATACATGGAGCAAACCAGATTTTTCCTCAACAATTCCACCACCTATAAGTAACCTTTGGGTAGACTGAATATTATAGAAGTTCCTTAACTTTACAGTTTTCATGAAAATACTTATAAGAACAGAAAATGACAAGGAGGAAAAATAAAAAGTCACCAGTTCTTTGGTTATACATCTTGGCTATGACAATTCAGCCAAATGCTTGGACAGCAAAACTGTATACACAAAATTTTAAAATCAAAGTTTTTATCATGAGAGAGAAACCATCCCCTCTCCCTGCAAATCTTGCCAAGTGCATGCTGCTGCTTTGGAAAAACAAAGAAAAATGTTCAAAAAGCTTCTGTCTGCTGATCACTCTGGCTGAACGTGCATGCTGTGCCATCTTTTAGATCAGGGCTTTTCAACCTGTGGTACGCGTACCACTTGTGGTACATTAATGAGTGGCAGGTGGTACGCAGCCCTGTCTAGCCAAGTGTAGTGGGGAAGGGAAAGAGCCAGCACAGGCAAAGACTTACAGTGAGAGAGTCCTCTGGAGCTGCAGATTTTACTTATGAATGGAGCCATTTGGGGAGGCTGCCTTAGCCGGCAACCAGCACTTACATTTTTTTTTCTTCCTAAAGTGCCGGCTGGGCTCCTTACTTTCCTTTCTAGCTAATTCTTAAAGGGGAAGTGCTTTTTTAAGCTAGTTCACTCAGCAGCTTGTCTTTTCTGTCTCTGGGGGCCTTTCCTTGTTTGATCAATATATGGAAGAGGGAAAATATGGGGGGGGTTCAAATTCTTCCTTCAGAAGGAGATGGGAATGAGAAAAAGGGAGGCAGGGAAGGGAGGGAGGGAAGGAAGTCCCGCCTTAGCACTTGGCCACCAGCAGCTCTGCCATTGACTTTGCTTGTCAAAAGGTTGCAGAAGGGGATCACATGACCCTGGAACACTGTGACCATCATAAATATGAATCAGTTGCCAAGCATCCAAATATAAATCACATGATCCTGTTGCTGCAATGGTCATAAGTGTGAAAAATGATCATAAGTCATTTCAGTGCAATTGCAACTTTGAACAGGTTTTTTTTTTTGGGGTCATCAAGTTTTTGACACCTTGCTAGGTGGTACTCGAATATTGCCATATCCTAAAAGTGGTACAATCGGTAAAAAGGTTGAAAAGCCCTGTTTTAGATAATGGAGGGGAAGAAAGTCCAGCAGCTGTTCTTGGCTACCGCTTCCTCTCGCCTTTTTGTGTTCTCTTCTTCTCTTTCTCCTTGCGTTCTTGCTTGGTCAACTTGTCTTTCTCCCGCTGGAGTTTGTCCCGCTCTTTCTTTAGCTGGGATTCATCACGTAGATGTTCTCTTTCCAGCTTACGAGCATTCATAACATCTTCCAGGTTTGTATTTTTGAACAAAGCTAACAAGCACAGAGTTGAGGAGAACAAACTTTTGGAGCATATAAAGACTTTGACTAAACATACTTGCAACATGCAACTTCTACTTAAGCCATAGAAACAGAGTATAACTTGAAGGAAAACCAATTTCACATGGTTCTTTGGAAAATCAGATTTAGCATTCAAATCTCAATTCAGACTTGCATTTCTCAGTGAGAAAAATATAATTATTCCTCAATCTACTAAGCTTATTCTGAAGAGAAATAAAGAAAAATAAGAGCATTTAACAAAGTAGAAGATGCAACAGAAATTATTAAGAAAATTGCTGCTGCTGCAGCATGATCTGCACCTAATCAATTAACCCATCAGGAAGACATTGAAGAAAGCTGGAATATCTTACAAGAAAATATTTCCTATAATAATTGAAATAAAAGGAAATTCCATTCTTCTTTACCCAAAATTCTCCTCTAGGGACTGAACACTCTTTAAAATTTTATCCCAATATGCTTCCCCATTATTATTCCAAGAATGACTAAATTTAACTTCAAGAACTATCCTACAAAGGATACATTTGTTAGAAGCAATAGGCATTGCTGCTGCTCCCAAATCTTCATGTACATTTACTTCAGTGTACTGAGTTAAGGATAATAAAATATTTGGAATATGGAAAAATGTACTAAATGCTTATGAAGAATAATTAAGAGGCCAGAAATAATCTTTCATTCTCGTACTGAAATATTCAGAAATAGTTGCCTGTAGTTTTTCCTCCATCAAGGATGGCAATATAGATATCTTCAACCTCCACTTATTCTTGGTATCTATTAACTAGAGATTTCTTAGGAATACAGGAAATTCTATCCCAAACTACCATGGCTAAAATAAAGAACTTATCAACGTGAGTGTGTTTAGTCCATGCTAAAGTCATTTAAATTATTTTGAAGTAGCTTCCTACTTAATGCTGTACGTTCAATAGTACTTATCATATGGGTATACAACCTTTATTATTTTTGACATAATCATAAAGATAACATCTGTTAAATAGATGATAGAACCGTGGTGGCGAACCTATGGCACACGTGCCACAGGTGGCACACAGAGCCCTCTCTATGGGCATGCGCGCTGTTGCCCCAGTCCTAGGACTTCAGTCCTATGAGCAACCTGCATCAATATCCGCGCAGGGTAAGGTTGCCACCCGCGCCTCCCCCTTTTTTGGGGAAAAAAAGGTCAATCAATTCCAACTTCCCGTGAAAGATGATGAAGTTGGAATTGATTGACCTTCCCCCCCCCCCCAATTTCCTGTTTTCTTGCACGCGGTGGCAGATCGTGAGGGAGAAACGGCACGGGGCTGGGAGTCAGGTAAGGAAAGAAAGGCAATTTCTGGGGGGAGCGAGGATTTCTTTCCTTATCTGCCCCACTTGTTCCAAGGCTGCTTTTCGCTCAGACGCATTGCTCTTGCCAATGGCCCAACTGCCCACTTCAGCGTCCTCCCTTCCCGAGCCTCTGGTGCTCCACCTGTCAGAGAACTTTGCAGCTCTGCCTACAGAGCCACCAAAGCTGTATTCAGTGATGGTGAACCTTTTAGAGACCGAGTGCCCAAACTGCAACCCAAAACCCACTTATGTATCGCCGGGTGCCAGGTGGGCGTGGCCCATTGGGTGGGCGTGGCTGCGGTAGTCATGGCAGACTGGGTGGGCGTGGCCACCTCAATGTTGCTCGTGGGGAGAGATGCCTGTGGGGGCCTGGCAGGGTTGGGGAAGATCCAGGGGGTCTCTGGCAGGTGGGACGGTGGGCAGGAGGCTCATTCTGCGGGGTGAGGCGAGGCAGGGGGCAGGGCAGGGGTGCCATTGCTGCAGGGCAAGGTAAGGCAAGGCAGGGGCCGGGGCGGCCGCTGCCTGACACCATCGGCCCCCACACACAGCGAGCGCATGGGGGCCAACTGTGTCCGTCAGCAGCCACAGCCTGCTGGCCCCTCGATTTTGGCACGACATGGCTGTTTGCACCCAATGCCGCTGCCCATGAGGCCGCGGAACAAGCCGGGCAGAGGTAAGGAACCGGTATACCAGTTTCTTACTGCTGCCTGGCTTGTTCCGCAGCCTCATGGCAGCGGCATTGGGCAGGCGACAAACGGCCGGTTTCGGTGTGATGCGGCTGTTTGCTGCCTCGCGTATTGCGCCCAATGCCTCTGCAATGTGGCTCGGCCGAAAGCAGGTGAATGGGCAGGTGAGGGGGGAACTTGCCCCACTTGTTCCATGGCCGAGCCGCATTGCAACGGCATTGGCGGCAAACAGCCACGTCGCGCCGAAACTGAGGGGCCGGCAGATTTGGTCCCCTTGTGCTTGCTGTGTGCGGGGGCCGATGGTGTGAGGCAGCAGCCACCCCGGCCCCTGCCTCGCTTTGCCTTGCCCTGCAGCAATGGCACCCCTGCCCTGCCCCGCAGGATGAGCCTCCTGCCCACTGTCCCACCCGCCAGAGACCCCCTGGATCTCCCCCAACCCTGCCCAGCCCCCACAGGTGTCCCTCCCCACGAGCAACATTGAGGTGCCCACGCCCACCCAGTCTGCCATGACCACCTAATGGGCCACGCCCAGCTGGCACCCGGCGATACATAAGTGGGTTTTGGGTTGCAGTTTGGGCACTCGGTCTCTAAAAGGTTCGCCATCACTGTGATAGACTAATGAGACTCCATTCTTTTCTGATTAAACCACAGTTGGTTATTAGTTATCCTTGTCCAATCATTATGGAGTATCTTTGCTCCGACCCACATTTAAAATTCTTGCATACATTCTACTCTAAATTTATAAAAGAATAAGTTATAACAAAAACCTAGCTAACCAAAGAATACAATTCACCCCAGTTCTGAGTCACTGAATCAGCCAGCTAAAGAATAAATACTTTCAGAATTTGCAGCACAGAAAGGATATTCCTCATCATCTGTCACTTCAGCATATTGTGCCAGGAGAGCAGCTTTCTGAAGTGTATCCTCCTTCAAGACCTCTTTAGGTTTCACGATAATCTGTGCCTGCTTTTCAATTATGTTCGTGATGGCTTGGATCTCATCTGGGGAGGAAAGCAAGAATAAGTAATTATCAAGTCCATCCAAGAAGTCTTTGTTTTCCTTGCATATGAACATGATGCTTTCCAGAAGTCAGTTATTTCCTCCAATTTGAATGCAATGTTTAAAAAGTCAGAATTATAACAATAACTTTATTTACAGCCTGAGGTGAAATACATTAATTCCAGAAAGATAACACTATTCAGAAAAGTAAAAATAATGAAAAATGATATGAAATAGAATAAAAATAAAATAAGAGACTGCACAGTTGAGTACAGGAGTCCGTGTCATGAAATCAAAATGGTAAAAAAAAATACAAAGGCGATAAAAAGTAATTTTTGCAATGAAAATCATGCAAAAGAATCCACATCCAAGCAACACCCTGAATACCATAAAGTGCCATTTAATACCTTCTTTCTTCTCACTGATTTCAACATCTTGGGCCTCTGACCACTTTGCAATTATTTCTTTACAAACTTCTTGTAATACATCTTCATCCTGATCAAGATCAGAGAAATTACTCAGTTGAATCAAAATCTTATCTAAAACAAAAATATAATTCTATATGTTCTGTAATCTGAAATCCACTAAAGATGCAAATCTATACCTTTTTAATTATGTGTGTAATTATTACATTATCAATGATTGAAAGTGTGTCTTAATGAGGAAGCCCTTAATGCTAGTTGATGCCAAATTTATCACAGAGACTGATCATTTAGTGAAGGAATCAGCTCATAAACAGAATTATATTTTAGACTATGGACTGATTTAAACTGCTTCCTAATAAAAACTAAATCGCTTGAATTGTAGCAGGAGAAAAATAGAACAAATAAATATATGATTAACAGAACAAGAGAGAGGTAACTTAGAATTTTGTGACTATTTTGAAACAGTTACATAAAAGCAGATGATAGGCTATGAATGCAAGTACCACTTATTCAATGGAAATACATTGATACAGGATTGCAGCATTGCCACAAAACAGGCTGGTGTGTTATTAGGCTTTTTTTTTTTAGTGGAAATCAAAAGAAAACATTCTTGAACTGTAGTCCTGAGACACAAGAGACTCAAAATGTTTGAGGCAATCAAAAAGATTCTGAAAGTAAGATGGGTGGTTTCTAAATTTGACTGATAAATAAGTAACTTTCACACAGTTCGAATCTCAAAAAATTGAACTATTTTCTTGCAGATATGTTTCCAACTGTCAGCAACCAAGTTGCTATTTTTGTTCTCTTATCCCTTAAACTCAAAAAGAAATGCATACATCCTTAGCTGTAGTCTTGGCTTTATTTCTGTACCCTTTTTACATCTAATACTTCATTTATTATTGTTACAATCTTACTATTTTACTGCTACTGTAGTTTATGGCACACTATATGGTTTGATCTATGGTTGCAACAATAAACTTACTTACATTAAGACTTTTCAAAACCCTTAATACAATCTTGACGAAATCAAGGACAGAAGAGTAGAACCTCCTATCTGTAGTGTAAGGAATGAGGATGTTTGATAAGAAACCCACACTCCTGCCTAAACCTATTCAGTGAACATTAGGAATAAACAAAATTTGAACCCAAATTTGAAAACATAACTTGTCACGTGAATAATAAGTAGAGATAAAAATTAAAACTACACTCGGTGCAATACACCTAAATAGCTGTTCCTGGAATTCATCATGCGCACTTTGGATATATTTTACACATACGGATAAAATATATCCCAAAAGACAAGAAAGATACGAAATCCATTTTGATAGTGTCATACGAGAGGGAAGGAAGAAAGGGTGGGAGGGAGGAAGGAAGGAAAAAAAATAGCTACGGAAGCCGGTCAGGACCAATTAGCCGTCATTCTCACCTGTTCCCCCGCAGCCAAGGCCCCTGCTAGCCCTTCTAGCCGCTCTGCATCGCACTCCGCTTCCCGCAGTACGCCTCGTATATATCCACAATACACATCTCCATCTAATCCCAGGGCCTCGAGACGACTCTCAAGCCAAGGCTCAAAAGCGCAGGGCGCCGCCATCTTGGGTCATAATCTGCCCGAA
Source organism: Azemiops feae (assembly GCA_023970755.1). NCBI lineage: Eukaryota > Metazoa > Chordata > Lepidosauria > Squamata > Viperidae > Azemiops > Azemiops feae. Next base: position 115,473 of record JALGBA010001482.1, read on the forward strand.
GTAGCAGCCACGAATACACATGCGCAGTGCTCCGGCGGCGGAAGTTCGAACAAAGTGTTCGGATTGGAGGGTACGCTTCGGAAAAAAATAAGCCTTGTCATCTGGTAACGCTCGATAGAAAATAGAATGAGTGCAAGCTTTTAATTTAGCGGTAATTGGGTCTCAAAAAGTCTTGTTTTCAAAGGAAGTAGCAACAAGCAGTAGGAATTACTGTTTTTTCTAACTTGGGAGTGTTTTACTGTTGCCTTCTTAGGGATTTTTGTTTATTAAATTTCAATTTAACCTACTGTCAGGCTTTACACTTGGACTTAAAAATAAATCATGAATCGTAGCTCAAGTGCTTAGCTTGACTTGCAAAGATAATAGTCACCAGTGTTCAGCTATATTGCATGTACATACATATACATACAGAATAGAGTTTGAAGGGACCTTAGAGGTCTTCTAGTCCAACCCCTTGTTCAAGCAGGAGGTCCTATACCATTTCAGACAGTGGCTGTCCAGTTTTTTGTTAAAAATCTCTAGTGATGAAGTACCCACAATTTCTGAAGGCAAGCTGTTCCACTGGTTAATTGTTCTCACGTTAGGAAATTTCTCCTTAGTTCTAAGTTGCATCTCTCTTTGATTAGTTTCCATCCATTGTTTGATTGCATTAGTTTTTTTGGTTGCTGCTGCACATTGGTGGCTCATATTTAAGTGATCGTCCGCTAGGACTCCAAGGTCCCTTCCTGTTTTTGAGCCAGGCTTCATCTAATCTGTACTTGTACCTTTGGTTTTTCCTACCTAAGTGTAAAACCTTTTCTCTACATTAAATTTCATTTTGTTGGATAGGGGCCTTTGTTCAAGTCTGTCAAGATCCTTTTGGATCCTCAGCTTATCCAAAACGCATATGAAGTTATACACATTAGTTTTATCCTCCCCAATACAAAGATGTCAGGAGCTTTTATATTTTCTAAAGAGTTTAAACCTGGTGCTTCTTACAACTGGTGTGTCCTGTACAAATACAATACTAGCAAGTATTAAACAAATTAGATTGCTTAGATTTTTGAGATGAAAAAGAGCATGGCAGAAGGCTTTCCCCCTGGTCACAAGACAGCAGAAAATGGGACAAGTCTTTATAGCACCTTTTAGACAGGTGCCTATAGGAGAAGGCAATCTGGGTTATGTGGAGGCCCCTGTAACGGCCTTTGAAATCAGACAGTTCAAGAAGGAACTGCCTAAATTAGTAGAAAACCCAATAGAAGTAGGAAAACAGGTTTAAATGTTTTTAGGACCTATGGAATATTCATGGAGAGAAATGCAGTCTATATTTAATATGTTATTTACACCAGAAGAGAATGGGATGATTAGGAGAGCAGCTAAGGAACAATGTAAGAAAAAAGTTCTACAAAAGAATGAACAGAATGAAATCCCTGATGCAGATCCAAAGTGGGAAGGTAACATGAGTGCAGAGAGGAAAGCTATGGCTGATTATAGGGGATATTTAATAGAAGGTATTAAAAATGCAGTGCCTCAGAGTCTTAACATTCAGAAGGCACTGTCATTAGAACAAGGAAAGGAGGAAACACCAACTGAATGGTTAGAAAGATTAAAAAGCCAACTTCAAAAGTATGGACATTTGGATCCTGGTAATCCAGGACATCAAATGATTTTGAAATATCAATTTGTAGGGAAAGCATAGGAAGATATTAGGGTAAAATTGCAAAAATATAGTGGAAGCTAGAATTTTTGAACCCACTATAGTTAAGCCCCAAGAAAAAGAGCCTGGGGTATGGTGTGATTTTGTATTGGTTGAAGGGAGCTGCAATTTGGCTGGAAGGGATTTAATTGGTAAATTGAGCATTGTTATTATGGGAAATAAAAGGGAAATAATGGTAAACATTATGGCCTTGAGTGAGGAGGCTCAAAGAAAAGTGAACTCCTCAGTTTGGGCAAAGTAGGGGAATAGGGGAAGGGTTCAAATTAAACCCTTAAAAGTAACTCTTAAACAACCAGGAGAAGCTGTACATCAGAAACAATATAACATAACTATGGAGGGAAGAAGGGTTGAAACCAGTGGTGGAAGGACTGTTAAAGGATGGGTTATTAGAATCCTGCATGTCTCCTTATAACACCCCTATCCTGGCAGTAAAGAAACCTGATGGAAATTTTAGGCTGGTGCAGGATTTGAGAAAAATTAATGACATAGTGGTGCCTAGATTTCCTGTGGTTCCCAATCCTTATACCATCCTGGGTAGAATACCTTCCCAGGATAAATGGTATACTGTATTGGATTTGAAGGATGCCTTTTGGTCTTGTCCTTTGGACCCAGGAAGCCGAGACATCTTTGCCTTTGAATGGGAAGATCCAGACACGGAGAAAACAACAATTGAGGTGGACAGTGTTATCCCAGGGGTATACTGAATCACCCAATTTATTTGGACAAGTTCTGGAACAAATTCTGGAGGAATATCAGAAACCTCCACAAGTGACACTGATTCAATATGTAGATGATTTGCTATTGACAGGAGAAAAGAAGAATAAACTAGAGGAAGCTACAGTAGAGTTACTAAACTTTTTGGCAGAAAAAGGTTTGAGAGTGTCTAGAAATAAAGCCCAATTGGTAGAAAAAGAGGTAAAATATCTAGGACATATTATAGTTGAAGGTAAAAGGAAAATAGATAGCAAAAGGATTGAGGCTATAATAAAGTTGCAATTACCAACAACAAAAAGAGCCTTAAGGGGATTTCTGGGAATGACAGGCTATTGTAGGTTATGGATATCAGAATATTCTAGCAAGACTAAAAAGTTATATGAAAAACTTCTGCAAAATCAACCTGAGAGATTAGAATGGACTCCAGCAGTAAGAAAAGATTTTGAGAATTTGGAAGGGGCTTTAGTGCAAGCCCTGGTATTGTCTCTACCCTCACTGAAGAAACCATTTCATCTGTGGGTGAGGATACATGAGAGACATGCCATTGGAATATTGACTCAGAAATGGGCGGGACAACAAAAGCCAATAGCCTACTTGTCTAAGTATTTAGATTATGTCATCCAAGGATGGCCAAGGTGTATTCAAGCCTGTGCAGCTGTGGCTTTGTTAGTAGAAGAAGCCAGGAAATTGACTTTTGGGGGGGGGGCATTGATAGTGACAACTAACCACCAGGTTAGGGCCTTACTATCAAACAGAGCTTCAAAATGGATGACAGACTCAAGGTTGTTGAAATTTGGGACAATTCTTATGGATCAACCTGATCTAATATTAACTACTGGGGGAGGGATCAACCCATCTGATTTTTTTATAGGAGCAAAATGGGCTAAGCAAGAAGTAGAACATGACTGTGCATCAATAGTGGACCTGCAGACTAAAGCTAGGGAAGATGTAGAGGAGGAACCCATAAAAGAAGGGAAAGATATATATATATAGATGGGTCATCAAGGGTGATTGAAGGAAAAAGGTATAGTGTATATGCTGTTATTGAAGGAGTAAAAGTAAAAGAAAGTGGGAGTTTGCCTTCAAATTGGTCAGCACAAGTGTGTGAGTTATGGGCATTACAGAAGGCATTGGAACTCTATAAAGGACAGACTGCAAACATATATACAGACTCTAAATATTGCTTTGGCCTGGTACATACCTTTGGGAGAATATGGAAAGAGAGGGGATTAATAACTAGCAGGGGAAAACTAGTAGAAGATGTTATGGAAAAGGTAAACTGGCCCCTTAAACTGGCTGTCATCCATGTAAAAGGACACCAGAGGGGGCTGTTGCCTGAAATAAGAGGGAATCGCTTGGCTGATGAGGAAGCTAAAAGGGCAGCAAAAGAAGAAAAACTTTGTATCTTAATACCTGTGTTGGAAGATCCCAAAGAGGAACAGGTCTTCACTCAGAGAGAATTAGAAAGAATTCAAGAACTAGGATCTAGCTATGACAAACTGGATAAACAATGGAAATTACCAGATGGGAGGGCCTGGTTATCACAAGGTACTGCAAGAATGGTGATCCAAAAATTACATGAGGGGAATCATTGGGGAACTAAAGCACTGGTAGAAATGTACTTGAAATCCTATGCTACCCTTGGAATTTATGGGATAGCCCAAAGGGCCACAAAAGGATGTTTAATATGTAAAAAGGTTAACAAACATCAGAGTGTTAAGGCCCCCAAAGGAGGGAGACCAATAGCTATTAGACCCTTTCAGTATGTGCAGATAGATTTTACTGAAATGCCTAAGATAGGGAAATTAAAATATCTACTTGTGTTGATAGATCATTTGACTGGGTGGGCAGAAGCATTTCCTACCACCTCTGCCACAGCTAATGCAGTGGCCAAAGTTATTTTGGAACAAATACTTCCAAGATATGGTATTGTGGAAGCATTTGACAGTGATAGAGGAACTCATTTCACTGCAAAGGTGTTACAAATAATAATGGACTCTTTGGGGATTAGGTGGGAACACTACACAGCCTGGCACCCCTTTAGTTCTGGAAAAGTGGAAAAAGCAAACCAAACTTTGAAAAATCAATTAAAGAAATTAATATTGGAAACCAGGATGCCCTGGACCAAAGTATTACCATTGGCCCTATTTAGGATTAGAACTAAACCAAGGGCCAATGTAGGATTATTACCTTATGAATTGATGTTTGGATTGCCATTGCCAAAGATAGAAGGTGGGGGCATTCTACCTGAAATATCTGATTTGTTTATTAAAAAATATGTGGAACAAGTACTGGGGTCTCTGTCTTCTCTTCGACAGGAAGGCTTGGTGGCACAAACAGCTCCTTTGGAATTTCCAGTCCATAAGATCCAGCCGGGACAGTGGGTGCTAATTCGTAAATGGAAGGAGGAACCTTTGCAACCAAGCTGGGAAGGTCCTTACCTAGTGTTACTGACTACTGAATCTGCTGTCCGGACGGCTGAAAAGGGTTGGACTCACTACACACGAGCAAAGGTGGTGACTGGACCTGAAAGAGGTTGGACGGTTATTCCAGGACAAGGACTGAAAGCCACATTTAAAAGAACTTGAATGGGTGGTGGAACAGAATCCCCATCTATTTCAAACATCTCTATTAGAATCCCAGGTGACCCCAGACGAACAACAAAAGTGTTGGTGGTGACTCATGAGAAAAGTAAAAGTGGTTTGTTACAAGTAAAACCAATAACTGAGACAGAAGTTACACCATTAGAAACTAAAAAGGTAGATTTGCAAATTGTAAGAAGTAGGTGGTAGATGTGTCATCTTTGTAATAGCTAGTGTGATAGATGTTATTGTTATTGTTGTAATTGTGAATCAATTTACGGGTGTAAGATACTGTGTAATAATCATGAGGGGGTGGATTCTAATTCTAAAACTCCTGAAGATAACACACCAGAACAACCTGGGAAATGAAGGTTAAAATTTGTTTGTGGAACTTGCAGAACAAGTGCACAAGGTGTTCAATTTAACCAAATGTTGGGTGTGTGGCATGCCTTTGATAGCTCAATGGCCTATGAGAGCAGTGCCTTTGAGCCCACATTTTCTTCTCCCTGACTCTGAGGATTACACTAGCAATTGGACTGATACTAACCGACATATGTGGGAGTTAAATAATGTTCCAACTGGCTTCTTTTGTTTAAATAGAAGTAAAGGACATCAAATGTTGGGGAAAAGTCAATGTATTTGGACTCAAACGTATGACAAGATTCCACTTACAACAGGCCCTGTAAATTGTACTCAACTTAAAACAACATGCACTAAAAAACAATGTTCTTATGCAGCAAATAGGTTAAGATTGGGATGCTTATGCAGAAAGCAGAATAAGGAAGGGATAGTAAAACAGTTAACAGAATGGATCTGGGGTTGGAGACATATAAATGGAACATTAACCTCAGGACTCACTGAATATTGGAACATTTATAAATGGCCTACAGATAAATGTACAAAGGAAGGGAAAGTATATAGGTGTGTAGGAACAACCTTGTGGGCTATGCCTGTGCCACATGGAGGACAATATATGACTATAGCACCAGTTGGATGGGATGGCAATTGGAAGGGACCTTTTCCTAAGGGACAGCAAGCAAGAAAAGGTCAATACTGGATATGTGGGTCAAGAGCATATCGAGCATTGCCCCCAAATTGGACTGGAATCTGCTATCCAGGGGTAGTGATACCTGAATTCTTTTTATTAGAAAATGAAAAGGATAATGAAATACAAATCCCCTCATATAAAAAATATAGGGGAAAGAGGGATATAGCTAAAGCCCCAGAACAGAATTGGAAGGGTGTATGGTCCACAGATAGAATAATAAAAGAATTACAACCAGTAACCTGGAATTGGTGGACCATAAGAGGATATAGAGGAGTATATACTTTGACCAATGGAATAATAAGATTACAAGCTGTGGTAGAAGTAATAGCTAATCGAACAGCTACAGCTCTAGAATTACTGGCTACTGAGGTAGGACAAATCAGAGAAGCTGTAATTCAAAATAGAATGGCTTTAGATTATATATTAGCTTCTGAAGGAGAAGTATGTGGAAAATTTAATTACACTAACTGTTGTTTACAGATAGATGATAATCACGAAGCAATGATGGACATTGCAAAAGGAATCAGGAATGTGGCCAAAGCTCCTGAACAAAAGTATGAAAATATGTGGGGTGATTGGAGTTGGTTAACAAATTGGCTTCCCAATTTTGGATGGTTAAAACAAATATTTATAGGACTAGTGTTTATAGTTGTGATATGTATTATGTGTTGTATTTGTCTCCAATGTTTACCCTGCTGTATTTCATTTTGCACCAAAATACTGGGGTCAGTAGCGAAAAGCATCTCTGGAGAAGATGTACAGATTCAATTTATGTTATCTAATATAGCCAAAAATGAAGATTCATCAGAGTATACAGAAATACAGGGGGGATTGATAAATATGTATCAATATGATAAATCTTCAGAGTCAGTTAAACCTACAATATAATGGAAACTAATTGAATAGAAAAACAAGTACAATTGATGGGAATCAGGAAAAGATAACATAAAGGAAGTAAAATAAACACATAGGCAAAAATAGCTGAATCTTAGAGTGGGAAAAGGAAGAAGACAAACTATAAAAAATATCTGTAAGAGGAAATGGCTAGCCAGGAAAGACATGTTGAATTGGAAAACAGGAAAATAAGCTGAATAAGATAAGAGGAAAGGCACACTGAATTGAAAAACAGGAAAGAACCTGTTGTTCTTAAAGGGGGACATAAATATCCACAGAGTTTAAAATAACCATTTAAATGTCTAATTTTTCTTATTATTATATGTGAGTATGATTTAGTATGTTATCAGGAAATGTGTAAGAAGCGGACGGAAAGAGTGTAACCTCATAGTACCTCAGCCAATGGGGAAAGAGGAGGGATGTAGCGGCTGGGGACAGGGATGTATAAAAGAAGGAAATATTTTGGGTTAAAACATTAAAGAGAACCAAGCTTTGAAAGCTTCTCTTCCGCTTATTGCAATAAACAAAACAAAAGGCCTTCACTGTGTCTTGGCTGGTTATTGGTCAGGCGAGCTTGCCTCTGGTCACGAAGGAAAGTATCTAGGAGCACATAACATCCCCGAGAAAGAAATATTTTTGGGAATATTAAAAGGCAGAATATTATATTTCCCCAAAGGATCTTAAAGGCAGAAACCAACCCCCCCCCCAAGTCTCTCTGTCCCAAACAGAAACCAGGTCTGCAGAAATGCAGATGTGATAATCTTGTCAGAAAGATTGGAGTCAGGAAGCTGGGATTAGAAAGACAAAGATCCCCAGAATCAACAATCCCTCACACCAAAACAAATCCAACATAGGACATAGTCATCAGCCACAGCCCCAGGGAAGCAGGATATGACCTTTGGGACATAATAGGATTAACCCACCACCATCAGAATACCAGAAAGACACACTCAGCCTCAGGTCAAAGTTCATGCCACAGGAACAACTCCAAACAAAAGCTCAAGAAGGTATAAAAACCCACCACTCCCTACTACATGTGGTCAGCTTTCCCAGAGCCATGCTTTTGTCTGGCTTTGCTTTTCAATAAATTACAACCTTCTTTCGAAAGCAGTCTCCATTTTTTTTAATGTTCAATAGTTTATTATTTCATTCTTCCAGATCTTAAACAAATTACGCAGCTCCTGAACAAATTACAGTAATTTTCACAGTTTTTTCCCCTAAAGTTTATAATTCTTTCTTTGTCTGCAGCCCAGATTGTTGTCTTTTTTTTGTCACAGTTGTTCTTTATTATTAAAGTTTTGAAGGTCACAAACACAGATTAGCTTTTCCCAGGTTTTGGCAAGTTTTCTATGGAAATCATAGCTGTCATAATCTTCATCCACCACTAGGTATCAGCATCTATTTAGTTTTCAATATGAACAATGGTCTTTAAAATGAGAGTCTTAACCACTCAACAATCTTAAACTTGTCCAAAGTTAAATTTTAGCTTTCAAGTTTATAAATTTATTTCACTACCATATATTTTGATCCTCCATAGAAATTTTAATTTGCCGCTTCTGTTAGTATAAGGATGGGGCGGGATACTGAACCTAATTCTTACTAATAGAGAAGAAATGATAGAGAGAGTTGAAGTTGCCGGAACCTGGGTAAAAGTGACCATGGCATACTGGAATTCAATATAATGCAAACACAGGCAAAAGAAAATAATCCAACCAGTGTGTTAAACTTCAAAAGAGCTGATTTTAACAAACTCAGAGAGAACCTAGGAAAGATTCCATGGATGAAAATCCTAAAGGGGAAAACAACTCAAGAAGCATGGGAAACTCTGAAAAAGCCCAGTCCAGCACAATACCACTGAAAAAGAAAAACAAGAAATTCAAGAAGAAACCAGTATGGCTGCACAAAGATCTCTCTGACGAACTGAATGACAAAAAGGACAAGTACAAAAAATGGAAATTGGGACACATAACTAAGGCTGATTATCAGCAAAGAGCCAGAACTTGCAAAGATGAAGTCAGGAAAGCAAAGGCTCAGAATGAACAAAGACTTGCAACAGAAATCAAAAGGACAATAAAAAAGTTTCAACTTTTTTGGAATGTAATAACAAGAAAAAAGTCAAGGAAACTGTAGGTCCAATAAAGAGAGAAGATGGCAAGGAAATAACAGACAGTAGGGAGAAAGCAGAGCTGCTTAACTCATTCTTTGCATCAGTCGTCACACAAAATGAAATTATAGCCCAACATACCAAAAAAACCTACTGCAAAAGACAAACTAGAAACAAAAATGAAAATGAGCAAGAAAATGGTAAGAGAACATCTATCCGACCTTGACGAATATAAATCACTGGGATCTGACAGATTACATCCCAGAATTCTGAAGGAGCTGGAAGATGTTATCTCAGAACCATTGCGCCATATCTTTCAAAAATCCTGAAGCACCGGAGAAGTATCTGAGGCTTGGAAAAAGGCTGATGTGGTTCCCATCTTCAAGAAAGGAAAAAAAACAGAGCCAGGAAACTATAGACCAGTGGTAGCGAGTGCAAAAACTGCAACCCAAAACCCACTTATGTATCGCCGGGTGGTGGGTGGGCGTGGCCTGCTGGGTGGGCATGGCCCGCCGGGTGGGCGTGGCCCGCCGGGTGGGCGTGACTATGGTGGAAATGGCAGACTGGGTGGGTGTGGCCAGGGTGGGCGTGGCCAACTCGATGTTGCTTTGGTGGGTGGGGCAGTGGGCAGGAGGGGATCTTGCTCAGTGGCTGGGGGGCATGGGGGCAGGTTCCTGAGTCCCGCAGCTCTTCCGAGGGGGGCTGTGCTGGGATCGGGGCTCCTCGTGCCTTCCGCTGCCCGCCTGCGCTCTTCTGCCGAAGATGCCGTGGCTCCGCTTGCCTGGCAGGGGTGCGCTCGCGCATGGGGATGCACATAGGGCTGCTGCCTCACTTTCCGTGACATGCCGGGGCTGGGCTGAATTGGGCATTGAGCCTCCTCACGGCTTCTTCCCACGTGGACATCGGGAGCACCCACCTCTCCTATCACTCGTCCCGGGGTAGCTACCGCCGTCCCACACTCTCCAGCCCGTCGCCGGCCAGCCGGATGTGCCGGGGTGCCTCCCTTCGGGCTCCCTCAGCCTCTCCCCCCCTCCAGGCTGGGGCTGGTCAGATTCCCCCCGTGGGCAGCCCTGCGCCCATCCCCAGCCAGCCCTCCTCCACCCTTCTGCTCCTTCTGCGGGCGCGCCTCTCACCACACACGTCTTCAGGCTGAGAAGCCGGGCAGCCACGGCTTTCGCTCCCCTCCGGCCTCCATCTGCCGAGGCCCGAGCTCGGCGCACCTGGCTGGCCGGCGATGGGCTGGAGAGCACAGAACGGTGGCAGGTACCCCAGGACGAGTGGTAGGTGGGGTGTCCACAGGGGAAGAAGCGGTGAGGAGGCTCCACGCCCAGTCCAGCCCAGCCCGGGCACAGCATGGAAAGCGAGGTAGCAGCCCCATGTGCATCAGACCCAACCCTCGCAGAGAGCCCTTCTCCTGCCGCCCAGACCCGGTTCCTTACCTCCGCCCAGCTTGTTCCGCGGCCTCATGGCAGTGGCATTGGGCAGGAAGCGGCAAATGGGGCTTGCTGAGGATCGAGCCGCAATTGCCGCCGCCGCTGCCCTCGCAGCCGGCGATCAGCAGGGCCCCATAACAGGAGGACTCAGGGGCGCTGGGGTCCAGCCCTACAAAGCCCTCCTTGTTCTAGCCCGAGCTGCCTGGATACACGCCCCCATTGTGCAACTTCTGCAGCAGTGCCGGCGCTGGCGTGGAGGGCAATCGCACACGCGAGCGGGATAGCCGCGCACAGCAGAGGCACTGCTCGAGGCCGGAGGGGAGGCTGGGCAGATTGTGGGCGCTGGCGGCAGCGTCGCCCCGAGCAGCACCTCTACTGTGCGTGGCTGTCCCGCTCACGCGTGCAATCACCCTCTGCGCCGGCACCGCCGCCAGCTCCTGCAATTTGCCTGGCCTCCCCTCTGGCCCCGAGCAGCGCCTCTGCTGTACGTGGCTGTCTTGCTTGCGTGTGCGATCACCCTCTGTGCCAGTGCCGCCACAGGCGCCCGCAATCTGCCCGGCCTCCCCTCCAGCCCTGAGCAGCACCTCTGCCGTGCATGGCTGTCCCACAAGAAGTTAGAAAATCTCATGGAACTTTTTTTTTTTACCGATAGTCCCACAAACATGTGGCGAAGGCTGAGAAGCAAACGGAGAAACGGAATGCAGCTGAAAGGCAGGTTAGTAAAAAAAAATGCTTGTGGGAGGTGAGGGCATCTGGGTGGGGGCAGGGGCGGCAACCTTACCCTACATGGTGGCGGGAGGGTTAATGGCGGGCACGGGGGGCCCAGGAGGAGCTGCGCAAAGCAGGCGGAGGGAAGGCCGGGCAGATTGCGGGTGCCGGTGCCGGCGTCGGCAGGCACAACGGGACAGCCGGCGATCGCAGGCACAACGGGACTGCCGCTCATGGCAGAGGCGCTGTTCGGGGCCAGAGGGGAGGCCAGGCAGATTGTTGTAAATTGAGGACTACTTGTATACAGCATTTTTCTTTATTTACAAATCAGTATTTACTAACAGAATCTGAAATGCTTAGGAAATGTAAAAATTTCAAAGTAGATATTTAAATCAAAGTCAAGCATCTACAGGGAAAAAATAACATAATTGACTGATCATTACCTGATAAGAGTCTACAAAGGGGACCAAGAATGGCTGGAGAAACGTATTTATTTCCAACTTTCAGTATTCCAGTTTCTTACAATTTGGAGTAATTTTGGTGGATTGTGCTCTCAAGGTGTTGCTAATTACAATAGGACTAATTTTTCCTAGGCTTCTATGGCTGGAATATTCTCTTGGATCATTGTATTTATTGTGGCTTGGACCTGAATTGAGATCATTCTGTCTTATTGGAGGTTTTTATTTATTAACTTAAGAATACTTTTGTTAATCAAGATAGTTACTCCATTTCTTTTAATATTCTCCACAATAAAAAATGTAAGTGACTAAGTCTAGTCCACTTCAATTTACCACTTCCCTGTGTGTTCAATCTTTAACTCTGAAACGTTAAGTGTGCTTTGGTTTGTGGTACTGATGTTCCATAAATCAATGAAATAGAAGACTTTGCAGCTGTTAATTTTTAGCAATGGATGTCCTTTTAGCTTTAATCCAACCACATCATAATTCTTGTAATTTTCTAAGTTTGAGTTTACATTTGTTGTAATTCTTGTAAGCTTGAGGCTACTTTCTAATCAGGAATGCTTATCTTCCAATATCTTACTGAAATTTTTGGTATGAATTGTTCTGATATGAATGTCTTTTTGTTTTCTTGAGTAGACTGCCATTTCCTTCTGTAGTGGAAAATATTTAATTTGATTCCTCTTCTGTGTCCCACCCATCATAGTCTGTTCACCTCCTAAACCATATGTTGCCTTCTGTTGAGACAGATGCAGGTGTTGGTAAGAATTGTAAATAAATTTCTATTGTGACCACCACTATATAAGTACAGTGTGCTTGCCAATCAAGCTGGCTTGCTTATATATACACAGAGCAGAGCACTAGTTGGTTAGGTCCCTAAAGTTCTTGGCTTGATTTGAATAGGTTTGGCTAGTTTGGTTAATTTTTTCTTGAGGAAATGTATAATGTTACCACCTTTAAGAGAAAAATCCAGTGGGTTCCCAGATTCTTTTATTATTATTATTATTTTTTAATGTTTTATTGATTTTCTAATTTTACATTTAAGTATTTAAAAAGCAACATGGCAGCTGAGTTAATCAAAAAATCAATGATATACAAACATCTTTAGTGCAAGTCTCAAACTACCACATTAAATATTTCCTCTCTTTTCCCCTTAGTATTTACTGTCTCATATTTAAACTAATACAATTCTTATTATATCAATTAAATAAAAATAACATTCTTACTCAATAATTTTTAGCTGATACATATCCTGGTTATTTTAACATTCAGTCTTTATAGACAATGAATATCCTAATTAGTTTTCCCCAATTTTTAGTTTCCCATTAATATTTAAATTTAACATTCAATATTTATAATTTCCAAGTTTTAAGTGACCCTTTATCCCAATTCATCACAAAGTCTAATATTCAGGATACATGTCTTATCTATTTGAATATATTCTATTTCTCACCATCTTACATCATCTAATTAATAATACAGTGTAACATTCTTATTTTCTAATAATTTCATCAATCTTCAGTTGTAACTCAGCTCTGTCTGTTTTTAGAGCCTCTGCCAGTAAATTAATAATCACTTCTACTATATCTTCCTCCTTGTCTTCAGGTATATTCTGAAATCTTAGATAGTGTACAGCTTTCTCCATTGCCAAGACTGCAACCACTCCTTCTAAACTTTGATTTGCTTGTTCTAGCCTTTCATTTTCTTCCATTTTTTTATCAATTTCTTCTGATTTATCTTCCATTTTCTGAATTCTTTGTTCATTTTTAACAACCATTTGTTGATGGGCATCAAATTGTGTCTTTGTGTCAAGCATTTGCTCATTTAGCTTCTCTAGGTTGTTTTTTGTCTCTTCATGATTCTTCTGTATTGTTTCTTGAATTAATTGTAATGTAGCTTGCATTTCTTTTCTTTCTTTCTTTTATAAAGTTTTATTGATTTTTTTTACAGAGTTCAATAGTTCATAGCTTGCATTTCTTTTTGAAAGTTATTTGTCTTTTCTCGTTGTAACATTGCTTCAATCCCTGGCTTGCTGGCCTAGATGTTCCAGAAGAGGGTGCAGAAGTTTTTTTTTCGTAATTTTAATAAGGTTTGGAGCACTCAGTTTTTCAATTAAGTAAGTTTTATAAATGCACAGGGAGAAAAGAAAGAAAAGAAAAGAAAAGGCCAACTGCTTTAGGGTATAATCCAATCTTGAAAAGGCCAACTGCTTTAGGCTAATCCAAATGTTCCAGTCAGTTCAAAAATATAAAAAGCCCTCTATCTCCAAATAGTTTCTATAATAGTTATATCCAGGGTCAGAAGATATAATTGTAAAAAGCCTTTTCTGGTATAGAGTCATATAAAGTTCTTTTTATTTACAACAGGTGTTAATCCAAGGTCAGCAATTTCTCTGATTCTTTTTGTATTATTGTAGTGTCTTCTTCTCACCACTAGATGTCCTCGTTTAACTGTAATGTCTATATCCAGGTTTAAAAGTTTTTTTAAAAAATACTTTCTCACAAAAAATAAACAGAGAAATTTTCCCACATCATAAAGGTTAACAAAGTTTTCTTTAAATCAGTCCCAATTTCATTTTCTGTATATTCTTTTGTATTCCTTAATTTCATCCCCCCCATTTAAGATTTTTTGCCGCTTGTAACTCCCTTCTTCCCAAGTCTTCCTGGGGTCTTTGCTTTTGGAAATTGTCCAATCCAGGGATTTATATTTCTAAATCCGTAGGGAAAAGGAAATAAAAAATAGTCTCACCCAGATCTCAACATGTTGACAATCAGCTGTTGAGCAGCATGCCGTGGCTTGCCGCATTCTTTGCTTTCTTTCCTGGTTGTCTATAACTTGGGCTGTCTGTACGTTTACCGGCAGCCTTTTTCCTGTTTGAAGAGTTTCCTCAGTTCGATTGGGCCGACCGCTGTCAGCTCCAAGCTCCCAAGGCTTCCTTTCCTCCTCGTCGCCTCTCCAGGGCAACTTTTCAACCCTTTGGGGTCTCCGGACGTAGCAAAATCGGACTAGGCAACTGGAGCCCTGGTTTCTTTCATCATGCCATCATAACACCAACCGGAAGGATTAATGTTCCAGAACTTGGCTATAATAGTTTGGGAATTCTGGGGCTTGCAGCATAGTATTTCTGGTGTCTACCAAGTTGAGGAAGGTTAACTAGTCTGTCCTAAAATGGTGAATCCAGTTAGTGGTATTGTTTGGGGGGTGGGTTGGTTTTTCATGTAGTTTAACCTCTACATAAAACTCCAGAGACTTTTGGTGGCTCATAGTAATGATTATGATCATGAAAGATTTCATGTGGCTTAAATGATCATATCCCCAATATGAAGATAGTATACTAATCTCCCACTCATTTCTCTATGTAAATCTTAGGTATAGTGTGTAATTGTTGAATGGAAACTTGGAGACAGTTTTTAATGAATGAGGGTAGACTTAAAAGTTAATCCAAACAAGATGGTGGAGTAGCGAGTGTTTTTATCAGTTTAGGCAACAGCCTTGCTTCAGTTAGGCTCTGGTTACATGCGGATTCACCTACTGTATTGCAGTATTCTATCTATAGCTTTTGAAGGCAGTTTGTAAATCTCAATTGGTACGGCATGTAAAGGCATGGATATATTCACACTATATTATTCCAATTTTATATCAGAAGGATTGGTTCCTGATTTGTTTCTGGGATCAATTGAAAATGGATGTATTGAGGATTAAGTTACTTAAAGACCATTTTTATCTCTAGGAATGGTCTCAAAGTTATAATTACCTTGAAGCCCCATCATCAAATTTGCTTAAAAGTGGCAGAGCCTTTTTAGGAATGGGCCAGATTTATAGAACTCTCTCATAAAGGAAATATAATTGGCTCCTTCAATACTTGTTTTCATTAGATTTCAAAATATATTTTCCTCCATGTAATATATTATTAATATTTTAAGTTTTTAATGTCATAAAAAGCCTCTGCATTGATTCACTGAAATTCTTTTACATTGTTAGGATTAAATGTCTTATGATTTTAACACTGTTATTTTGTGATAAACTTTGTCTTCAAATCTGGCATATTAATTTTTCAGTTTTAATCATTTTTATAGATTATTTAAAATGGCTCTTGATTTGGATGATCTTGAAAAAGATAAGCAATGTACTATAGACTCAGTTAGTAGTTCCATGAGAGTTTATCAGGAAATCCCAAGTATAGTGGCTAAATTGGAAAGTTAACAAAATATCTTAGAAGCAGTGAGGGGCAAATCATTTTTAGAGTGGATATAAAAAGTCTATGCACCCTTGTTAAAATGCCAGATTTTTTGAGATATAGAAAAATCAGACCATTACTTTATGATATACAATAAGTAGATATTTTTTTCTTCTGTGTGAAAATAATGTAGTATTTTAATCTTACCAGGAGATGGCAGGTCAGAACAATCAAGTATTTACCAATATAATGGCTCTCTGGCTAAACTCATCCATATAGTGGAGTACTAAAGCTCTTGTTCCTGTAACCTTTAATTGGTGAAAATGCCTCACAGGACAACAGTTTTTGAATCAAGATACCTCAAATGGGTTAACTTATAGATGTGTCCAAAATCTGGAACCCATGACTCCTGTGGAATTGAAATTTGGCAAACATTATAAAATATTTTATGACAAAAATTATCATAAAACATTTTCTGACAGAATACAAAATAGCATAAAACATTTCCTGTGGTCAATTCTTGGTGTTTGATCGTGATTTATAGTTCAAGGTGGACTATTTCCAAGGTAGATATATCTCTGAATATCTCCCTGAATTTTTAAGAACTTTTGCAGTAAAGGCAGTACATTGAAAGCTCTGTCATGGTTGAAAGCATTGAGGAATATGTTAAGTAAATAATTCTTAAATGATAACTCAGGAGGTGATGGTATTTGATTATTGTTGACAAATATTTCACTGTCAGTAACACCTATGCCTTTAGCAGTGTCATGTGTACTGTAATCATTATTAGGTAATGGTAATCTTTGTCTTGAAAAGACTAAGCAGTGGGGAAAGTTTGGCTTTTTGGGGGGTGGGTGGATGGGTGGGAAGGTGTCAAGATGCTGTTAAAGACATAGAATATCTAATTTCTGCTCAGCTAGCAAATATAGCCTTAACTGGGCCACAAAGCAACTAAGCATATAAAGGGATATCACAAATATTTTTTCTGTGATGGGCATTACAGAGTGCATACTATACTTACATGTAGATAAAATACATTATACTATGCTACACTATCCTATTCAGTCCTGGGAATTTAAATCCATGCATCTTAGGTTGTCAGAGTTGAGAAACACTGATATAGACCAATAATGTTAGACTCATACTACGAATAGTTCTTCACTTATGTCTGCTTATTTAATGATGATCTGGAATTATGCAGCCTTAGAAAAGGTACTTTATAGAAAACACTTCCAGCAGTTCTAAAATATTGCACCGCCATTCCTGTGATCACATAATTGTGATCTGGGTGCTTGGTAACCTATTTGCACTTAGGACTGGTTGCCAAGCGCCCTGTGATCATATGATTGCATTTGTAATCCCTGCCTGCTTCCCCACAAAGACAGTGGGGAAACCAGCAGGAAATGGTTGCAAACTGCTGCTGTCTGCTAAGAGGATTCCCCCTTGTCTCTGAGGACTGGTTGAAAGAGCTCTCTGCTGCAGGGACATCTTTGGTGGGGTGTAGAAATAGAGCATAAATTTTGAATGTTTAAGCTCTATCCCTGTCAGAGAAGTTTCCTTTCTGTGCACATTGAGGAGTGAACTTTTTTTTTGGCAGGAAGCTGTTTTAGCCAGCCCCAAGACATAAGAGGGAGCTGAAATCCAAGCAGATAATGGAGAGGCAGCATGATATAGTAAAGAGTGTGAGTGTCTCAGAGAGGTAAAGGAGGACTGGCATAGGCTGCATGCCAAGTGTCTCTCTGAAATCCTGCTTCGATTTCAGTAAGGAAGATTTTCAGCTTCTGAGTAGAGCCTCTCAGGATCTCTCTCCTCTCCCCCCCATTTGAGGCATCCCATGCTCTTAATCTGGAACACCATTTGCTTAACCTGCAAATTTGCTTAACGATCACAACTAAGAATGCCAAGTTTCTGATTGTTGAGCAAAGCAGTCATGTAACGTCTTGCTTTGCTCAATGATAGATTCCAATCCCAATTGTGATCATAAATGGAGGACTATCCATACTTTTAAAAGGGTAACCAATGCTCCTTCATATCTTATTTTAATCTCTTTGTCAATTATGTCATTTTGGAAAGCTGAACTAAAGAACAGATCTAGTTAAGAGGAGGAGAAAATTATATTGCTCTTTTTCCATCCATCCATCCATCCATCCATCCATCCATTTATTTATTAAATTTAGTCATTAAAATATGTCTATACATATACATTAAAATATAAATAAATTAAAATCAAAGGTTACATGGAGAGGGTGGGGGGTCGTTACTCGATCAACCACATCCACTGTGCTGTTTCCCCATTGGGTACCAAAGCCAATTGGCAGAGCCACATCTTTAGGTGCTTACGAAAGGATAGGTGGATTGGGGCCAACCTCACATTGGAGGGAACATATTCCAGAGGATAGGAGCCACAACAGAGAAGGCCCTCCTCCTGTACCTTGTCAACTAGAAAAATTAGGCTGATGGGACCCACAGTATGCTTCTTCTGCTGGCATGAGTGTGATGGGCCAATCTGAATGGGGTGACTCGGTTTCTCAAGTAACCTGGATCTATACCATAAAGGTGATCACCAACACCTTGAATTGTACCTGGAAGCAGACTAGCAACCAATGCAGCTTGTGGAGCAGCGGTGTTATAGGGGCCATTCTTGGGCCTTCCGAAACTGCCTGTGCTACCGCACTCTGCACCAGCTGTAGCTTCCGAAACCTCTTCAAGGGTAGTCCCATGTAGAGTGCATTACAATAGTCCAGCTGTGAGATGACCAGAGACTGAACAACTGAGCACAGGGAATTCTGATCCAAGAAAGGTCACACCTGGCGCACAACACAGAAGCAAGGCTTTCCTAGCCATGACTGCCACCTGCTCCTTGAGCAGGACTCGTGAGTTCAGTAGAACAGGGCTGTGGCGTATTCACAAGCAGTGGGCCAGGACCTGCATGAGTGTGCAGCTCAACTTGCAGTCAAGCTCTGTGCACATGTGCACCAGCTTGCTGCTCATGTGGCCCTGTTTCCCCTCTCCCCCCCCCCTAGCCGGGCCACCAAGCCGCAAAGGTTGGGGACTGAATGATCTCACACAGCAATTTCATATAGATGTTGAAAAGGAGTGGAGAAAGTATCGAGCCCTGCAGCACACCACAAAATAGCAGCCGAGGACTGGACCTCTCACTCCCTATCAGTAACGATTGGGACCACCCACCGAGAAAAGAGCTGAACCAGCACAGAATTATGCCTCCCAGCCCACAGCCCACCCAAAAGGATACCATGGTCAATGGTATTGAAAGTCGCTGAGAGGTAAAGGAAAGCAAAGATGGTTGCATTATTTCCATCCCGCTCTTGCCAGAGATCATCAACAAGTGTTACCAATACCATTTCCATCCCATAACTGAGCCTGAATCCTGACTGAAAGGGCTTCAGATAATCCGTTTCATCCCAGACTCTCTGCAGCTAGATCTGTTTTTTATTTCAACTTTTTCAAGCCTAGAGCTCCCCTATTGTGTTGCATTTTGATTTATTTATTTTTCAGCCAAATAGCTATATGTGATAATATCTGCATTTGGAGCTTAAAGACATAGCATAGCATTGAAAAGTTGATAATCTGACATAGAACTGATTTGTGGTTATTGTGTTCTCCCTTTTCTTTACAAAGACAAAGAATTAAGTAGAAATGTTTTGCTTTGTTTCCCTCAACTATCTTTGGAAAAAAATGTGATATTTGCCCTTCTTCAAGAAATGTTATCATACATACAAAGATTATCCAAGAAGTAGCCTCTGCAAAGAAAGGTTATGCTGGAAGGATTGATTATAGGAGTAGAGGAAGATTTGTGCAATAGAATAGTAGGAGAATTGGAAAACACCTTTTTTAAAGATACAGATGCTTTCTTCATGCAATAAGAGAGACATGATGTAGACCAGTGTAGATTAGTGTTTCTCAATCATGACTGGCTGGGGAATTCTGTCCACACATCTTAAAGTTGTCAAGGATCAGAAACATTGATATAGACCATTCTTTCTTGTGCCAAACAAATGCCTACCAAAGTTTGTCAAGGTTGAAATTATTATGACTTCCATTCACCTCATACAAATGACTCCTATAGTGCTTGCTTATCATAGAAATTGGGGGAGGGTCTCATGATGAAGTTAATAAAAAGATCCTTGAATTTTTCTTTCAGCTGATTGCGTAATGTTAAATGATCAAATGACAGGCAGAACTTCAAAGAAATTCCAGGATAATATAGGGCAGCTGATGGAAATTAGACTTGATTTGAAGAGAGCAAAAGTCTGATGACCATCATCTCTTCCATGGCTTTGGAGATACAGGAGCATAAACAGTTCAGATACCTAGTGACCTGACTGACTAAAAAGACAGGAGTTCAGTCAGTCCCTGTTTAGTTGCCTGGGATCTGCATAACAGACCACTTGCTTCTAAGGATGCCAGCCACAGTTGCTGGCAAAATGTCAGAAAATCTGTCATCTAGAGTTAGTCACTAAACCTGAAGCTCAGTACTGCCCAATGAATACCATCTGTAAAAATCTCCACCAGTTTATTGGTAGTCAGTTATCTGCCACATAAGCTCTTTATGCCTAGACTGATTCCAAGAATCATAAAAATACACTAGTCATAATGGGACTAATCCTCATTATAGTAATAATCTGGTAAATTGTATACTGCCTGGCTCTCAATGACTCTGGGCAACTCATAACAATCAAACATTCATATTTCATGTATAGTTTGCATATTTTTAAAATGCCTGCTCTGGTTTAAGAGTTTTGCCTTATCTTAATATGTCTTCTTAGTTTAGGAGAAAGTGCTTGCTTCTGAATCCCTACTTTTAAAAAGTGAGTAGAGAAAGTGTTGATTGTTTAGAAATGCTAGATATAGTGATCTGATTTGTTATCTTTTGGTTGCAACCTGGCTAAGATTCTGAATTTTCACTGTGACTTGGTTGCACCTCTTGGTATACTTTGTGGACACTGTGCTTAAATGAGAAAAGTGAGAAAAGGCTTCAGAAGGAAGCAATTTCATTTAAAATCCACACTTACCCCCACTCCCCAGCAACATGGTTTTTTCCTGTTTTTGAAATGGGAAGAAAACACACTGCTTCAGAAGAACACTCCTTCCAAAATGAGGTAAAGTTGGTACTCTCGCATGAGGATGAGACTATGACTGTGGGAGAAGCACAGAAAGGGGGAGAGTGAAGAATCATGGTCTCCCTAGGGGTTTTTTTTTCTGTCCAATAAAGTTCTATGTCTCCTAGAACAGAGGTCCCCAACCTTTTGGGCACCAGGGACCGGTTCCGTGGAGAGGTTTTTCCACAGACCAGAGTGTGCGTGGTTTTGTGTGCTGCCTGCATCTCGCGGATGGGGCTTTGCTTGTTTGTGCAGCCCGGTTGCTGGCATGCCGCGGCCCGGTACCAGTCCACAGACCAGAGGTTGGGGACCCCTGTCCTAGAATATGAAAAGCCACCTACTTTCTCTCCATATTTGCTGGAGAACTGAAATACTATGCCACATTTATTTTTCCTTCTAACAAACCTACACAGCTGCTGGAAAGACGAAAAACATAATGGGGAGTTGGGGTGGAGGTTACAGAGAAAAATATCAACCTTGAGGAATGCCTTCCAGGAGGTTGATATTCTTCCTTCAAAAGTGTGTGCGTGTGTTGTGTGGTGTGTGTGTGTGTGTGTGTGTGTGTGTGAGTGGGAAGGGGGAGGGTAATTGCCAGGCAGATTCTGTTCTTTCCCAAAACAGCTGCCGAGGCATAGAACTCCATAACTGGATGGGAGCGGTTGCTCCAGGAGCAGGCCAAGTGGAACCAGTCAGATTGCAATTCCTTGTCAGGCTCATCCTCCCTGCCGACCAGAATGTTTGTCTAGGCAGTTGTATTGTCTTTTCTGATGGAAAACATCACTCTTGCCAGATCATTTTGACCTATCACAGTAACTGCCTGGTAGTGAAATGAAACTGTACAGTGACAATGAGTCCTGAACAAACAGCAGTCTGCCTTGGCACCAGAGCAAGAAAGGTGGGTGGATGAAGTCAAAAACACCAATTCAGTTAAGGGATAATAACCAAAGAACTTAGAGAAGATTTGGTGACAACAAGCAGGAAAAATGATTCGATAATTTTTGTGAGGAAAAAATGCCGAATAGACCTACCACAGTTGATTCACCTGAGACTCGTATGTTTTTAAGTCCTCTCTTAATGCCAATGAGAATCTGGAATTTTCACTATTGGAAATTTTAGCTTTGGCTTTGCCTATCTAACTTCTCCTTACCATACTGGCTACCTCTTCTGGAAAAAGTTTAAGTGTTTCTTGATATCTGAATCTGCTGATGGATTTTCATTGTATAACTAACAACTCCTGTTCTCTGGAGATGTGCTATCGTGGCTGCCAGCCCTGGACAGTGTCCCACTCACTAACAATGCTGTATTGGCTTAGTGCTGGCACTGTGCCTACTCATGAGGCAGACTGTTGTTTTAATATAATAATCGTCTTGTTGCACAGCGTTTAAGTAACGGTCACCTGCACTAGCTTGCTCAGCTGTTTCTTGCAGAGTTGGCTGCTTTAGCAACAACCCCCAGCCTGAGACAATTCACTATTTAACTTTAAAGAAAAATGGTAGAACTCAGATTTTCTGATTTCCTCTAATCTTCTTTCAGTCCAAAACTGGAAATTGATATCTATGTTGTTTCTATTATTTTGATACCTGTCAAAAGTTGTTTCTCCCTCTTCACTCTATCTTTTATTTCTTGCAGCAAGGCTAAGACCACCATTTGCAAAAATTGAAGACCATAACAGGTAAGGGGAGCATAGTAGAATTTCATTTTCTGGCTTTTTAAAGTTGAATACATAAGATTTTGGTGCACCCTAACACACAAGTTCATCCACCTTTAGGGAATGCATGGATTGGGCATCTATTGCAGCTAGAGTGATTCAGATACAGCCCAAGATTTTTATCTGATCTTTTGAAAGTTCAAAGAGGCCTTTGCTCCTCTCTGGAACTTCATTTCTCATAGCTAATCCCCAGTCCATTTTTTGCAAGTCTAGAAGGGCACAAAGCAAAGGGTGGTAAAAGGTTCTTTCCAGGTTTTAGCAGACTAGATAGGAATGATTAATGGGCCATATCCGACTCATAGGCTGAAATTGTCCACTCCTTTCATCATCTGTTATTTTGAGATAATTATGATTATCTCCTAAAATTAAAAGCATAATTCTCTTTAATGACAGTAACTCTGGAATTACAATTGGTTTTAGAGCTGTAATTTATGGACAAGTTATAGACATTTTTATCCTTCCTTTTATTTAGTTTAATAGACATTTGAAGAGGTAGAAATCTTTTGGAAGATTTTTAAAAGTCATCTTAAGAATTGGGGCAGAAACTGATGAAGGACCTTTAGTGCAAAAAACAACCCCTTGAAACAGAAGGAATAACTGAGTAGTGAAGCTTCAGTGAAACATGATCATAAAAATCCAAACCCTGTTACATTTAGTCATTCTGTTGCTATAGTTTTATTTAACCACAGTTTTTAATTTTTTTTATCAAAGGTTATCCTACATATAAAGCATTACATACAGTAATTTAAACTAGAGATTATGGGAGATTTATTTGTTTATTAAATTTTTAACTCACCTTTATTACTTTTATAAGTAATTCAAGGTGCTTAACATATATAAAATTCCTATCTCTTCCTCCTTTTCAAGAACCTTGTGAGATGGGACTTCCGGTTCGTCACGCGGCCGCCATGGACGGCTGGGAGACTTGCTCTCCCCCGTTCAATTTTGCATCGCTGGGGGGCCCTGAAAAGGCCCAAAAGTCGCCCCGAAGAGGCAACCAGCAAGGAGGGGCGTTCGCTGGATTGCGGGAGAGCAGCAACTCTCCTGTTAGAGCTGGCGATCCCTCTAAACCGGCGGACGAAAGGACCAGCCATAGAAATATGGCTCGTCCCTAGGCTGCTAACAGCCGAAGTCACATTACCATCTGGCAACTTCAAAGCAGCATGGAAAGGACTGGGTGAAATCTGCCTCTCTTACATCCTAATTACTTAATTATCTGCATAAGCTGCTAAAGTACTTTCCCCCCTGTGGTGAGGGAAGGGGGATTTTAGCCCTCCCTCCAGAAACAGCAGCAATCAACCACTCGGGAGTTTAAAACGCTGGAAAAATACTGGGATCCTAATTGGAATTCTATTTCCTAAAATTGGTGGATTATAAGATTTGTAACTTTCTACTCTCTCTATTTTTCTCTCTCTGATTTTTACTCTAATTACTATTGAAGATTTCGGTTCCCCCCCCTTAAAATAGAGGGGGGGGGGAAACCCTGAAAAGATCCAACTAACTCTGAGATGACATCTGGTGGCTAAATCTGAGACGTAACCTGCTATTCTTTAAGAGAGACTTGTTGACAGCTTTGAAAATAGATAAGATATAAAGCAACCTTGAAGCACCAGCTGCAAGAAACCCAGCTCAGCTCCTCACTTGGTGGACTTTCTGACTGTAAGGTTTTTTTTAGTTTAATATACTACAGTGGAAGAAGAACAGGAATGGATTTCTCCTACAGAGGAAGAACAGGAACAAATTCTTTGTATGTTAAAAACGATTATCCAAACTCTCCGTATAAGTCTGGATATGCAAACTCTTTGACCCCTCTTTCAAACTAGCAGTCCTCTCTGTCCAAAATGTGGACTTTGCTGTCTTTGAAAGAGTGGCTGTTGTCTTTTAAATGCAGATGGACTGCTGACTCTTGTCCTGATGTGTTTATTCTCCTGTGTTGTGCCATACATTTATGAAGTTGTTGTTTCTTTTTCCAATGTACAGATTTGCACATGTCTCACTGCATTGTACTGCATATACCACATTGCTCAGTTTGTGTCTGGGTATTTTATCCTTGGGGTGGACAAGCTTTTGCCTTAGTGTATTCTTAAGTTTGAAGTGTGCACGTATGTTGTGTTGGCTGAAGATCCTCCTGAGCTTTTCCAATATTCCTGTAACATATGGAATGACTACGTTGCTTTGTTTATTGTTTTCTTTGTCTGTTACAGAGGAGCTCTGCTAGATTTTTTTTGAGATTTGATGAAGACCCACATGTTCTAAGGGCTTCCTTGATGCGTTTTATTTCTTTTTCTTTTCCTTCTTTGCTGGTAGGCAGGCCTTCAGCTCTGTGGTGTAGGGTTCTGATAACTCCCATTTTGTGCTCCAGTGGGTGGTGTGAATCAAAATGTAAATATTGGGTCTTCCAGTTTTGCGCCATAGCATACGGTTGCGGGATGGTGGACCTCCGCATCCCAAGGCTAGTTTCGCCCTGCCAGGGGACCCTAAATGGGTCTAAGTCACCCAGAGGGGCGGCGAAGAAAGGAAGGGTGCCCCAACGATTCTGGAACAACAGCAGTCGTTTCTCCCAAGCTACTTGCAGCCAAAGTCCAAAGGCACTAACCAGCACAACAGTGAACAGCGTGCTTGAAACTGGGTGAGGAATTTGATCTTCTCTCTCCTATTTTATATCTGATTTCCTGGAAAAGTTCCACAAGAAGCAAAAAGCCTCCCAAAGTGAGAAGGGAGGGGATTACCTCATCCTTCTATAGACGGAAGCAGTGAATTAAACCCTTATGGGAAATAAAAATATAAAATACTACAGTTTGGATAAATTTGAAAGCTAAGAAAATTGTTAAAACTCTATACCAGAAAAAGCATTGATGAAATTATATATATATATATATAAAAGAAGAACAAAAATAACTGTTTTAAAAAGTGGAAAAATGAACAGTGACATCTAGTGGAGGATTAGAGAAAACTATAGCAGCATTGACCCAGAATTTGGCAAGAAGCCTAGAAATGGCAAAAAACAGTTGGGAACAAAGCATTGAGCTATCTATTACTGAGTGAAACTACATATGTTTAGAAATTGCTGACCTTCTGGGACTATAAACACACTGAGCTGCATTCTTAAATCTAAGAATTGTTTGCAGAGAAAGAAAAATCTTGGCCTTTGGCTAATCTTCTAAAGGAGAAATTACTGGAAAACTTTTAGATGGTCAAATACTTTGGACTGAATCCTAACTGGTTGATAATTACAAGACCCCTGAAAAGAAGAACTGTCACAAAATATTGTTTTTAGTGGTGCCTTGACAATTGGAAATGTATTGGATTATAAAAGCATTATAGAAAGATAAGAACTACGTAAGCTTTGGCTGTTTGGATTTTAAGATGGGTTGGCTTGATAAAGCTAATTAAAAAGATTATGACACCGATGAAAAACTACTTAGAGGGGAGAAATAAAATGGATATTATATACTTATCTAAAAGTGATAGAAAACCATACCCAATACCTTCTCCTGAAGACCCCAGTTTGGAGCTTCAAAGATTTGCAGGAACAATGACTCAAGACAAAACAAATACATTCCAGGAGAAAATATACACAATGCTGTGACAGATTCAAATGATAATTGTTTCAAACCATGATGAATTAGAAATAAGTTTGACAATATAAATGAACATATCTCTAACTTAAACCTACAATTGAATAACACTCAAAAACTGACAACAAAGAATGAACAAACAAATCAGACAACAGAACATAAATGAAAGTGACTTAAATAGAAAAGCTACAAATGAAGAAAACTACAATTTAATACAAACAAACAAAAATCTGCGAAACCTCACTATAATAAAGAAGACAAAAAAGATGCTTTATCCTCCAGGACTTCAAAACAAATTTGAGGATAAAAAAGAAGAACTAACAAAATGGATTAAAGAACTGTCAGAAGAATCATTAAAACATGGGAGACAAAAACCTGATACTTTACTTGATTTGTCTTTTTTGTCCCCAATAACACTTACAAAAATACAACCTGGCAAGCCAAACTTACTGATTTGGAAAGCGACCTGGCAAAAGAAGAAGATTAAAGTTGGAGTGATCTATTTAAATGAAAAGTTTGGATATTTAAAGGTAATGAATTTTGAGAAAATTATGACTGATAAGAGTGGTCTGAATACTGAGGGGAAACTAAACTTCAATAAGAATCTTGAAAACAGGACATATAATGATTTAATAAGATGACTTTTATAAATACAATGGAAACAAGCTGATTAAAAAACATGTTATATG
Organism: Azemiops feae; assembly: GCA_023970755.1. Taxonomy (NCBI): domain Eukaryota; kingdom Metazoa; phylum Chordata; class Lepidosauria; order Squamata; family Viperidae; genus Azemiops; species Azemiops feae. The sequence continues at coordinate 142,382 of JALGBA010001482.1, forward strand.
TTGATGTTATTATTATATGCACAAATACTAAAAAATGTTTATATTCAACTTGGTTTATACTGAAAATATTAAGAATTATATTTGTTTAATGTAGACAAAAGGAGAATATTACAGGAAGAAGAGCGGATCAAGAAATATATTACCAACATATTGATTAATTGTAGAAATTAATTATCATTGTTTTAAATATATGAACCCAGACAACACACTGTTTACGAAGCACTAAAGATTGTTATTGTAAAAAATTAATAAAATATATTTTTAAAAAACCAAAATGTAAATATTGATCCGTGTGAGTGGGTTTTCTGTAAATTTCAATGTTAAGGCTTCTGTCTTCCTTAATGTATACAGAACTGTCCAGGAAGGCTAGACTATTTTCCTTAACATCTTCACGTGTGAATTTGATGTATCTGTCCACCAAGTTGATATGTTTGGTGAAGGCTTCCAATTCCTGTGTTTTGATCTTGACCCAGTATCATCCACATACCTATACCAGTGAGTGGGTGGAATTCCTGTGAAGGAGTTTAGGGCTTTGGTTTCTACCTCTTCCATGTAGAGATTGGCCACAATGGGGGACACAGGTGAGCCCATGGCTCAGCCATGTTTTTGTCTGTAGAAACCTTCACTGTATTGAAAATATGTAGTGGTCAGGCAGAGGTCCAGCATGGCAGATATGTGGTCTGGGCCGAGGTTGGTTCTATCACCTAGGGTGCTGTCTTGTAGCTGTCTGCAAGGAATATAAATCTTTCCATTCCCCACCATCCAGTCAGAGCTGAAGAAACTTCTTGGATGAGAAGTGAAACATTTTCAAAGAAAAACAAGAAAGTCCAGTTGCCTCGTGAAAAAGCATCTTTGGGATAGTTATGACCTGGATGACTGAGAATCTCCATAGACATTTTGCCTAGAGTGAGCCCCAGTCATTTTGACTTCATCCAGCTAATTCTGTAGCCAGGAACTAATTTAAACCCTTTACTGTCTTACCTAAATTAGCCAAAAAGTAAATTTGAGTTGGCTGTGTCCTATATATTGATGTTTCCTTATTTTAGTTGATTTCATTCACTGGTTTATACAAATCTTTATAAATCTTTTTGGATTTATGTGAGGGAAAATGGAAGTTTTTATACATGACTCTTTCTGTCTCTGCAGAAACAGAAAAGTCACCCAGTAAACCATGAACTCTCTCTCTCCGTTGTGCCCAAAGCACAGAAAGGCTACTATGAGTGTTGTGGAGAAGATTTCACAGACTTACAGATGGTAAGAAAGCACCCAGTCACTATAATTGCCATAGATGTTTCTAGGCTTCATTGAGATGCCCTGTATCTGTCATTCCTGGATCAGGTACGTAAAAACTGCATTTCATGTAGTAAAAGTGTTGCCGCTAACAGCTATTACGACTCATACATAGCAGTATGTTACAAATATCTATGCATAGAATTCCATTACAGTATATCATGAAATAAGTCAAATATAGTAGCTAAACTAAAATGTTGGATAAAAATTATTCTCTTTCCTACCCAAATGTTCAATTAATTGGTGAAAAGCCATCAAAGGATGGCAGGGGACATGCCTGAGGTGGGGAGTTTTACTGTTCCCTTGCCCAATAGTGCAGACCTACCTGAAGTAGAACTATGTTGAGACTGGTGGGAGCCTATCTCTATGTTTATTGTTCCAGAAATTTTGAAATCTGGTAGTTTCCTTGGTATCTTCACATTCCTCAAGCAAAATGAGCTGCTGGACATCCTGTTAACAGAATGAAACATGAAAACCAGATCCATTTTGAAATATTGTTTTGAATGAATACCATTGGGTAATTTAAACCTAACTTGATTCAGCTCTTGTCTTTTTTAAAATAGCCTGTTCAATTGTTTTGCTTTTTCAGAGCTAAGTTCCAGAGCAAAAGGCCTTCTACCTGCCTTTTCACAAGAGAATTTTCCTTTCTTTGTCTGGGTGGTAGATCTAATGAGATAGAACAAGGTGTTTTTTTTCATGTTTTGGTTTAATATTCTTGTTTTCTTTTCCATCTACAAATTTTGCTCATTGTGTTAGCTTTCTGATGGTATTCTCTTCACAGCATCTTCAAACATTAGGAATTTGTCCTGGATTTCAGCCACTATGCTCTCTTAGATAGCATCATCTCCCAACTGAGCAATGACTTTGTGCCTTCCTGCACTCCACTGCTGAGTTATAAGTATGATCCACAGGAAGGGAAGAAGAGTATCAAACAATTATACTGTTTCAAAGAATGAGAATTTCTGATTTCCTTTTGCTTATTGAAGATTCTGTTTCCTCCTGCTTTCTTCAGATTTTTTTGCTGCAACTAGCAAAACATGTAGACAGAGAGACAGACAAAAGTAGATCTTTAGTGAGAACATGTCCAAATTTTATCCTGGTTTTGAAAGCAAATTAAAGATTCTAATTCTTCAAATCAATGCAAGATGCCCACACAAAGCCCAAACAAAGCCGAAATTCTGCATCTCTCTCTGTCTCTCTGTCTCTGTCTCTGTCTCTGTCTCTGTCTCTGTCTCTGTCTCTGTCTCTCTCTCTCTCTCTCTCTCTCTCTCTCTCTCTCTCTCTCAGTAGACACAAGATTGTATGGACAGAATTGTAAAACAGGACTAGAGGAATTTGATAATTGATTGAGTGATCAATTGATTATGTGCTACCAATTCATTTTTTATTCCTACTGACCACATTGCTAGGTTTACTCCATGATAATGCTTTCACCTGACAGTAACATCCATGGAGATGACCAGTATATTGGTACCATTTGCCTCTGACACCCATGAAAAAGACAGAGTGGCTGCAAACACTTGCAGACCCTGTTGAATGCAAATTTGGTGTTTCTCCTCAAGAGGGGAAGTTCTCAACACAAGCTGGCAGGTTACCTAGCAAACGCAAGCACCCTTATGGGCAATATGGACAGATGAAAAAAGGACAAACGTTGATATTAGATAAAAGCCTGTCTGATAAGAATTTGTTCCCTGTAGACCAACAAGTTGAAACAACAGGACACTTATTTCCTAGTCAACTCAATTTGCCTGCAGTTCCATCATACGCCCACAGCTCTTATTGTGTTCCCCCACAGTTATCTCAGAAAGTCCTCCACTGTCAGTCTTGCAAGCTTGTTGCTATAGACACGAGCTATCTCAAAAATCCAATGCAACAGCTAGACCAGAAGGAGGTGGCTGCAATCTCTCCCTGTAAGGAATGGGAAATGCACAATTCTTGCAACTTTTCCAGTATTGATAGTACATTGAGCAGTCTATCTAGATTCCATGAGGACAAACAAGTAGCCCCAAAACAGGTTGACTATGAGCTCGAGCGTTGCTCACCTTACATGGATGTATCTGAGTTAGCACAGAATGTGTTGCCACGGCAACCAGGTTCAGGGCCCAGCCCCTGCTTACCTTCCCTTTCTTACCCACTGACTAGTCTTTCTGCAGAAGCAAAGGACTCTTCCTCCATGTCTGAATGAAATGAACCACTTCATCTGGGTGGTGCCTCACATCTCTCTTCTGAGAGTCCGATTGATGCTACATTGCCTGGAATCTGTGTTAACTTGCAAGATAGTAACTATGGTAGGTTAAATGAGCAGAGCAACTTTCTGGGGATAGAAAGGACTTCCTTTACTAGAGTTGAGAACTGCCTGAAAAATGGCCCCTAGTTAGACTTTTCTCATCAACTTCTGGCTGCCTGTTTTTCTATACATATATAAAGTTTCCATGTAAAATCCTGAGTTTCTGTACCTTTGTTGCAGGAAGAAGCCATCTTCCATTTTGTGTGGGCTCATTTGAGTGCATGCTGTATTTCTTCAACCAAAGACCCCAAAATATCTTTGTGTGTAAGAGAGAGAGGTAGAGATAACATATTTGAGCCTTTTCAGAATTCAAGCAAGAATATTCATCTATGTAGGTGCCTCTGTTTGAATTGTTACAACAGCCCCACTGTAATTGGATGTCCTGGTAGGAAGAAATGGAGTATTGCCTTGTTCACTTATTGGGGGGGGGGGGAGTAATTACAGTGATATTCTTCCCTCTCCTCAGCTTTGACCTAACTTGATGTTAAGGAGGTCAAACCAGCACAAGAGCTTGTGAACAGCAGTAAAGGATGGCAAGCGTTGAGTGCTCGCTTTCACTAATCAACCAGGTTGGAACAGGGCACATTTATGTTCTCTCCTGTCCCTCTTTGCAGACAGCTATGTCTCTGGGCCTTTTAATAGAGGGAAGTGGGAGTAGGAAAGCTGCTAGTACATTTTGCAGTGATCTAATTTCAGTTGCCCATCCTTTTCAAGTCCCACAAGCTTTTTTGTGTCTGCATATCAATGTGTTTTTTAATTAATGAGGTTTTTCTTCTTCAGCTTCTTTAAATGTAACAACATATTCTCTTTTATAAACTAAATTTATGTATATCACTATACCTGATGTGTGGAGTTGAAGAGATTATTAGAATGTTTGTTCTTTGCTGCTTGCTCTGTGTATCTACTACAATCAGTCTAACTCACATAAAAAGAAAATGTGTATGCACAGAAGACTAATAAAAGTAATGTTGGTAATAAAGCACCTAACATTTTTTGGAAAAACACATCTCCTTGTAGTACAATTACATCGATTATCAATGCTTAAAATATTTCTTTTCCCTTTTTTTTAAACTCCATTTTTTTTCTTATGAGAAGTACAGAATTATAAGTATACAGAACTGGCAGTTTGTATTCTGGAAACCTCTTCTGCTACTGAAGATTCAGGCTGCACTTGCTTCAACACAAAAGCTTTGGCATGGCAGAGGCATTGCTTTTTGACTCCCAGTTGTATGAGAAATTAACATGGTAATTCCATGTTATATATAATGACTGGGTCCACACATCACTCTAAAATGATAACTTGGTTAAATGAAGGAAGCAAATTTCTTGTCCCCTCCTGTGTTTCTTTTTCAGCTTAATGATGACACCCCAAACCCATTCTTCTCTCTGTGCACAGTGAAAGCATACATTTGAGATGCAGGTCACTTCTGTTTTAGACCCTGGAAATATTCAGCAACTTTTATCAGAAGCTTCCATTAGTTTCTGCTACTATTTGCATTCTAAATAATGCCATGGTCATTGCCACAATCTATCTTTATTCATTTGTGTTCTTCACCGTAAAGACATTTCTCCCACGAATTTTAATTTTCTAATGAAATTGGTGGCATAAATAATAAAAATGACAAGAATGCAATAGTACTATTAATGAATGGAAGCAACTTTCACTCTTTTCCAAAGACCAGCAATTTACATAGTAAAAGATAATTAAATCTAGTTTCTATACTAAAACAACTACAGGGAAAAAATTCTAATTAAAACTAGGAGACCTGGACATTCCCTATAACTTCTTGATTCACCTTAAACAGGTTGATACAGCAACATACACATGGAGGAATTATTCTAAAAGGCTTTTTAAAATGGGGTGATGATACAGAAATCATTATAATGTAACAGATGGTCAGTGCTTGTGTCCTTTACAAACATTATGCTAATAAAAGAACAGACTAGTGTAGAAGCAACCATATTCTGGTTTTAACCAGAAGTGAGAGAAAAGTTATAAAGAACATGAGAGTCATGACTTAAAAATATGTGACCTCTATTTTAATTATAGTCATCATAAAACAATCTAGTATGTTTGGGTACTAATATTATATGATAAAAAGGCCTGAAGGTGGTTATAGAGAGAATTTAGAAAGCCTAAGGGATAATCCATTAAAGAACAAAAAGGTGGTCCTCTTGGTATTTAGACAATAAGTGATCTCAAAAAATTGCATCTTGCAGATGTAAATTTCCATCTCTAAGCATGATCAAAATCCTTGTTCTTAAATAAGAAGCCACTCATGTAACTTAAAGGTAGGGCAGGGTACTTAAAAAAATGAATAAATTGCAACAATTATTTTATAGCTTGTGTCCTATTAAAAGGTTGGAGGACAGTTTGGGAACATAGCCATAGTTTGTCTATATCAATTGACTACTAAAACAAGTTTTATAAATACTGAATTATATCAGAAAACTACTTAACACCATTTTGTAGCATGTTTTAAAATCTTGCCCCATCCCTGCAAAGCTCCATACATTCCCATCTTCCAAAATCTTGACCAGGGAATGTTACCTCTTGGAAATGGCAAATGCAGGTAATTCTTAGGTTATGATGGCAATTGGAACCAGGACTGCAGCCACCAAGTAATGGAGACTTAAAGCGTGTCTCACAGGGCCACATCATTTAGTGATGGCAATCCCAGGCAGTCCTGTTGCTATTGTAACCCCAAGATGTGAGGGCTGTTTAGCAGGAAGAGGTGGGAGTCCCAGATAAACCGCAAAGTTACTATGAGTGCTGGGAGAGGGCTGGCACAAACCACATGCAAGTTTTGGGAAGCCAGAAGGAGGGCTGGTGGAGTCTGTGAGGGGGAGAGAGTTCTGAGATCAGGAGAAAAAGCAGGAACAAGTTAACTGGAGCCGATTCGCATCCTTGCTTGCCAGTTTCCTCATTGAGTTTGCTTATGAGAAACTGGAAGGGAAGAAATAGCAATCACATGACTATGGCTCTTTGCAACATATAATAATTACGCGCTGGACATACACATGCCCTGATAGTGATCATATGACCTGCGGGGATGCTACTACAGCTGTAACTTGGAGTGCCAGTTTTATGTCCATTTTTTTTCCAGTGATACGGTAACTTTGGTTGCTAAGCAAATGGTCGTAAACTGAGGGCTACCCGATAGTTGTTGGTGTGACTCACACTTGTGAATGGAAGTACATGTACAGTTACCCTGATGCACAACCTTCACGGTGTGCCATGTTTGCTGATCAGTTTGCTTTAGTGTTCCCTTCTGTATAGAAGTGATGTCTGTACAAGATTCCACATTGCTGACTGACTTGGAATGACTTACTAAATAAGATTTAATTTCATCTAAATAGGTCAGGCTTACTCTTTTTGGCTGAGTAAAGGGGATGGAATTAAGCATAATCTACAGGCTCCCTGGTAATAGTGGGAAGCATTCTGAACCTTTTGGAAGACGAAATCTTTGACATTAAACTCAAAGCTTCAATAAAATCAAGAATCTGATCAATCTCCAAAGGTGGCAGCTCCTTATTATATAAATGGCTTACTAGTAAATTTTATTGTGACTTGACTGATTGTCAACATAAAGACCTGATTTACCTTTATGTGTGTGTGCAGGAGGCTAATATATATGTATATGACACCTTTCTCCTTTGTGAGTTTTACTGCCTTCTCTCATGCTTGTCCATACAAAAAGTCTGTGTATGCAGCTGGAGAGCAAGCGAGCACCAGACGGCTCTTCCATGCTAAAAAGGCAGGAGGAGGGATCTTTGCAGCTCACGTGTCCCTTTTCTCCCTTGCTTCCCCCGCTGCAATTCTCCACAGTTCTCCCTCACATTATGTTAGGCTCTTCTATCCATCTCTGCATAATCAAGAGGAAGAAATTTTTGTCTTTCTCCTGCCCGTTTCCAACTATTCACTGGTTCTGATTTGCCTCTGCAAAAGATTCCCATCGCCTGCCCTCAAGCGCTTTTCTTCCACTCCTCTTTTTCCACCCTTATCTTTCTCAGCAGTAATCCAGAAGGAAGAGCAAAGAGGAGAAGCAAGAAGAGGTAAGGCAAGGACCAGTAAGAACCCCAGACTTTCAATGCAAAGCAAAAGAAAACGAAGAAAGGGCACCACAATCTGCCTCCCTTGCATGCCAGACCAGCTAGTGCCAACTCTGGCTCCGATTATGAAGGCATTATGAGCTGCTCGCTCCAGAACTGGGTGTTGACAGCTTGCTGCTGCTTGCTGCTTTGTCATTCAGGTGAGGGGAAAAAACTCTCTTTGCTTTAGCTTCCCAACTTTCCCCCCTCTCCCGCCCCCCCCCCCGCATCTTTCTTTGTATTGTTTTGGAGTAGTGAGTGCTATATGAGATAGGAAGCTGGGTACAGGCACTGGACTACCAATCAAGCAGTCGGAGTTACATTGCATACATTTCTCAAAGTGACAGGGAATCCCATATTCCAATACTGCCTCCTTTTTTCCCCCACCCTCCAACAATGGGTTTCACTATTCACCTTTTGGAATGGGGCACATGGGGAGGGGGATACAGCAATTTGCTATTTGTAAATATATCTCTTGTTTAAAATCCATCCCTTCTTTATAGACACATTTTTACATTCCATCAGTGCTAGGACTGCAGTCTTTTCTGCTGCATCGACACATTTTCTGCAGTTCCTTTCTGAGGTGGAGATGTTTAAGCAACAGCTGGGGAGGGTGGGTGTAATCTCCTGTCAGGTTTACCTGGGATTGGGGCAGGGGATGGAGGTTCTTCTGGCATTTGCCATTCAAGCTTATATGGGTGACAGCTATGCTCATAGATTTTTTGATAAATATGAATGAATTGGATGAAAGAATCTGGGGAAATGGGAAACAGACTGAAATGCTTGGGAATGCAATAACCAAGGGTTCAGCCTAAGTATTTTAGATGCTGCTGGGGCCAGTCCAAAAATACATGTGATTATGACAAACAAAAGGAGAGACAGTCCTTGAGTACATGCAGAGTGCATTCCCTTCATTGTTGTCCAGTGACCTGGAGTATATCCAGGATTGAGAGGTAGTAGGTGTGGATTCCAGGAAAGCTTTAACCTCAGCACCTGTCATTTTTAGAATGTAAAGTAGTGAGCATGCCCAAAAGAAAGTGAATCAGGCTTAAGGTTGTGTGAAAGGGCACTGAGACAGCCGTTTTCAATGTGGATTGGCCTTTCTTTACACTAGCTATGTTCAAATGTTCCTGCCAAGCATTGACTTCTTTTAATATACACCAAGGTTTGGCTTAGCTTGACTGAGAATGCATTGTTGATTTTGTTCTGTTTTTCTTCTTGGAGGTTTTGTGAAGGCAGATCCACAACCTGGTGATTTGCGGAGGTGGGTTCCAAATTCCAATTGGCGCAAAAGTTGGGGTATTTCAGAAATCACATATCCCACCAGGCTGATGAAACATAACTCTGGGGGAGAGATCCAGAGGTATCAGCTGGACACAAGAGTGAGAAAAGAGACTGGTGGCAGCAGAGGAGGCGACAGAAAAGGAGGAAGCCTTGTAAGTGATCCCAAGAAGCTTCTCCCCCATGCCATTTCATAAGCTGGTTTCCTTTTTCTTCTCTCAGCTTTATACTAAGGTTCCTACCACTAAGGCACAGGTGGCTGTGGGAGGAGAGAGCAGACTCCAAGCTGTTCTGTGAAGCCAGATGGTATACACATGTAATGGTTGGGTGGCAAGAGTTACTTCCAACTTTTTAATTGGATAGTAATATTCAGTGGTGCAGCTGTTTACCCAGCAATTTTAGACAATTCAAGTATTTTTCCAAGATAAGAAGTAAAATATCTCAGCCGGCATTCCATCTCCTGTCCCCTATTGCTAAAGCCAATTCTTGCCAGCATTCTGAGTTAGATATGTCCATGGGAAGGGACTTTGGACAAGTTACCCTTGTTCAGCAAGCAAAAGATGTTTTCACCCCAAAACATCACCTATATTTATCTTTCCTATGGAATCAGTAGCAATAATGGCTCAGTTCATATATCTTGCTAAGCTATGATTTACTGAATCATAACTTATTAAAGTACTATTATTTGAATTTACACGACAGAGTGTATTATAAACCAATGGTTTGCCTTTCTGCAGACCACTAAACTGTCATAAAAAATACTGAGAACTACTACCGTGTTTCCCCGAAAGTTAGACTCAGCCTGATAGTAAGCCCTAGCTTGGTTTTTGGGGGTGGGACTAATATAAGCCCTACTCCAAAACTAAGCCCTAGTTTTGGGGCGAGGCACACCCCTAAAAAGCAAGCTAGGGTGGGGGTAGGGGGGGTGAAGCTGCCCCATGCGCCCCACACCTGTTTACCTTACCAGTAGGACCACCACAGCCAGAACTCCCACACCCTGACACCTGTCGCACCGCTACTTTACTTCTGTGGCAGCTTGCCACCACTTGTGGCCGGATGCCATGTGGCGCATTGCGCTGTTGCCGCTCCTCCTGGCAGGACACCGCATAGTGCTTCGGGCCGCTTCTGCTTGCGCAGCACTTTGTGCCACTTCTGCTGCTTGCGCAGTGCTTCGGCCCGCTTCTGTTGCTTGTGGCAGGAGGCCATGTGGCGCTTTGGGCCATTTCCACTGTGTAAACGGCCCAAAGAGCCACACAGTGTCCTGCCGCGAGCAGCAGAAATGGCGCAAAGCACCATGCGGTGTCCTGCTGGGAGGAGTGGCAACGGTGCGATGCGCCACATGGCATCCGGCTGCAAGTGGCGGCAAGCGGCTGCAGAAGAAGTCAAGCAATGGTGCGACAGGTGTCGGGGTGTGGGAGGCCTGGCTGCGGTGGTCCTAAGGTAAGACATTCTCCAAAATTAAGACCTAGTGCCTCTTTTGGAGGCAAGAAAAATATAAGACCAGGTCTTAATTTTTGGAAAACGTGGTACATATGCCAAGGGCTGGCAACATACTGACTTTGGGCTCTGTGGCATATACGTTCCCCAGAGCCCAAATTAAGTAAAAATTAATCAAAGAACGAAGGGCCATATCTGATCATATTTTGGTGTTCTCACCTAAAACACTGTAAGAAATTTGCCAAAAGTACCACACTCTTGATAATCTCTTGAGACTGATGGTGTATAAGTATGTGAAAGATCATGGACGGGGGAAAAGTGATATACACTGCAATGTTCTGGCACAAATCCTGCTCCTTGTGTATTTTTATGCAGTGCAATGTGTCATGATCTCACAACTCATATTTTGTCATTTTGACGTCATTGCTAGTTGCAGATGCTTGCGTGTATCTCTGTAGTTTATTAGTGTGATCTCTTGTTCAGGAATTACTAATGGACCATAATTAATAAACATACTAAGACTTTCAATTACTTGGCTCACCTATGGTTCGAAATTATAGACTGAGATCCCTGACAATCAATTATGGGTTAAAAAGCACACAACTGTTATATTCACATGCAAATTCTAAACCCAAGCTAATAAAAATTTACTTGCAAGACTTGCATTGCTCTATTAGAATTTGCTCAACTGATTTGATTGTGCCTGGAAAAGCAGCCGATTATTTCCCAGTTGGGTGAGGTCAAGCAGGATGAAAGCTGGAAGCGTTGCTTTTCCATGATAGAGACAGCCCTCAGGAGGACTTTTCCCACCCAAGATGGAACTCTTCAGAGAGCATTTAGAACATGAGCCCACTTGACAGTGGTCAGTAGATTTTTCAGTATTTTGTTTCTGTATTACTAGATATTCTGTGTTTTATTCCTCTTTGTAAGCTGCAATGTATCAGTTTAGATCAGTGTTTCTCAACCTTGGTTACTTGAAGATGTGTGGACTTCAACTTCCAGAATTCCCCAGCCAGTATGGTTTAGATTGTGGTGAGATATAAATAAACAAACCACAATTGCTATATTCCCATAACAAGCTGTATCTCTTCCAAAAAACTGTATCATGGCTGATGGCGATGACTATATTTCTGTAACCTGCTGAAGCACAAACTTGCCAATCTGTTTTAATCTAGTCTAATATGCTATGTGAACTTAACTGTTTAGTCATTGTTACCTGGGATAAAGGTGGTTGTGCCCTGCAGCTAAGGTCATCACCCCCCAAAAAAGTAATATGGTCTGGATAATGGAACCCAGGATTTCCCCCCCCCCACCCTTTGGGGTAGATGATAGATAGTGCTCTAGGATCCAATCTGAAGAATTCAAAGTTATGGAGATCATGGGGAGATATCAGAACAGTATAATATCTAAGGAAGCTAAAATTGCAACTCTCTCAGCTTTCAAATAGCAAGTATCAGTAGTTTAGGATGATTTCCACTTTCCTGTTTTCTTTATTATCCAATTTCATCTTTGTCAATGTTTCCTGAAGTAGTACTGTTTGTAATTAAAGATAAGCTTTACATACTGAGCCCAATATAAAAGCAAAATATTGCACAATTTGTTCTCAATTTGTGTCCATGATAAAAAGAAATGATGAAAGGCTAAAACTGCTAGAACATAGAAGAACTATTGTAATTGCAAGACGTCTCGACCATCCATATTCCTTTATAAAAACTCTTTAAATCTGAGTTTCGTGTAGACATTACATCAATTAATGCTTAATATCAATACAGCCATTTTGATTGCTGGATGTGCTTGCAGACGCACTATCCAGTTAACTGAACCATAGTTTACTGAATTCGCCCAACTCTCTATGATTGCATTATGCATGGAACCAATAGCTAGCCAAACATTTTTTAATGTGCAAATCCAATCTCTGGACTATAGAAAGAAAAACAGAGCTCATAGAACATTTGCAGAAACGCAATAATACATTGTGTAGCAATCTTAAGTCTTTCTAGATTGTTCTCCCACTTTTGATGCTCACCTCTGAAATGAGAACTTTTTTTAAAAAATGAAAAATTTCACAATCACATGTACCTTCACTCTCTTGCTCATACCTTTACTATCATTGTTGGATTACAACTCTCATCATACCGAGCTAATTATATTGTGCCTCATATCTGAAAAGCATCAAGTTAGGAAAAATTAGTCTGAGTAGATACGTCATTTACTTTCTGATGTCAGTTCATTTTTCACCCTTTTGTGTTCTGCTGTCTCTCCTTTCTGTTCCTTTCTAAAAGGCTGTGTCCACATAGAACCCTGAGCCCCCATCTGACCACATTTTAGCTTTGCATGCATACCCAGCCCAAGTGAACTCACATTGGGTTTACTAAGAAAAAAAGAAGGTTGATAAATTACAATTAATTGTGCCATACAAACTCAGCCAGTGAGAATTATGACTTTGCTGATTTTGGATTCAGAAAGGTGGGAGCCTAGATAAGATTGTAATACCTGTATTAGGTTGCCATGATGCAAATGGTGTGACTTACATTCTTGCGTCGTGAACGTTTCATTTGTGTGTGGATGTGATGATGCACAAGTCAATATTCTGATGCACGGAGCCTGATATGGACATGTATGGCTGTCATAGGTAGTTTCTTCAGAAAAGATATGCCTGACCTTAGTAAGGATACTTGCATAGCTATTTATAGTGTAATACAGTGGTAGATTTCTACAATGTCTCAAAACATAAAACATCCTTAGTTAAATATTTGTGGGAAACTTGAGCATTCCTATTGGATCTCATCCGCTCATATTTTCATCTTTTTCTTGTTCTACTTAACTCAGTGTGCCAATTACATAGATAAAATTAAATATCCACCTTAAAGCAAGTGAGGGAAGGCTTATTTGCAGAGCTGCCTTTGTTTTAATAGTTCTGCCAAACATAAGAGGCCACGGGATGGGTATTTTTGACAGTTTTTCTCCTCTTTAAAAATAAAAAATAAATTAATTATAAAATTCCAGATAATATCTACTTCAACTACTAAGTTAAGAAGGTTGCTGTACTCTTAATAATTTCAGAGGTGAGACAAATTGTTATATACAGGGAATTGTTTTTTTAATTGAGCATTCACAGTTCAGTAAAGAAATAGAAGTTCTTCTTTGTCCACAGAGTAAAGATATGTTAATAGATATGGTCTGTTTTTAATGTATCTTGTTAGATATTTTAGGTAAATGAAAGCTGTTGTTATTATTTTATCCAGCCTTTTTAAAAAAACATATAGGCCTATCTCAGACATATTGTGGATTTGATTATAGACCATTACAGTAAAGCAGATATCTCAACAGAGTCAGATATATATTTTTTGTTTTCAAGTGCTTATATAATTACTCCATACCGTACCCTACTGTACTATTAAGTGTGCAATAGCATTATGACTGAAAATGTACCTAACCTTAATTTAAAAATGCTTTATTGCTAAAATGCTAATCATGTGAGCTTTAGCGAGTTGTAATCTTTTTTTGATGGAGGATCTTGTAAAAAAAATGCAGTATCTGTGAAGTGCAATAAAGCAAAGCATAATATAATGAGGTATGTCTGTATAACTCAAGAAGGTGAACATACTTCATAGTTCTGCTCCTGTTTTCCGTACAACAACAAGGCTGAGAGAAAGTGACTGCCCCCAAATTACCCAGTTGCCTTTCATGCCTAAGGCATGAAACTCACAGTCTCCTGGTTTTTAAGCCAGCATCTTAACTATTATGCCAAAGTTAAGTGGACAGAAGAAATTCTCACTCAAATTCACACATTTTAGAAATTGATGCCTGGCCATTTTTAATCTCAAAAGATGTATTTCCTATTTTGATTACTTCCTAGATTTAATATATTTGCAAAATATTATTTCTATGCTATTCTAGGATCTCAGTGTCTTTTATATCATGTCTTCTTCTGTGGCAGCTGTTCCAAGATGATAGCTTTGTTAGATAGGGTGTAGGATTGCTCTGTTTTCCAAGTATAGGGTAGTTTTAGAGAATTTTTGTATCCTGGAATGGGTTTGGCTCTGCCTTCCTTAAGCAGGAAGAAATAGAATTAAAATCATTGGTCACACAGATTATTTTGCTTTGTTGCATTTTAGTTCTGGTTCTAACCACTGATCCCCTGGAGTTATGATAGGAATTAACAGTTGGCAGCATTCTGGGAATTTAATTTCAGAAAAGAATATTAGAGATGGACAGTGAAGTATTTTCTGGCAGGACTTGCAGAACTGGCTGACTTCCCTATGCAAAAAGACCCACTTGCAAAATTAGAGTGCTTCCAGATGGACTGCTCAATGTGCTGCTAATCGGAAAGCATCACAGAGGTAGTCTATCAGTGGTAAGAATAAAAAAAGGGGTTATGATACAAGAGACAGGATGATTATGCAGTGAAAGCTTTGTCAAGAAACACTTGTGAGGCTACTGAAGAGGTAGTCTCAGAGTGGAAAAGTTATTTCCTTCAAACCCATGAATGTAATTTGAGTCCCTCTTTAAAAAAAAAAACATTTACCATGCTTCAGTATTAAATGCATCATATTGAGTCCAGTTTCTAATTAATTCAGTGTGACAGACTTGCCATTGATTTCCTTGTAAAATATATTTAGCTAAACTTAGTTTGTGAGCCAGTTTGAGAGAGTTGTTAAAGCACCAGGCTAAAATTAGGAGACCAGAGTTCTAGTCCTTCCTGAACACAAAGCCAGGTGGGCGACTTTAGGCCAGTCACTTTTCTCAGCCCTAAGGAGAAGGCAGTGACAAATCACTTGGAAAATTGCAGGAACTACACCATTTGCCAGGAGGCAACACTGACTAAAAGGCACAAAAACCCTACAATAAACAGTTATCTTAATTTGGACCTAACACTGTCAATGTAAAAAAGCAAGAACATCCAGGTTTTAGAACAGTGGTCCCCAACCTTTCCGGCTTCATGGACTGGCAGCAGTGGCACTGGTGGTTTGGAGGAGGAAGGGGATGGTTTCTCGCACGTGCCCACTGCTTGCGCAAATGGAACTTTGTGTACTCACCTGCTGCTTGTGCAGCTTGGTTCCCAACAGGCTGGGAATTGGGGACCCCTGTTTTAGAAGGTTCCCATTCTATTTCATTCTGAAAATCTCTTTCTGGAATTATTTTCTGATGGCAAAAAGTATACCCTCCCGAAAATAAGCTTCCCTATCCAAAGCTTTGGGCATGTCATTGTCTGTATAACAGCTATGAACTGAACATTCAGACCCTCCTAATGCAAAATAATTCTAAAGGAGATGGCAGAATGGTAATTCATGCAGAGATGCAGCAATCTCATTCTTCTGAAGATAAATGTTATGGCAATAATTACATGATCAGTATGTCATTGCATATTAACTGTTCCTCTGGGCATATAACTTGGCAATTACTTAGAGTCAAACTAAGTAAGACCACAAAGATTTATTATTGTCTTTCCCAATGTTTCTGGGTATTTATTTTCTTAATTGAGACAGAATGGAGTAAGGTAAACTACGACTGGAAAGACCCAAGGAAGCTAAAGATGTGGCTTCGGGCCAATTTCACAAATTGTTGTGTTGCAAATGGAAAGAGAGAATGCATTGTCTTGAGCTGTTGGGATAAAAAAATGGTATGAATATTAATAATAATAATAAAATATATTTTACTTAATTGATACTCAAGATTACCATCCTACCAAGACATTCATTTCACAAAAATAAACTAAAACAGAACATATATACATATACATATATACATACACACACACACACACAAACACACACATATATATAATATTTATACTGTAATATATAATATATACTATATATACTATATATACTATATATACTATATATACTATATATATATATATATAAATGTAATAAGCATGTGAACTTTTTGATGTTTAAAAATTGGCAGAATAATGTAACTACATTAGGGACAGTTGCTGAGAGGTCTCTTTCTCCACTATCTCTATACTATTCTGTAAAAAAGTTCCAGCTCTAATTTTTTTTCTGATCCACTTTTGCCTTCTACGCTTTCTTTCTTCATTTCAAAACCTCTTTAAAGGATTCCATTAAACTCTCTGTTGTAGGTTTATGCAAGTGTTAAACTAGATTAAATAGAAGGTGCGTAAAAGATCTCATCCATAATGAATTAGGCAATGTATATAAAAACTGCAATACATAGCCACTTATAGTGGGTAGGTGGTTTAAACTACAGATCCCCCTTTATGTTTTTCATTTTCTCTGTAGTTACCTCCAGGGGATAGTTTATTCCAGAATTAACCTTTCCATTGTCTAGATAAGTAAGTGGGCAGAGGATAGGTTGGGCAAGGCAGGATAGTATTAAAAAATCTTATTCTACATAGTGCTCTGTTTATGATAAAGCTTGTGAGATGTTTCATAAGCTTTTATGAGATTTCTGGCATTATTTTGCTATACATTCTGACAGGTTTGCATTTCCAAATTTTCTAAGTTAAGCAAATCTAGAGTTGCTACCCAACATTTTTCATTCTACATTTTTATGAAAGTTCAAGTGTTTTCATTGTAGAATGGTTATATTCCAAAGTTGCATCTGTAGTCTTCTGATCTTTTTTAGGCCACATTTGTGCAATAAAATGTCATCCTATGTAAAACTTGGAAAAAACTGATTGTTTTCAATATCAAGTGTCTTAAATTTAAAACTTGTTGCATATTCCTTTGAATCAACATGGTTGGCTTGATACTGATGGATAGTTGATTAAGTACTTTTTTTTGCATGAACATGGAGCTGATCATTAATTTCAACAAAAGAAATAAAATAAGATCAGTAATTAAAGTCTTCTTCATAGGAACAGAAACTGAACAATGCTCTGAACAAAAAACAACTAAACAAAACAAAAACTGAACTACTAATTTCATCAATGTAAGGAAAAGAGCTTGTAGTTTAATAATCATTATAGAATAAACTTAGTTATGGAAAAATGGAATTGTAGGATTATATAGCATTACATAAACTACTACTATATGGATCTACCATTTAATTCTAAATCAGTCAATGAAAAGCAGAGCTTTGGTTGTGATAAAAGATTGAAATGTGGAAGGAATAGTAGAGTATCCATTCCAGATTATTATAGTTTATTATAATAAACTATTATATTTCTGCAGGTAAATATGTTTTATTTTAAAGTGGAGATTTCAAGGTTTGTAATTTTATTTCATTTTTCTTTTTCTATGTGAATATCAAAGCAGAAACATAATAAAGATGAATATAGCAAATTAAATGCTATATTCAGTACATATATATAAACATGACTTCCCCCTTCAAGTTTAAATAATTTTAATAACATCATCTCCTTCTAAAATACAAGAAACCTTCCAGGTCACTTTCTTGGTTTATTATTTGTATATCCCTTTTTATTATTAAGACATCAGCTAGTTTCTTTTATGTGTCCTGTGTAGCATCTTCTTTCATTTCATTCTTGTAGCATTTTATTTCTGAATTCTCTTTCAATCAGTCTCAGCCTTCTCCAGTAAATTGTTCCTTTTCCATAATGTCTTTTAAACATAGTCTATCTACAGAGGCAGACATTCTTAAAATTAATTTATATATCCATTGTTCAAAAATACCCTTCAATATGCCCAATGTTAAAATATTTTGCACCATTCTCTTTTAATAAATCTTTAGTTCCCTCCAGTGTCCAACCTTCAAAATCCCACCCTATCATGTTTTTCGTTAGATAATTCAAACAACAACATTTACCCATGGGAAGGATTATTATAATTAATTCCAAAATTGTATTTCAAATTTAGCTGGATTCTTAATCCATTTATAAGTTTTCAAAATCAAAGTTCTAATTACCATTTTGCTGTTTATTTCTTTCCCACCCCAAACACACATTTTTAAGTCCTTAAACTTGTACATGAAAACATTCTCTAAGAATTGAAGGAAACTCACCTAGTGTTTTCAGACTTATTGATCCAAAGATTCCTAATCACTGAAAAGAGGTTATTAAGCAATTTTTGAAAGTGCTTAGAAAAAGAAGTATGCAAAACCAATTTCCAGCCATATTTGCAGGCTTTTATAAAGGAACTTTTAGCTTTATGTCATCAAAGGAACTTTTAATTTTATGTCATTTTAAGATGAATGCTAATTTTAAAAAGTGAGGAGAGAGAAAGAGGAAATGAAACTGCCTTCTGACATGGAAGGCTATACTCTGTGAAAAATGCAACAGAACATTAAAAGCTTAAAGTGGTATTCCAAATTATGATTTCATGCATTTTATATTGAGCTTTAGCATAGTGAAAACCTTTACACCACATATAATTGGAACTTTGGACTTTACTCCCACAACTACTATTGGCTATCATCTCGAATGGGTTCAAAACAGGGTTGGAACTGATTCACAGAAATCATAAGGCTCAATGGCCATTAGCATTGATGACCATCCATCTGGGAGACTAGTGGGCTTCCTTATATAGTTGGTTGCCTACTGGTTAGCAACTGTGAGAATAGACTGCTGAACTAGATGGGCCATGGGTCCAATTCAGCAGGTCACTCATGTTCCTATATTTCTGAATCCAATTTTTGTGCAGTAGGAACATATGTGTGTTGTTGACTAAAAGTGCCACTTGTTTGTTTCTGTCCGAATTCCTGCCAGTTTTCTTTTCCTGACCAGGCTGCTGAGAAACTATGATTATGAACATGAACATGCTCAGGGAACTGGGTGGGAAATATATATACAAAAGTTTGGGGTATATACAGACTGTGGAAGAAGCTTAAGAAAAAAAACCTAATAAAAGCTGGAAGGGAAGCAAACATCTCCTTTGGCTAGACACTGCTGTTCTAAATACTGTATATATTTGCAAAGTGCAGTTCCCTAAGCCATTACATTGCAGATCTTGCAGTTCTAGTACATTCCAATAAGCACATAAGATATTGATATTTTGTCTTATTAATGTTCAAACAAAAGTGAAATCAGAGTGCTAGAGTGCAAAATGGTGGAAAGATCCAGATGCTAAGTAGCTGTCCGTATAATCCAGTATTTCAGCTGCACTACTGCATAGAATACAGTAAATACTGTATTCATTCTCTGATCTGACACCAGAACTCATACTGCAAAAATCTTTTGGAAAAAAAATAATCATAATATTGACTCTGTGTCAACATTAGTCTGAGCCTGCTTTAATTAGTCCTTGCAGATGGTCAGCTGCAGCAACTCAGTTCAACTTCATTCATTGGGCTTTCTGTTTCCTAAAGATCCACATTTTGGGGTGTCTGACAAATGATCTGTAGTTTCCTGCAGTTCCAGGGAAGGAATGAGCTACACTGGGCCTTTATATAAATTGGTTGTGGTATCCAGAAATCACCTTCTATGTCTATCATCCTTTAATTTTTAAAAGTTAATGAAATTCAGAGTTGTGCAGATGACATTTATGATAGTTGCAGCATGATGTGGTCATGTGGATTGCAATTTGTGACCTTCCTTGCCAGCTTCCCACAAACAAACTTGGTAGGGAAGCCAACAGAGAAGATCACAAGTTGCTCTGGTAAGTCTCTCCCACCTGGCACCCTCCTTGAGTCTCGTGCTTGTATCATGCCAACCTGGTGACTTGTGCATCCTCTCCCACCCAGCTGCAGTCACTTACTGGCCTGCTTGCCAGTCCCCTGGGACTTTGATTGTTAGAAGCTGGCAGGAAGTAGCAAGGAAGTGCTTGCCTGATGACACACAGTCCTCATTTAATCACAGCAACAGAAATGCAGGGATTGCTGTTGCTACGCAGTGCAGTCAAGGACATTGTGCTTTATGCCCCCATCGTTTAGCAATGGAAATTCTGGTCCCATTTCCTGTAGTAATTCAAAAACTATCTGTATCTCTTTCTCTAGTCAAAAATTGCCAAATATTCACACTATTATTCCCAGAATCTTACATCATTCTGTTTTTTCTCCCAATTTCCCCCAATACAGTTAGTCCTCCTTAATGACTAAATTTGGGATCAGCAAATCCATCATTATTAAATGGGACATCATGCAACTTCAGTGCCTTATGATCTCATTTTTTCTGTGGTTGTTAGGTTATTAAGTTAAACAAATCACTGCAGTCATTAAGCAAGAAATCACATGACTGCAACTTGCAATTTTACAGCTGGCTTCTCCATTGAGTCTACTTGTTGGAAGCCATCTGTGAAGTGTGCAAATAATAATCATGTGACCTTGGCATTCGGTGATGGTTGTAAGCACCATCAGTTGCGAGCTGCCCAAATCTCGGATGCACGAATGGTGCAATGGATGCTGCAAGGACCAGTTGTAAAGTTATTTTCCAGGACTTCAAATAATTGCTTCATAGGGCATTTGTTAAACAGAAACTACCTGTATACTATGTTCATTTGAATTCTTATAAGATTCAAGGGGAAAAAAACCATGAGATTTACCAGGTGATGATGGGGAGGTGAAGTCCTATTCTCATCTTTTAATATATCATAGGCAGCTGTGAGTTGACTCTTATCCAAGCTGATTGTAAAAGCAGGATTTGAAAGTTGAGGAGTAGTGAACTCATTGGTTAACCAAGATGGTTGAATGAAACTTTCATGCAAAAAGATGTGTACTGTACGAAGATCAGACTCACACGCAATCAAAACTAGCTGAAGAAGCTATGCTTGGCTCCACTAAAATATTGAGTTGAGCTCTAAGCCAAATGCAGGGTTTGGCTATTTCTTTCTGCATTATGTATAGAACTTGCCTTATTACTTACATCAATAAGAGAGGCTTTTTGAAGGCGATCCCACTGCAAGATGGTTAGATACCTGATACTCAAGAGAAAGTCTTCTCCTGTTGAGCTCTCAGTTGTTGAATGCTTTCCTCAGGGAGGAGTGCTGGTCTTACCAAGTTTTTAACTGTGGATTGATTTAATTGGATTGATTTCATTATGCTGTTTTAAAATTTGACTTTAATTTTTATTTTAAGCCAACTTGAATATTCCTATCAAGAGAAGGGGATAGCTCAACAAACAAACAAGCAACAAGCAAGACATTAATAATTTGTTCTGTTTGGCATTGGGTATAGTATCCTGCAAATAATAAATCAGAATTAACTGGAACATATTTAGCAGCATAGAATTCAGGCCTATCAGGACTAAAAGCCAGTTTTTTTGGGGGGGGGGGGAGGGACTGCTATACCCTAACTAGTAAGAAGGGAATGTTTTCTCTCACTATTCTGCTATGTCCAAGCTTGTTTGGGATTCCAGAAGCAGGAGGGATGCACCTGAGAAACCAGAGTTGTGCATTTTGCTAATCTTTGGGGCTTTGAGGTCTCCAGATTTTTCCCACTCCAGAGGTGAAACAGGTGGAGACACCTTTTTCCCAGGCTCCTGAAGTTCGAAGAGCTTGGAGCTGTGTGCTCTTCTGACTCTCACTTGTACTCCCTGAGCCTGTGAAACCAGGACAATCTACAGTTAATCAGGGCAACATACAATTTCTGATTGTCCTCATGCCATCTTTGCCATAGGTTAAGGTGTGATTTTAACCAGGGCAAGATTCATTTTGCTTTGTTCCATCATGATCCATTTTCTCCTACTGTACAGGCACAAGCATCGACCCTTGGGACTGCAGCTACCCCAGAGCAAGTGGTTCCTTGTTCCTAGTTCATCCTCAGGCTGGAGCATGACACAACTGAAAAAGCATAATGAAAGGCATATCTGAGGAAAAGCTACCCTATGGGATCCTTCCTCCTTCCCTCCCTCCCTCCCTTCAAAGTTTTTATATCACTCCCTCATATAGATTCTGGGCACTTGACAAAATAAAAACATTGAGCATGAAATCTACTCCAAACCACAGCTCTTAGCCCTCAGTTCAAATAGCATCAGAACAAAACCACAAATGGTTCCCAATGACCCTCAGTCAGCAAATCCTGCTGAGAATGACCTTCTTCAGTGCCTTTTCAATGCCAGGAGCAGTCACCTCTGTGGGCCACATATTGTACATCAGGGAGGCCACTGCTATAGAGACCAGCTTCTTGCCCACATATCTCACAACAGAACAGGAGCCAAAGGAGTCTTTCTTTAGTTGACCTCACAGGGCAGGCAGAATCATTTTGAGCAAGTAAGGTAGTTCCTAATAAGTATCAATTCGATATTCTTCTCTTTAATATCAGATGTATTGGGTATGATGGTTGTAAATTTAAATTAAATGATGAGGTATTCTGTATTTTTATAAAGGCATTTGTGTCTTTTGACCTATATATGTGAGGATTGCAATAAATTAATTTCTCACTGTATGCATATGAAGGGATAGAAAGGAGAGGAGAATTAAGTTTAAGAGGGAATATGTGTGATCACAGTTGGTTGCATAAACCGTTGCAGAACAACGCTGTCACACTTAGTGTGCAATATGCTTATTTGATATCACTGCAAATGAAGGCAAAGGTCAAAGAATTTGTTTTTGTTCTTTTAGGTTATCCATCTGGCCCAAGTGAGTTTCCTCATCCCTGCCTTTGGTTTAACCTTCACTTTGGATCTTGAACTGAACCAGTAAGTATTTACTGCCAAAATGATTGTTCTTGTGATTCAAATGTAAGATTCCATTTTTGATTGGATGATAAAGGAAGGGGAAAGAGTGGTTGGTTGGAGCCTCTCTGATAATTGGAGCCAAAAAATATATTCAGCAAAATTATATATAGAACTCTAAAACTTGAGGAAATAGAAAATTACAAAGAATAAATAAGGAAGTAGCAAAAGATGTCCACATTTAAAAAAGAAATAAATCTTGTCCATAGAAAGTTGTGTCAATACTAAACTAGGATTCTTCTTTATGATAAACTGCTTCTTATGGTACAATAAAGAATATTTTGGTGTATATTTTCAACATATGTAATAAAATGCTTTCGTGTAAAAGGATTAAGAATATTGAATAGCAGAATTGTAAAAATACCTGAAATCTTCTGATAAATTTGCTATCAGAATATAATAAATAATGCTGGCTAGATAGTGTATGTGTGTTGTATGTTTATATGTGATAGCAGGACTTGCAGTGGACAGAGCCCTAGATTGCTCAGAGTCACATCAGGAAATCTTGTCATTCTGTAAGGTGCATCTGTTCACTACCACAATGGTCTCAACATCTTTTTTTTTTTTTAATGGATTCTGATCACAGAGAAAATAGACACTTAGGAACTCTGTTATGGAAAACTGAGTAACTGGGTTAATACACCATGCTAAACCCTAAATATTTTATTAGGTTTAGGTTTCAAATATAGGTGGTCCCAGCTGTTGTGATTTATAAATCATGGATTATAGCATAAGCCATTGTGGCATGTTTAGTAAATTGTTATCAAACTGTAAATTACCATTCCACATGTCCAGTGTAGCAACCAGTTAAGTAAGATAACAAAAGGTATACTGTCAGCAATTTTCATCAAATTGAAATAGTAAACAATTATTGTAAAAGCTGCAGGTTATGTATGTTTTTATAGTTTAATCTGATCTATTTGTTTATTTTGCTGTGGTTTTTTTAAATTCTGTAAGCCAAGAAGAATCACCTGTGAGATTCACTATATCTAATGTCTATTAAAAAGTGATAGCCAATTTATGATGGATAAGTTCATCAATGAGTCTTAGCTCTAATAGCAAAATATTCAGGAAAAGTATATCTCTGCTGGGGCAAATTCTGGGGCAAATTGCAAGAGATTCTTGTGAACCTGTCCTTCCCCAAATGTATAAACAGTAAGTTGAATTAGCTGGATCTAATCATACAAAATATGTTTCATTCAAATGATTCTTCAGGCATATAAATAAGCAGAAATGGATAAATTATTCTCTTTGATTACACAAAAAATACCTATATTAATGACTGTCTAGAAACCCCTTAGAGACTTTTTGCATGAAACAGAAAAAATGCATTCATGATTTGTGGTTTTGATGACTAGAAAGAACTGGATAATAGAAAAACATTAGCTTTTTTGGAATCATAGAGTAAGAGGATATTGTTACTGTATTTATATTAGCTGCAGAGGAAATTGGAAGCTTCTTTTTATTTCTTTTGGTTTTCTCTTTATGCACATTTTCTTCTTTTTTCTTCTTTTTCTTTTTTCTTCTTTTACTCTTTATTAGTTTGTATTAGCTTTTATGTTCTTTGCAAAACTTTTAATGATAGATATATGACAGACAGACAGACAGACAGACAGACAGACAGACAGACAGACAGACAGACAGACAGACAGACAGACAGACAGACAGACAGACAGACAGATAGATAGATAGATAGATAGATAGATAGATAGATAGATAGATAGATAGATAGATAGATAGATAGATAGATAGATAGATAGATATAGATAGATAATGGAACAATAGTCATTTGGGCAAGTTTCTGAATATTTTAATCCCATGATACCTTAAAGAGGAATTAATATATTAAGGTATAAACTTTCATCAGCTGTGAGATACTTATGTCAAGTAGCAGATTTACATGTATAAGAGTAGACAAAATAATAGAAAAATGTAATCTCCTTTTCAGGCAGGAGTTAGTCTGTAATTATCTACAAATATGTCAAATTATTACAGACTTTATCTCATAGTGACCATTTAGAGTGCAATAATGGACGATAACACAATTATCATAGTTTTAATTTGTTAATAAACAATAATGAGATTGAACAACATTGTTATCTCAGTTCAGATATTTGTTTTAAAAAACTGCATATGGAAGAAGCAGTGTTTTAACTTAGATTATACACCATGTTCTTCTCTCCAAAAGAAGAGACCAAGATCTCATGAATGGGTTGCAGTATGGGAGATGTGAAATTTTCAACATGGGAGTCCTCATATATATCAATCTCTCCCAATGTGGTGTCTTCCAATGTGTAGATTTCCAACACTCTTAATTCTCAAATATCTTGTGGGCATATCGGCTGGGAGTTATTAGAACTGAAATTTAAGGCTACTCTATTGGCAAAAGCTAAGGTAGTAATAGGCAAATTCACAGGCATGTATGTGGGTGCGTACTTTTTCTTAACATATGGTTGTGACAGAGTGTGACAGGATAGGAGTTACAGTGTGCTGATTTTGTATTTCTGATGGCAAACCAAGATATGTGCAGCAAATGTGTAAGGAGATGTGCTTGTCTTCCTGTTTATTTATGTAGGTGGGAATGCATATGTTTGTGTGATAAGACTAAATGCTTATTATGAGTGGAAAGGGCCACTGCAGTCATACCAGCTCTATCCCATCTGCTTTTATTAAACAGTTATGAACACAGCTAAAAAAAAGTGAAAATGGAGATTCTAGTTACAGAGAATGTTCTATATGTATTGATTATGCTGGTCTATGGCTATAATAAAGATTTGATTTAATTTATATATATTGATAATTGTGCTAATTAAAAATTGAGATATGGAAGGGGCAACACGGTGTTTAATTTCTAAAAAGGAGTTTCAGTACTGAAGTGTGTATCTCCTGCATATGCCTTGCTCTTCGTCTCTGATGAATTCAGAGACGTTATAATTATATAACAATGAGAGAAAGTCACTCTGTACTTGCTTAGTGACACTACACTTGTTATTTATAACTTCCAGAGCTGTCTTGTCAATGAAAAACAGTTTTATTGCTTATGCTGTAAACAAATTTCAGTTCCCTCTATCTCAGAAACTATTTTACAATATTCCATCAGTAATTGTCAGAGGTTTTTTTTAATGTGTGGGTGTAGGTGCACACATGTGAAACAATACAAGTAAACAATTGACTATGATACCATATTTGGCATAAATGTGCTCATTTTGTGCATGTGATTATAGTCATAATTAATTCCACTCAGATCCCAGTGTTTGTACATTTATTATTACTAGTTTAAATTTACTAACTAACTTCAGGGGGCTCCTGAAAGTATGATTATGTGCATAATGTATATCAATATATGAACTTCTATTACATATTGCAAGTTTAAATAGGATATAAATAGGGGTGTGGCTGTGAGAAACCAGAGATTTTTTTCATGCAGTGATTTTTATTATTATATGAATCATACAATATTGTAAAGATATTTGGCTTTTTTTCATACTAGTTCTTAAATTATGTGTAAATATATATCTGGGGTGAATATAGTTTGAAGCACTATGTCTGAAAGGTATGATTAGGTGAGTGCCTTTGAATATTTAATAAGGCATCTGGAAACATTTCTGTTCTTCCTGCTCTATCCTGAAAATAAATTAAGTTCAGGGTTAGGCACTAGATCACTGTAAGATGAGGTTGCTGATGATGAGTCTTAGTCTGTAACTAGATATGGTGTGGTAAATGAGCAGGTTAGGTAACTGCTAACTTCACCCTTAGACTGCACCTGCTTTTACCCAGGAGTCCAGATGCCCTGAAAAATGACCTGAGCAAAGCTCAGTATTCATTTTCAGTGTTGGAATTTGCCGGGGACCACAGAACTGAAGAGAAGTATGCAGAGGTATTTGCCAGGGACTAACAGCTGCTGGGTTACATTGAGCCTTCCCCCCCCCCTTTTCTAGGGAGTTTGAAGATCCTTTTTATGAGTGTATAGCTCTTCCAAATAAAATAGTTAAAAAGCTTGAACAAGTCTAGGATAAATAATTATAGTGCATCCGGGAAGAATGTTTGTAGAATGCTGCAGATGGGTGGATTTCAATCATGAGATCCACATATCTGTATTGAGGAAAGGCAAGCTTTGCTATTTCCCAATCTAGATTGGCCAAGCAATGAATTCTGGTTGCTGGCATCCATTGCTTTTTTACCCAAGGAATCTTCTGAGGCAAGTCTTTGCAGAGAAGGTCTGTCTTCAGAATCTAAGCTATGAGATCCTAGAAGCAGTGCTTTTTTTGTAAAAAGAAAAGGTGCCGGAACTCACATATACAACCCACCTTGCCTACCCTACAAGGTTCCATCCAAAAAAGGTACCGGAACTCCGTTCTGGGCGTTCTATGACAAAAAAAGCCCTGCCTAGAAGTAACACAATGTAGGAATCATTGAGACCAACAGCAAGAGTTTGTTCATGCACGTCCAAAGAGCTCACAATGTAGCACATGCTTTGTATGATAAAGCCCCCATCACAACAGTCATTCAAGAAATTTCTCATCACATGCACCCATACAACTGGCATGACTGTCAACTAGAGGGTAGTTTAGAGCAGTCATACTAAGCAAAGGAGAGCGAGTAAACAGGGATAGGATCAGTCACACAAAAGAAATGACAAAGGTTTTAGTGTCCTCAATCCTGTTAATTTTATAAGAATGGATTAGGAAAACAGGAGAATATGGGGCAGATTTGATCTCAAACATTGATGAAAGTGTTTATATAACTTTCAATATTTTTCTTCTCCCATCAGCCATCTGCTGTCCTTAAATTATGTGGAACGTCATTTTGGACATGATGGAAATGCCAGCCACACCATGGTAAGGAAACTAAAGATCTATATCTATATTGTTTGACTTAATATTTAAATATGTGTAGAGTGCATCAGGAGAGAGAGAGAGATTGAGAGATTGATTGAATGATTGAGAGAGAACGTTGTTACAAGACCTTGACCTGTATTTATTTCAGGCTAATTCTCTGATCTGTTAAACATGAAAAAACTAGCTGGGTGGGGCAGCGGGAAGATTGTGGATGGGAGGAATGCTGGTTGTACTTTGCAGCTGCCAGAGCAAAGATGTAGATGCTGAGTCTGAAAAAGAATGAATGGATGATCCAGAAATAGCCCTGTTCTCCCTACAAAAGGAAGCCTCATAAGTAGAGCATCAATAATACTAAGTGCTTGCTAAGTGGTTGGTCACACACAGCCTCCCAAGCAGCTGCAGCCAATCCTCGAGTCCATCCATTTTATTTCCCTGCTTTGCCAGGAGCGATGGCTTTCCCCATTCTTCTCTGAGCTAACCTGAACCATGCTGTTTTCTATAAATAGACATGAGAGGGAGGTGGCTGCTTGCTCATGCCTATCATACTGCAACAACCTTGAACACAATAGGCAGTGCAGGGACACTTCTGAATTGATTCATAGAAAGACACAAGCAGGCGAAAGAAGGTCAGCAGACAGGCATGCCTCTACACAGAGGGTACAGCTGGGTGTTGATGTGCCAATGTCATTTCAAGTATCGTTTATTGTTCATTGCTGCTGTTATTGTTCAAGTGCAGGATTATCCACACCGACTTTACATTTTAAATGCCATGCTTCTTTGAGCTGTACATTCCAAATCACCAAGTCATTCCTGAAAGATAACACTCCTCTGTCACTCTCCAACTATGTTGAACTAGTGTTCCTATTAAAATTAAGTAGTGCTGAGTATGATAGCAATCATAGTCCAACGTATCTGAAGGGTACTGAATGGTAGAAAGCTAGAACATCTGGAATCCATATTTGGAGAGTGGAAAGTGGTGGAAAGTCTTATGAGAGTCTGTCTGTGTGCATACATTCTGATTTATTCTCTGGTCATCTCTTGCCTTGGTTTCTGTAATCTCCTCCTCTCAGCTTTTTCACCATAATTTCAGAAGACTAGCTAATTTCCTTAGTCCTCTGCCTGATGTCTGCGTACTTTGTACCTCTACATATGATAATCCTTTCTTCTGTTATCTCCCCAAAAGCTGAAATATCAAGATCTGAATTATCCAGGACGGGGGAAGACAGTTCACATTCACATGAGATGGTCATGTAGTCCACACACAGAGAACATGTGAAAATGTTTTCTTTAATGGATGTCAGGATCAGATTTTATGATACTTTAAAGGCCATGAACATAAGAAAGGTGTTTAGGGGATTTGAAGTGATCTTTCAACAGCATACCTGACTGAGCAGACATTATGATAACCTGATCATAGTTTTTTCCGCTATGACAAGAAGTATTATGTTTTCAAGTTTGTATTAAATGTGTAAATTATCAGCTTTGAAAATTTTGTTCTCTTTTTGGCTATACAAAGATGTGTAAGTGTAACTGTATAAAATACAACAAAGAAATCGAGTTTCAAGAGTCTTCTTCCACTTTGCTATTTTTTTGTCACTTTTTTCATGCCTGTTTACTTTTTATATTAGAGCAGTAGTAGTATTTATTTATTTGGTTAATGATCAACTAATTTAAAATAGCAATAACAAAATGAAACAAATTAAATTTAATTTGAAGTTTATTTAGCATATACTAAAAGACAAACCACATATTACATTTACACCTCTACTGCTGTAATAATGTTACATCCAAATAACGATAATTTATTTAAAAAAAAAAACAATTTCTTTTAATTACATTAGAACAAGTTCTGAAAAAAAGCTATCTAAAATAGTAGCATGCAAAAAAGCAAAGGTTATGATCTTTTAAAAATAATTTAAAAAACTAAACCTAATGCCAGAAAAATACAACTGAACACTCACACAACTCTGATATAACAAATGTAAGTCAATAAATTTGTTTACCTTATCCCCAGGAGGAGCCATTGTCCAACAGCAAAGTGCAACCATTTGCATTTGGAAGGCCTCAAGTTCAGTTTATTGCTTATTTTCATAGCAATTTTATTAAAAATTATAGTAACAAAAAAACTGCAAACTAAAAAAAAAAAAAATTAGATACAAAAAAATAGAAAAACAGAAAAGAAAAAAATAAGAATATATTAAAGAAAAAAGATATATAGAAAGGAATGACTTCCCTCTTTATCACAAGCATAAACAATTTTAACAACTTATTAAAGGTAAAGGTAAAGATTTCTCCTGTCCCAGTCATATCTGATTCTTGGGGGCAGTGCTTATCTCCGTTTCTTAGCCGAGGGAGCCAGTGTTATCTTAAAACATTTCTATGATCATGACTATATACTGAGGTGCACAGATGGCTGTTACCTTCCCACCAAAGTGATACCTATTTATCTACTTGCATTTGCATACTTTCAAACTGCTAGGTGGTCAGGAGCTAGGCAAATAATGGGAGCTCACCCGTCATGCAGGACTCGGGTCTCGAACCCAGGTTGTATACGTCCAGCACCCCCAATAACTTATTATCTTCTCTTAAAATAAACAAATGATCTTTTCTTCCTATATCCCAAATCCTTAAAACCTCATTTCAACCCCAATCATCAAAAGTGCATTAGTTGTTATAGAGATAACAACATATGTGTTTTAACCTTGATCAAAGAAACTAATTGTATATTTTTTCCTTTTATTTCTATCTTTCTGATGTTTAGTCACTTCAAATAGTGTCCTAGAAGTTTATTTCTTTTCATTTTTTTCTTTGTTCCCTCTCATAAAATTTTTCAAACTTTCATAAAATATTTATCTTGCTTACTCTCTTGGTTTGTTATTTGTATATCCCTTTTAATTATGAAGACATCAACTAGTTTCTTTTATATGTCCATGTAACATCTTTTTTCCATTCATTCTTATAGCCTGTTATTTTTAAGCCTACTTTCAAATTGGTCTCAGTATTGTCTGATAAAACTTGTTCCTCTTCTATAACATCTTTTAAATAAAGTCTATTTATAGAGGCAGTCATTGTTAAATTAACTTCTGGGTCCATTGTTTAAAAATATCCTTCAATATGTCCAATGTTAAAATATTTTGCTCTATTCTATTCTGTATTTGTAAGTCAAATTTAAGTGTTCTTCTCCTTTAATTGTAATCTTATTTGCTTCTAGTTCGTTTAGTGTCCAATTTTTAAAATCTTACGTTTAAAAAACAAAAAAAAACAAAAGTATTTTCCTAGGGGAAAATTTTTTAATAATTAATTCCAAACTCTTATTTCAAATTTATCTGGACTCTAAGTTCATTTGTAAGTTTCTAAATAATGCTTTGGCTCCTTGTTTCCAATAGTTTTTAAGTCCTTAAACTTGTAGTTAAACTTCTTTCTTTATTTTTTCTCAAAAAAACGTTCGCATTTTTCCTGCTCTGTTGGATACTCTATTTCTCTCATCCTCCAATAAACTGATTGCACATACTTTATTCTATCCATCTTTTGAATGAGTGATAATATCAATGACTATTTTCTACATACTCCCTTCTTGCTTCTGGAGTAGCATAGAGAATCTGAATGATAGCACTGTGGTAGGGAAGGTTTGATTTGTCCTTGCTAGTTGGTTGCTTATTTTTGCTTCTTGTATTGAAGAACAAGCCAATTTGAATTAGAAGAATTTAAGCAGATTAAAAAAAACATGATGTTTTTACATCTCTTTTAGGGAACAAGTGAACACTGTTACTATCAAGGCAATCTCCGTGGAGAAGCAAACTCTTTTGTGGCTTTATCTACCTGCCATGGCCTACAGTAAGTAAGGAATTGTGAAATGGGAAAAGGAAACATGACAAAGAAAGCCTGGTTTCCATCAAGGCAAAGTCACTGTGGTTGTGTTGTATTTTTTTTTAATTGACTGTTGGATATGCTGGTATCTTTTATAGATGAAGAATTAATTTAGACATTTAAAAATAATAATTCTGATCATAAATATTTTTAAAATAATAATTCTGATCA
This sequence comes from Azemiops feae, assembly GCA_023970755.1. Lineage (NCBI taxonomy): Eukaryota > Metazoa > Chordata > Lepidosauria > Squamata > Viperidae > Azemiops > Azemiops feae. The sequence continues at coordinate 174,180 of JALGBA010001482.1, forward strand.
ATCAGAAACTAGATTAAAATTGCTACTCCAGTGCTGAGTGGGTTTGGGGGTGATATCAGCATGCTGTGATTGTGGTTTCTACTACATTGAAGGCCAGTTTAGCACCTGATAATAATATTTCCTAGTAATTCTTAAGGGGTTGTAATCTGCACATAGACATTTCTTGGTCCATATTCTGTTTTTATTTCCTTGAGTGAGAGAAAGGAATGTCTACTATGATTGCTTCATGGAAATGCTTAGCATGCAACTGTTTAGAAACCTGCATCTTTGTCCTAAGGAAGTTACTGATGTCTGCCTGAATATTGTTTCTTAATTTTTTCCTCCTAATGTAAATATAGTTGCTTTAGTATTTTATGTAACCTCTTCGTATTTCTTTGCACTTCTTCAGTGGCGTTTTTTCTGATGGAAAAGATGTGTACCTCCTGAAGCCTCATGATTCACTTGAACATCAAGCGGTAAGGAAAGCCTGGCCCGGGCTGTAATTCCATCACTGCCATGGAGATACCTCACTTGTGTTTCATCCCCAGAGGTGAAAGGAAGTTCGTGTTGGCTCCCTTCCCTCCTGTAAACTTTTGTATATATTGGGAGTCTGTTCTAAGACAGGATCAGTGTCAAAGTGAGGTGTCTGGGCAAAATTACTGGCACTGAACTGCAGAGGCCTGGATTCAAATTTCTGTTCAGCCAGAAAGCTCACTTGAAGGATATCGGCAACAATTGACCGTCAGACCAATCCTAGGTTGTTCCTAGGATAAAAGATAACCATTACAAGATGCACAGTTGCTTTGACCAATAGTGACATATATGAATAATACACATAAATTCTATTTAGGCTTTCTTGGCATAGTAACAGAAAGAGAGAAAAATGCCACCTTTAAAACTGCAAGGCCAGACCCATGCAGGGCTAATTAACTCCAACCTTTATCAAGAAATTGTCCCGTGTTTTATTTTTCTCAACACTTTTTGTTGTAATACTACAATCGATGTATTGATTTCAAAATGTGCCTTTCTTTCTCCCTAAGGGATAGGGAGGCTATTATGGTCGCAAATCTTCCATAAATTGCTAAAGAAAATATCATATTCAGATTCTAAAAATTCTCCAATACAGAGCTATATAATAATAATAATAATAAAGTTGGAAGGGACCTTGGAGGTCATCGAGTCCAACCCCCTGCTCAGGCAGGAAACCCTATACCATTTCAGACAAATGGCTGTCCAGTCTCTTCTTAAAAACTTCCAGTGTTGGAGCGTTCACCACTTCTGGAGGCAGGTTGTTCCACTGGTTAATTGTTCTAACTGTCAGGAAGTTTCTCCTCAGTTCCAGGTTGCTTCTTTCCTTGACTAGTTTCCATCCATTACTCTTCTTGTCCTGCCCTCAGGCAACCTTGGAGATAGCTTGACTCCCTCTTCTTTGTGGCAGCCCCTGAGATATTGGAATACTGCTATCATGTCACCCCTAGTCCTTCTTTTCATTAAACTAGACATACCCAATTCCAGCAAAACGTCTTGATATGCTTTAGCCTCAGTCCCCTAATCATCTTTGTTTGCCCTTCTCTGCACTCTTTCTAGAGTCTCAACATCTTTTTTACATCGTGGTGACCAAAACTGATGCAGTTTTCCAAGTGTGGCCTTACCAAGGCATTGTAAAGTGGTATTAATACTTCACGTGATCTTGATTCTATCCCTCTGTTAATGCAGCCCGCACTGTTTGGCTTTTTTGGCAGCTGCAGCACACTGCTGGCTCATATTTAAGTGATTGTCCACTAGGACTCCGAGATCCTCTCACAGTTACTACTATTGAGCAAGGTACCCCCTATACTATACCTGTACATTTGGTTTTTCTTGCCTAAATGTAGAACCTTACTTTTTTCACCATTGAATTTCATTTTGTTAGATAGCGCCCAATCTTCAAGTCTGTCCAGGTCCTCCTGTATCTTAAGCCTGTCTTCTGGAGTGTTGGCTATTCCTGCCAGCTTGGTGTCATCCGCTATATCATATCTGGCTCCAAAGAAATTGGGATCATTTTCTATGGTGCTAAATGGCTTAGGCAACTTCTAAATCTGCTTCTCCCCACAACTTGGCCTAATGTATTTCCAGCAGCCATTCTTTTGTAAAAGCCTGGATAAGGAGTTTCCCAGGGTGCTTCCTTTGAATGTTGTTACCATAGCAGCAAAGGAAAGGAGATTCCATGTTTTTTTCCCAGAGAAACTGCTTCCTCTACCTTCTTACTTCTTATCTGCCCCAATTTGCATAGATGTTTTACTATTGCTTTATTCCAAACAATCATTTTAGAGATTGCTAGATGAAAAACATGATTGGGGAAACTTATAATATTTTGCCCAAAAAGTATTGGAGGAAAAAGAAATTGAGATAACATAAACATAAACTTCAACTTAACATAGGAGGAAGAAACTTAGGATGTTTTAATATTGTAATAGATGAACCACTAAGAAAGAAATTTTTTTTAAGCACGAACAGGCTGTTTTTCAGTCTTGAATAACAGTAACACTTTGGTGCACATGGCATTTCTATAGAGAATCTTTTCAGCAGTCTAGAAACAGTTCAAAAATTGTGAGATCTCACAATATTGGCTAAGAGAGAACTGATTCATGCTTCTTTTGGCTTTATACCAGTTTATCCAAAATTGGGGCAAAGCTGATGTTTTCTTCTGCAAAGTTTCAGATATCTAGAACATGTAAATACTTTGATCTCTCATAGATGGAATTTTTGCTTCCGCTCTTTGACTATTCCTGCGCTATATGTGGATGCAATTAATTCACAGGTCCTTTAAGAGAGAAGATGGCTTAGTAGCTTTGTGGCTTTCATACCACATCACAGGGGTAGTTTTGCACACAACTGAACATAAAACGAAAGCAAGAACATGGGTAGTGATGCTAGCAGTTATTTCCTTTCTCCTTTGTGTGGAGTAGAGGTGAAAGGATTTTAAATGGATCAGTGGTAGTTCGGGACGAAGCCCTGATTGACTTCTAGGGGTGTTTTGCTTTGTTTCTACACATACCCTTAGAATTTTTAAAAGTTTTTTTTATTATATAAGCTTTTCCAGATAATATAAAGAGAAATAACAGAAGAATAAAGATACAAAATCAAAGTAGAAGATAAACTACTAATAAAACATAAGCAAAATAATAATAATAGTAGTAGTAGTAGTAGTAATAATAATAATAATAATAATAATAATAATAATAATAATAATAATAATAATAATAATAATAATAATAATAATAATAATAATAATAATAATAATAATAATAATAATCTTTTAGTAGTGCATTCCCTCATTCTTTTCCACTTATTTTCCCAACTGCTAATCACTACCTAGATATTTTTTACTATACTTGAACATAAAACGGTGGAGGTTATTATTAGTACCTAAGACATTTTATTTATTATTTTAATTTATCTTTTAACTCTTTTCCTAGAAAACATTCCACATCTCTGAATTTACCTTGGCTGTGATTTTTATAATGGAGCCATTCCTGCTTGAATTTATTTATTCAATTTATATAACTGCCCATCTAACATAGGTAACTCAAGGTAGTTTGCAATAAAATACATATGAAAAAATAAAAATGAAAAATGTCACATCTGAAGGGTCCTGGTCCTGGACACAAAACTAAGTTTTCAAGTCCTTATGGAAGGGCACAAGGATGGAGGCCAATCTAATCTTAAGGGGAATGATATTTCAAAGGGCGAGACCCATAGTAGAAAAGGCTCTCCTTCTGGACCCCATTAGGCAACATCTTAGCTGACAGTATCCAGACATGCCCCTCTTGCTGGATCAAACAGGATGGTAGAGACAATTGGGAAAAGATAAGTAACCCAGTTCCTTGGTCTGAGGTTAGAACTGGTGCCATTTGGAATAAAAAGTTAATCTTGGGATGCCTTTAGGATTCTGAGGTAGGTAGACTGGCTTCAAGCTACTCGCCAATAAGGAGTGTAGAAGGGAAGGGAATAGTAAATATTGTAACTGAGAGACATGACAGAGAAAGAAAAAAGAGCAAAAGAAAAATACAGATAGTCCTCAACAGTTCATTTAGTGACCGTTAAAAGTTACAACATCACTGGAAAAAATGACCATTTTTCACACTTACGACCATTGCAGCATCCTAATGGTCACATTATCAAAATTCAGACTTTTGGCAACTGACCAGATTCACTTAACAATCATGTTACTAACTTAGCAATTGCAGTGATTCACTTAACAACTGTGGCAAGAATAGTTGTAAAATCTGGCAAAAATTACTTTACAAATGTCTCATGTAGCAACAGAAATGCTGGGCTCAATTGTGGTCCTAAATCGAGGACTAACTATAAAGCTAGAAAAATTAGAGACTAGTGGATGGAAATGCACATATACATGGATAGTTAAAAAAAAGACAAGAGAACAATCAAAGAGAGCTTTGTAGCAGAACATTTGCTTTATATGTGGATATTCCACATTCTTTCCCTGTCACCCATGCTACAAGATTAATGAATGATCAGGAAGACTTAAGACCTTGAAGAGCTGTCAGAATATGTGACAGTAGTTGTAATTTGATGCAGTTTGTTGCAAATGGATCTAGGAGGTTCTGAAAAATAAAATAATTCTATGTAGTATAGATGTAATGGAGTAGCATGGCAGGCAGAGACCAATGTGGAGTGTGGGGGGGAGGGGGGAGGAAGAAATTAGCTAAGGGATGGAATACTGAAAATTGAAAGGTATGTCATATATAGAGGGGAAGTCTGAAAAGTGGGATTGTAGAAAAATGAGGCAGCAGCAATCTTTCTTGTACACAGAGAAACATAAAAAGGAAATGAAAAAAAAAGCAGTTTCCCACTATGTGGTTAAAAAAAGCAAGTGCTGTCTGGTGTGGAGAAATTCAGAGAGCAGAGCTAAGAGGAGATGCCCAGAGAAAGAGGTGATTAATTGCTAATAGGAACCTTTCTACACCACCATGGATTCTATTCCCCAATCCTTCAAAAGCAGCCTGGAGCTGATTTGCAATAATTTTCACTTCTACCGAATTAAAAATGCTGAACACAGCATGAGCCAATCACTTCTTCCTACCAGTTGTCCTCTAGAACAGGGCTTTTCAACCTGTGGTACGCGTACCACTTGTGGTACATTAACAAGTGGCAGGTGGTACACAGCCCTGCCTAGCCAAGTGTAGTGGGGGAGGGAATGAGCCAGCGCAGGCAAGGACTTACAGTGAGAGAGTCCTCTGGAGCTGCAAAGGGCCCAGGCTCAGTTCTGGCTCACCCTCCCCCTTGCGAAAGGAGGAGGAGGGGGCGGAGACAGGAGAGGCTATAAAAGGAAGCAGTTTGGGCGGGAGAGGGAGAGAGAAAAAAGCAGCAGCCTTGGGGAGGTGGAGTCAGCTCTAGCTGCACCGAAGGGAAAGAAGTTGAAGGAGGAGGGTGGGGGAGGGGTTGCCCTCCAAGAGGAATTTAAAAAGGCAGCAATGGCTGGAGGTGAGGAGGGAGGGAGGGAGGGAGGGAGATGGAGAGTGGAAGGATTCTTATGTGCTTTTGTGACTTTGAAGTTCTGGGATTTGTGCAATGTGGGCTTTGTGTTCTTAAGGAGTGTTTGGCAATTTCTATTTGGCTGATGGCTGATGTCTCGTGTTAGCTTCTATTGCTCTGCTATTAACAATTTTAACAATTTTAATTGTTAAATTAACAATTAACAGTTTTGCTGCAAGGGATTTTGAAGTATTTTTCTCCTGAATGGATTTTGCCTATAGATTCCTTTACTTATGAATGGAGCCATTTGGGGAGGCTGCCTTAGCCGGCAGCCAATACTTACTACATTTTTTCTTCTTCCTTACTTTCCTTTCTAGCCAGTAGCTAATTCTTAAAGGGGAATGTGCCTTTTAAAGCTAGTTCACTCAGCAGTTTGTCTTTTCTGTTTCTGGAGGCTTTTCCTTGTTTGATGAATATATGGAAGAGAAAAAATATGGGGTTTTTTTTCAAATTCTTCCTTCAGAAGGAGGTGGGCATGAGAAAGAAGGAGGCAGGGAAGGAGGGAGGGAGGGAAGTTCCGCCTTAGCACTTGGCCACCAGCAGCCCTGCCATTGACTTTACTTGTCAAAAGGTTGCAAAAGGGGATCACATGACCCTGGGACACTGTGACCATCATAAATATGAATCAGTTGCCAAGCATTCAAATATAAATCACATGACCCTGGGCATGCTGCAATGGTCATAAGTGTGAAAAATGGTCATAAGTCATTTCAGTGCAATTGCAACTTTGAACAGGGTTTGTTTTGTTTTTTTGGTCATCAGGTTTTTGACACCTTGCTAGGTGGTACTCGAATATTGCCATATCCTAAAAATGGTACAATCGGTGAAAAGGTTGAAAAGCCCTGCTCTAGAACAGGGCTTTTCAAAGTTTTCACAAATTGTACCACTTTTAGGACATGACAATATTTGAGTACCACCAGTGCTTAGCAAGGTGTCAAAAACTTGATGACTAAAAAAAAAGGGGGGGGGATTTTGGGTTTTACTGATTGGATTCATTTGTTGTTATAGAAATGGCTAATTTATACTATTATGGAAAAGTAAAAAGTTGAGGTTCGATGTTAATGCTTCATTCTACTGCAACAGAGGAAGTCCGAAGTCAATGCCTTTTCTTTTTCCCTTCTCCCCCTCACTTTTTTCCCCCTTCTTCCTCCCCACTGTGTCCTATTATTTGCTTTTGTATTTTTGTATTTTATTCCATAATCTAATAAAATGTTACAAACCGTAAAAAAAAAAAAAGGAAAAAAGTACCGGTTTTAATTTCTTCAGTGGCGGTTCCTTTGCTCTCAGGCCATGTGGAGGACCCCCGGTGGTGCAGGCTGCCCAGAGCCTTGGGCAGTGGAGGGCAAGCGCCCAGCTCAGCCCGGCCTTCCCCAAGGGGGTGCCCGGGCTTACCTTCTCCTGAGGCTGCTGCTGCTTGGCTCGCTCTCCTTGGCCAGGTTGCTCAAGGTGTGTGCGGGAGGGCAAAATGTGTGGGTCAGAGGGAGGCCCACTCCCTCTCCATGTGAGGAGACCCAGCTTTGTAACCAAAGCATCCTCAGCGATAGGATGGGAGACCACCAGGAGAGTCAGGAGGAGGAGACAATGGGATGGCAAAACGGCAGCAGGGCTGGTCATGGCCAAGTGCTAAAGCAGGACTTCCCTCAGACCCTCCCTCCCTCTCATTATAATCTCCTTCCTTCCTTCCTTCCTTCCTTCCTTCCTTCCTTCCTTCCTTCCTTCCTTCCTTCCTTCCTTCCTTCCTTCCTTTCTTCCTTCCTTCCTTCCTCCCTCCCTCCCTCCCTCCCTCCCTCCCTCCTTCCTTCCTTCCTTCCCCCTTTTCTTCTTTTTCCTTCCTTGCTCTCTTCCCCTCTTTCCTTCTTTTTTCTTTGTCTTTCCTCTTTCCCTTTCTCCTTTCCTGTCCCTTCTTGGATGCTCAAATGCAAAAAGGGAAACATTTCTTGATGCCTCCTGCCTTGTGATCAAATGCCACTTTTGCTAGTAGTTTGTGGCTACTTAAAAGATTGAGAACAAACCAGGCTCAGTTTATCCCTTGCTTGCATTTAGTGGGGGTGTCCGCAGACAACAGTACATCAAAACTGTCAAAATGGTGGCTGTGATAGTTGATCAGAGCTCCTCCGTTTTTTATGTGCAACAGCTTTAGCATTTAGGAACAGAGGTAGCTTAGTTGCTTTTCTATTAATACATAATCCTTAAAAGGGCTCTCTTGTAGGGACCCTGCCTTGGTCTAACTGAGACTGGAAATATAGCAAAGGAAAATATTTTCCCCCACTCTGCTTTGTCCTGTTTTCCCCACTGGAAATGACTGTTTGCAACACACAAGGAGGGGATACTTTCCTAAGAGCTCACAATTCAAGAATACCAATGTTAACTTGGATTGCCAACAAAGTTCTGTCTGTGACAAAACAGAAGACAAAATTGCTTTCTCCTTCGAACTGGGGCATTTCCAACCAAGTTGCCTCTCCTCCCTCCCTCCCTCCCTCCCTCCCTCCTCCCCCCTCCCTCCCTCCCTCCCTCCTCCCTCCCCTTCCTTCCTTCCTTCCTTCCTTCTCCTTCCTTTCCTTCCTTCTTCCTTCCTTCCTTCCTTTCTTTTCCCTGCTTTTTTTTTTTAAACTGGCGGAGGCTCTGGGCATAGGTGGCAGCAGGCAGGTAGCGGTGGGCAGAGGCTTCATATTTTGACCCCTCCCCCCTGTCATTGCCTCTGTGTGGCTCTCAGCTCACCTTTCCCAGACCTGCACACTTGTTTGTGTGTGTGTGTATGCGTGTGTGCGCGCACGCACGGGCTGGAGGAGGGGTCTCACCCCTAGCAGCCCCATGCCCTCAACAGAGACCTTCTACGATGGCAGGCTACAAACTAATGAAAGCTGGTTTTTTTGAGTACTTGTTTCTTTTTCTCAATGTGCCGCCGATTGCATTGTGCCCTGTGCCTCTCAGCTCCCGCCCTGGGGGAAAGGAAAGCACTTCTCTTGCCTTTTTTCTTTCTCAGTGGTCAGCAGGGATGGTCAGCAGGGATGCCGGGCGCTCGCCGCCTCCTCTTCGCGCACCCAGGGGGTGGGGTGGGGACAGTCCCTCGCTGGCCCTTTCCTGCCAAAACCTCTTTTTATATCCTCTCTTCTCTCCCCCCCTCCTCCTCCTTTTCACTTCAGGGCACCTCCAGCTTCCAGAAGCACCGATCAGCTGGAGACCGGCGCTGATCCTGGGGCTTCTGCTGAGCCCCAACAGCCCTGCAGCTCCAGCTGTCTCTCCCTCAGGCTTGTGTGGCGCTGCTGCTGCTTCAGCTCATTCCTCTCCCCCCCCGCTATCACTTCTCTAGATGGTTGCGTACCACCTGCCAGGTGCCAAAGTACCACCGGTGATATGCGTACCACTGCTTGAAAAGCCCTGCACTAGATGGCTCGGGTTAATTGCATTCAATCAGTACAATACAAGCAGGTTGCACTCATAAGTTTGGTGATGTAAAGAAAAAAAAAGTTGTTGCTATTAGAGTGGAGGATATAAAGCTCCTTTTACTCTATGAGAACGTCTGTGTGAAGCAGGGACAATTTGGTTTTTGCTCAGGACCTTAGAGTCAAGGTGAGGTACATTCTCACTGATGGAAAATGGCATGCCTATGAATTCTTCAGAGTTCTGTCAGTGCAAATGAAAAAATTGCCTTTGTCCAATTCTAGATATGGTAGCAATTGACCCAAAAATAAATTGGTTTAGTTGCTGCATACAGCATGAGAGTATACCTCTGGAGACATCTTCTGAAGCAAGCCAAAGATACTATGTGGAACACAGATTACAAAATAGTTTTCCATTGTTACCATGGCTATGTGGGACACTAGAATTGACCCTCATGTTTGGCTTTTCAGCTCAACATTAGAGTGCAATGAACATATCAGTGTGGAGATTGGTACTGTGGTAGCAATTTATGTTATCTTTCTAAACAACACAAATTTGAAGAATTGGAGACACTTTAAAAACAGAATCCTTTGGTGTGATTAGCTAATTTTTTGTTGCCCAGGCCCAGAATGGACTTCCGGAAGCGGCAGCCACACAGAGAACCGGTTGTTCACATATTTGAATCCCACCACTGGATATAGGCAGTCTTCCTATCCATTAGTACAAACGTAAAGGACTTTATGTAAATAACAGGATTCTATGAACAGATCATTTTTATTAAACTGAACTGAATTAAGTATTGCCTGATACCAATGTGTGGAAATACATGCTTCTTGTGGCAATATTTTTCTTTTTTAAATCCCCTACAGCAGGAGCCACTTCCTCACCAAATCTACCAGACACCAGTACCTCACATGTCCCGTGGTTGCACAGAACCAGGTAAACAGGCCTTTCAGCCAAGAGATGTTGTACCTTGTAATTTGGGAATTGGAGGAAATGAGTTTCCAGCTTTTATCTCTGCATTCCTTTAAATTTTTGGAATTCTGTTCTTACTATAGTCTCAATAAATTATACCTATAATAATGCAAATTTGCTGGATTTAATTTCTGTTGAGTACTGAGATACAAATACATCCTCAATATTTCATTGCCAATCTTTCCCCCTGGCTTATTTATTTGTTCCTTGGTGTGTTTTATTTTCACCTTCTTTTTTCCCCCTGGGGTGTACTTTAATTACTCCCTTGGTAATTAAAAAAACATTAAAAAAACCTAGATTAAACTTCCTATAATAAAATAGATAGAACGATCATATAACAATTGAAAACCTGTTTAAAGAAATGATAAAATTTTCAAAAGAATGTGTTTCATAGTCTGAAAGAAGGTCTTCTGCATTTAAAGTGGAGAATAGATTTTATTTATTTTATTTTATTATTTATTTTTATTTTTATTCAATTTATATAGCCATCCATCTCACATTTGTGACTCTGTAGTGTTTCAGTAGCCAGAGTGCGTTGACCTTGAAAATAAATAGATTCAGTCTGAAATGTCTTTGAGTGCACAGTGATAGAGATTTCTCTCTGGAATTTGGAAAACTTCAGGGACAGACTCTTCTAGAAGATTTCTGTTAACTGAAATGAAGCTCTGCTTTGCATACACTGAGGCTCCATGAAAGGAAATAGCTGATTATTTGTTGGCAGGATTTTTTCTTACCAAGGAAGGGAGATGGGTTTAGATGAGTACCTGTCTCAGGTACCCAATAAACCTGATATAAATAGCTCTGATATTGAGCTGTAATTCTTAAGACATGTTTTCTGAAAGGAAGATGACAACTATCTCTTGTGTTTTTACACTGTTTGAATAGAATGCAGCAAAAATATTTCTTCCAATAGGTGGTGAGCATTCAGATGATTTCTTCTCTCAGGCATCTCAACTAATATGCATTGGAAGAAATCATATCTTAGATTGGTATCAGATAGTTATGCTAGATATTTCAGTATAATTGTATCAGAATGGTACCATAAGATTATAAGTCAGTATATGCATATAGATTGCTATACTGTGCCTGATCACATCTTTTGTCCCAGTTTAAATAACTAAAAATATGATTACCTATTTTTCCATATATGATATCCCTCTCCATTATGTAATAGGTATTTTTTTCTTTCAGGGTGTTTATTTTCTGCACTGAACTACCACATTCCTCCTGGGCTTCCTAAATTGCGTCGACGAAGACAGGTAAATTTACTACATGATAGTAATAATCAATTTTAAAAACAGAAGTCCAAGAAGTCTTATAAATTTACTGTACCTGAAAAACAGAACACAATTTTTTTATGCATAAATTCCTAGCATCACCTATTATGTTGAAATGGTCCAGACCTTTCTCTACAATCTTTTTCTGCAATCAAGAATCAAGATCATGTAAAGTGTTAGTATCACTTTATAATGCCTTGGTAAGACCACACTTGGAATACTGAGTCCAGTTTTGGTTGCCAAAACTGGAAGGAGTGCAGAGAAGAGCAACAAAGATGATTAGGGGGCTGAAAGCTAAAACATATGAAGAATACTTTCAGGAATTGGGTCTGTCTAGTCTAATGAAAAGATGGACTAGGGGTGACATGAAAGCAAGTCTTTTAATATCTGAAGGGTTGTCACAAAGAAGAGGAGGTCAACCTATTCTCCAAAGCATCAGAAGGCAGGACAAGAAGCAATGGATGGAAACGAATCAAAGAGAGAAGCAACCTAGAACTAAGGAGAAATTTCCTGAAAATTAGAACAATTAATCAATGCAACTATTTGCCTCCAGAAATTGTGGGTGTCCCATCACTGAAGGTTTTAAGAAGAGATTGGACAGCCATTTGTCCAGAATGGTATAGGGTCTCCTGCTTGAGCAGGGGGTTGGTCTAGAATAGCAGTCCCCAACCTTTCTACTTTTGCAGCCCAGCCTGGCTTGTGGGGGGGCATATGAGTGGCAGGCACACGTGCGCGCACAGCTCCATTGGTGTGAGCAGGGGGCGCCTGCACCCTCCATTCGAGTGAATGGAGCTTTGCATGTGAGTGAGGGTGCTTGCGCTTGTGCACGAAACTCCACTCAAGCGTGTGGAAAGTGCTTGCACGCAAAGCTCCATTCCTGTGAATGGAGCTTTGCACGCAAGCGTCCTCTGGTCATGCAAGTGGAACTTCGCCCATGAGCATCAGCTCCCTTCGGTTGCACAAGTAGAGCTTCATGCATGAGCACTTGTTCACCACTCACAGCAGTGGAGCTTTGTGCGCATGTTCTTGTCCATCACTCGTGTGGCCCAGTTTGAAACAGGCTGCAGCCTGGTAGTGGACCATGGCCTGGGTTTTGGGAACCCCTGGATTAGAAGACTTCCAAGATTCCTTCCAACTCTGTTATTCTGTTATCTTTATGAATTTGCTTCCCATTCAGTATAGACCAGACATAAGTAGCATTAATACTTTACATACATGTCAATCTAAACATTTCAGAATCCCCATACTCAATGAATTGTCATAACATTCTGGGAATTTTTCAAAATATAGGGAAGAAACCATGTTGTTCTCTTTCTCCCATGGAGGCAATACTATGCTAAGCAGTCTATTAGTGGCCATATATGCATTTCAAAGAAAGAGAAAATATTTCATAAGAATAGAAGTTGCTTATTTACCTTCATGTTTTATGGGGACTGATAAATAATGCCTATCCAAACTAAGCACTGTTAATTGCAAAAGTCTTCAGTTGTCTAACTTAGCCCAGTTTACTTCATTTATCTGTTCTTTTAAATGGATAGTCCAAAGCAAGTTAACTTCTCTTCCCCTACATTTTTGTATATTTTTAAGAGTGGTGGTCTAGAAACCAGGAGACTCTAAGTTCTAGCACTGTTTTAGCCATGAAAAAACAGCTGGGTGATTGCTTTGAGTTACTTTATAAAGTAATAAAGGCAAGATAAAAATCTAATCCACTCTAATGGCAGAAAGTGAAGAGGAACTAAAGAGCCTCTTGATGCGGGTGAAGAAGGAGAGTGCAAAAGTTGGCTTGAAACTTAACATTAAGAAAACCAAGATCATGGCATCCAGCCCTCTCAATTCCTGGCAAATAGATGGGGAAGAAATGGAGGTAGTGACAGATTTTATTTTCCTGGGCTCCAAGATCACCACAGATGGGAACTGCAGCCAAGAAATTAAAAGACGCTTGCTCCTGGGGAGGAAAGCTATGGCAAATCTAGACAACATACTAAAAAGCAGACACATCATCCCGCCAACAAAAGTGCGTATAGTCAAGGCCATGGTTTTCCCAGTTGCAATGTATGGCTGTGAAAGTTGGACCATAAGAAAGGCTGAGCGCCAAAGAATTGAGGCCTTTGAACTATGGTGCTGGAGAAGACTCCTGCGAGTCCCTTGGACTGCAAGCGTTCAAACCGGTCAGTCCTAGAAGAGATCAACCCCGACGGGCTCTTTAGAAGGCCAGATCCCTGAAGTTGAAACTCAAATACTTTGCCACCTAATGAGAAAGAAGACTCACTGGAGAAGAGCCTGATGCTGGGAAAGATTGAGGGCAATAGAAAAAGGGGATGACAGAGAATGAGGTGGCTGGATGGAGTCACTGAAGCAGTAGGCGTGAGCTTAAATGGACTCCAGAAGATGGTAGAGGACAGGAAGGCCTGGAGGAACGTTGTCCATGGGGTCGCGATGGGTCGGACACGACTTCGCAACTAACAACAACAAAAAAATCTAATAAATAAGATAAATTAGATCTTTGTTTATTTCACTTGAAAACATTATTGGAAAAAAATGCTTTACTACTTTGGGATTGTAGTTAAATTTTTATTTTAGAATAACAAATGGCAGCTAGATAAGTTCTCACAATCCAAGCAGCAAGGCTTGCAGGTGCACTATAGCTCCATATTTAATGTGTTGTATTAAAACTGGGAAAATTTAGGTTCAAATCCACTCTCAGATCATTAAGTATATGAAGTTAGTCCCAGCTTAGCTCAACCTATCTCACAGAGTTATTCTGTGGATAGAATGTATGCTTGAGTTCTCAAGAGGAAAGATAGAACAGAAACAATGTAATAATAAAATATTAATTACATTGGATATTGTATAATTGTTATTGAAAAGAGAGGTATGAAACTACTGTGAGATTAAAATCATGTTTGGGTTAGCTTTGACTGATTATATACAACGTCTTGAAGTTTTATAGCATTTCACAGCTTAGAAAGCTGCTTTTTGTATAATATATATCAACTTTCTCCAACTGCCCTTCGAATGTGCTTCTCTTAATTCTTAACAATTTGCAGGAATTAAGGAAGCTGTGCCTAACTAGCATTAGGTTGTGGAAGATTGGTGAATTCCAAACCTCTGATTGAGCTTCCTTACTATAAAATGTAAGGACAAGGAATATGGGAACTTATAGAGGCCTGTACATAAAATATGTTCCTGGGCATGAATGGGGAGGCCCTTCTTAGAGCAGGAGAGTTACCAGTGTAAATGTGTCTTCTTCTTCTTCCCATCCCAGGTTCACCGAGGTCATCGGACTGTCCACAGTGAGACCAAATTCATTGAATTGATAATTGTTAATGACCACCAACTGGTGAGTACTGATAATGGCCTAGAAAGACAAATATGGATGGGTTTGCTGTTGCAGATCCTTTAAAAATGCTTTGTGGAGAGAAGCATATGAATTGCCTGCCAAGACTGTTTCTTTGAGCAATTTGGCAAACAATGATCAGAGCATTTTTCCTTTCAGTCTCTTAAATATGATTTCTTTTCTTTCTTTTAAATTGGTCAGTATATCCTCTGTCAAGATCTCTTCCACAATGCCTCTCTCAATTCAGATAAACTGTCCATCAACTGAGCTTGCTGGATCAATATAAATACATTGTCAGCATGACCAGTGTAGATTGATAAAGTACACTCAAAGCTTTCCAAGCCAATTGTGTCTTGCATTGGTAATTTGTTTGTTTGTTTTGTTGCAGTTCTTACTCTTGTTTAGTGCTTTGCATTCAGAGCAGAGTTACTAATGAATCCCTGGTAATTGCTCTTAAATAGACAATTCAACATTCAATTGCTCTTAAATAGACAATTCAACAATTAAATTTATGAATTAATTATTTTCTTTTCATTTTTAAAATGCAAAATGATGTTATTCTTCCCTATCCTGTTCAAATAACAATAATGAAATAACATGTATAATGAAAGGTTCTTTCTCAATATTTAACAGAGATTGACAAATTGAAGACCATTAAGAGACGATTCATCAATAATGTTATTAATCTGAATTCTTAATGACTTTATGGATCCCCCATATAGATCCCCCATATAGACAAATATTTATTTATTAAATATATATGCCTCCATGTCACTATCAAAGTGATTCAGTTCAAATGGTTTGACATTGTCTTCTTCCAAGTTATTATTATGACCTCCCAATCTAGTCTATATCCTTGGCCTATCTTACTGAATTAATTAGTAATTAATTAAATAATTATACTACCAGAAAATACTTGAATTTAAAACTAGACTGAAAAATTTAAAAATATCTGAAAGAAGATATTTCTATACCTTTGCATTGAAAACAACATTGATATGTCCCCATCCAAGCACGATTTGGTTTTTTATCAACATCAGTTGAACTTGACTCAAACAAACCTTTTTTATTTTGAGCAAGAACTTTTTGCAGACCGCAAAACCAGTCTGAAACTTTGGATCAGTGCTTGAACACTTGTTCAGCTAAAGATGTGATCAAAGAGTACTGCTTTGTTAGAGACGGTGATTTGGCTAGAAACTCTTGGAATTACTGAGTTAAAGGGAGTCAGTAACCTGATTCTCTACAGGGGGCTACCCTTGAAATATATAAGTGATACTGAACAGAGCGGCACAGTTCTAGAGGCTCTTGGGTGGGCCATCTAACACCACCATTTGCAAGCTGCACTGGTTGCAGTCTGCTTTTGAATCCAGTTCAAGGAGTTGATTATCATTTTTAAAGCCCTTTATGGCCTGGGTCCAGAGTATCTGAGGAGATGTCTCTTCCAGTGGGATTGGCCTATCCCACTTACTCCAGCAGAAGAGGCCTACTTCAGTCCCTATCTGCCAAAGAATTTACGGTTGGTGGGGTCCAGGAAAAAAGCCTTTTGTGATTCCTGTCCTTTGGAATATTCTCCTGCCAGAGTTGAGGTCGGCCTCCACCCTCCTGGCCTTTTCAAAAAAGCTTTAAAATCTGGCTTTGCTGGTGGACCTGATAGGGATGCCTTATGCTGGCTGTGGCTGAAAATCTCCACTCCTGTGTTGCCTGTCCTCTTGATTTTTAACCTTCATTTATTTTTTCTTAATTTTAGTCATTTAATATTATCTTTTTAACATTTTGTAAGTTTCCCAGAGTTGCTGTAACAGTGAAATGGGTGGCATATGAATTTAATAAATAAATAATAAATTCAGTACAAGTTTCAGGAAATATTATTTACATGGACTTATTTCTGTGCAAACATGATAAAAGTTTATGGCTAAGAAGATAGGCATTTCAAAAATGTACTGATGTGTTAAGAGTGAAATTGACCTTATGGCTATTTTTTTAAGTTGGGGGAAGTCACTTCATGAACAAAGAGGTAGAGAAGGGGAAGTCCCTCACTAGACTGCTACAGCCTCAGGTTTAATCAGATGATGAGTGAATTTCCTGAAACTATTTTTTCTGTATCTATTCTGTTCCAGTTTGAGCAAATGCGCCGCTCAGTCAGCCTTACCAGCAACTTTGCAAAGTCTGTGGTAAATCTTGCTGATGTGGTGAGTGTGGAGTACATTGCAGTTTCCTGCAAACATTACATGCAAAAATAAGGTGAGGATGAAACAAGGGAAAATCTGGCCCTATGCAAAAGATTTCATGGTGGGTCCCTTCTACAGGCCATCATCAGGTACAAATCAGTGACCCAGTCTATTGAGTTCTAGATCATTTTCACATATATTTGATCTTAAATCCTAGCATCTCATTTCCACAGCACTCTGCAGCTAAATGTGTAAGCACACATAAACATATTGTCTTTCAATTATCAATTATGTTTCCTTGACAGATGTTTTCATACTTAGTACATGCCAATATATACTTGTGAAACATGGAAGTGTACAACCAAGATGATTAAACAGTTAAATATTTCCCAATAACGCTGCTTGAGAAAAATTCTCCATGTCTTATATTGTGACCACATGTCTAATGAAAAGGTACTACAAAGATCAGATTTAGAACATCTATTGAGAACTGTGAATGAACATTGAATGCAGCTTGTTGGTGATATCTTATGGATGCCTAAAGACCAGCATTCAAATATTGTACTATGTTGGATACCTCCTGGAGGAAAGAGGAAATGAGGCCGGCCTCAGAAAACTTAAAGAAGATCTTAAGATTATTAAAGTCCCTAGGGACATGCCAAAGAGGCTGCGAATGATTGAAAACCACTGGAAAACACAAGGTGTTCTGCACAGGACCTAATGATGATGATGATGATGACATGCCAAAGGACAACTGTCTTAATTTTCATAATTAGCTTAAGAAATGCAAATTTAATTGGTCAAATATATGGAGCAAAGTTTTTCACTTATTTTTATATTCTACACTCACTCATCTTTTTTTAAAATTAGTAAACAGTTTGAAAAAAGAATTATAGACAAGGAGAGATAAAATGTTAAATGAGTCAAAGGGTATATAAGCAAAATAGTAAGATACAAATAAGTAAATAAGATCTAAATTGTCTTGGAGACTACAGTTCTTCCATAAAATGTACCAGCTTTTAAAGAAAAAATTAAGAATAACTTTTAAGCTTTAAGCTAACAATAATGGTACAGCATAATTAAAATTATAAGCTATAATAGGTTGAATCTAATTTCCCAAATATAGACACTCTGCATAGGAAAACACACATTTTATATGCTTTTTGTTGGAAAAGATCTTTGATTCCTTGTATGAAAGAATGGCTAGCCAAATTGCTTTGATGTCTAGAATAGCTTTGTATTTTTTTAAAAATAATTTTATTAAAATTTATTTCTTAAATTTAAATATTTAGACTTACTCTTAACAATGTTATTCAAGATTGCTTCTTTCTCTGTTTCCAATGAGAAGCATATAATTTTCTTGCAGCAGCTAACATATACAAAACTAATTCGGTATGCTTTGAAGGATTGTATGATTTAGTAAAATTTAATACAAATGTCTCAAGTTGCAACAGGAATTCAACTTTTATAATTTGTGTAATTTTAATGGGAATTATTTTTCCAAAAATGTTGAGTTTTCAGTATACTGTCAAATATGAAACAATACTTCAACCTCATCTTATTTTCAACATTTTAGTAAACAAGAGAGAAATAATATATCAATAATAAAACAACAATTTTAATGTTATAATAGTCAGAATAATTTTAATCTTTTTCCACTAAAAGTAGATATGAAAATAAATTGTGAGAAGGAAATAAACTATTTTAGTTTTCATTTGACTTAAAGGGTACATTTGGAAAACTGTGGCATATCTCATATATGGAAGGTGGAAGGCCCCCACCTTTATAAAAAAATCTATGTTTGGTCACAGATTTTTAAGGAGCAGTTGAACACTCGTATTGTGTTGGTTGCCATGGAGACATGGGCATCGGGGGATAAGATCCAGGCTGATGAAGATTCCCTAGAGACATTGAGAGAGTTTATGAAATATCGCCAAGAGTCTCTTCCTGAACACAGTGATGCTGCCCATCTTTTCTCGTGAGTTTTAAATGGGAATGTGATCACTTTTATGCTAGAAAGATGCAAAATTAACTATTATAGTTCTGATAGTAAGAATAGGCTGAAGTAGGGATGTTAGAGATGTTCATAAGGGATGTTAAGAAAATCTATGTATGTAATGAAACTTTTCTTTTACTGAACAAGTTGCCCAGAAGTCTGCTTTGCTGGTAAGCCTATATAATAGATTTCCTGGTATTATAGCAAATGAAATACAGCTTTCTATTATATGTTCACTTCTATTTATATTCCTTTTTAGACATTTAGGATAAGATAGAGACATTCTATGCTGTTGAAGAATATTAACTAATATAGTAGAAATAAGATGTTGGCACAAAAAGAAAACTTTGCCAGATTTTTTTATATAGGTAGTCTTCATTCAGTGACTGCTTCGTTTAGTAACTGTTCAAAGTTAACACTTAGCACTTAGACTTATATACTGCTTTACAATGCTTTACAGCATTCCCTAAGTGGTTTACAGAGTCAGAATATTGCCCCCAACAATCTGGGTCCTCATTTTACTGATCTTGGAAGGATGGAAGAATGGTAATGAAAAAGGGACTTTATGACCAATAATTTGCATTTGCAGCCTTTGCAGTTATGTAAAGCAAAGGGAAGCACACAGGTGTGCTTTCACTTAACACTCGCTTCACTTAATGATGGAGTTGCTGGTCCCATTTGAGGTCACTAAATAAGGACTACCTGTACTAGATAATAACTACTACCTGTTAAAATTACATAAGAGGCACCCTGATATATCTAATTAGTATACCACTAAAGTTAATTCCAGTTCTAGCAAGCATGGTTTTCAAAATAACAGTTGCTTTTGGCTCGTGATTAAAATGTATAAATTCAACAACAAGTTTGAATTAATATAGGTACAGAATTAAGAATTAAGATACAATCACTTAAATATGGGTCAGCTGCAGCTGCCAAAAAAGCCAACACAGTTCTAGGCTGCATTAACAGAGGGATAGAATCAAAATCATGTGAAGTGTTAATACCACTTTAAAATGCTTTGATAAGGCCACACTTGGAATACTGCATCCAATTTTGGTCACCATGATGTAAAACAGTTGTTGAGACTCTAGAAAGAATACAGAGAAGAGCAACAAAGATGATCAAGGGCCTGAAGGCTAAAACATATAAAGAATGGTTGCTAGAATTGGGTATGTTTAGTTTAATGAAGAGAAGGACTAAGGGTGACATGATAGCAGTGTTTCAATATCTCAGGGGTTGCCACAAAGAAGAGGGAGTCAAGCTATTTTCCAAAGCACCTGATGGCAGGACAAGAAGCAATGGATGGAAACTAATCAAGGAGAGAAACAACCTAGAAGAAATTTCCTGACAGTTAGAATAATTAATGAGTGGAACACCTTGCCTCCAGAAGTTATGAATGCTTCAACCCTGGAAGTTTTTAAGAAGAGATTGGACAACCATTTGCCTGAAATGATATAGGGTTTCTATTCTATTCTATTCTATTCTATTCTATTCTATTCTATTCTATTCTATTCTATTCTATTCTATTCTATTCTATTCTATTCTATTCTATTCTATTCTATTCTATTCTATTCTATTCTATTCTATTCTATTCTATCCTATCCTATCCTATCCTATCCTATCCTATCCTATCCTATTCTATTCCAGCATATAAAATACGGCACAGCAATATCCATTTGGACTTAGTGCTAAAATCAGAGTTTCTAACTGAAATGGAAATAGCTTTGTCCTGGAATATTGCTAGGAAGTGTTCATGCATGAACATGCCTCCTCTCTCCTCTGTAGTTAACTAAAATTAATGAGCCCATATTTATCATAGTGAGGAACAAAGGTAACAGGCTGATGCAAAGAAATGAATTCCCTAACCGATCTATACTCTTGCCTTATTTCGACAGTTTTCATTGTTCTAGGTTTAGTAAGTGAATGCCAAGAGGACAAAAACATCTAGCAGGTCAAGGCTATCTAGCTTTTCCTTCATCTGCATAGTGAATCTTCTTTCTTACTCTCCCAGAGGGCACACTTTTAGAAGCAGCCGCAGTGGTACAGCTTATGTTGGAGGGATCTGCTCAGTTGCTAGAGGCGGAGGTGTGAATGAGGTGAGTTGGATTACGATGACTGGGACTGGAGTTTAAAGGTACAGAATTAAAGCCTGCATGCTCTTCCAACCCTATCAAATTTGTCTGTTTAAAGATCTCAAGCTCATTTAGATTTCTCTTCTCATCTTGCAACTCCTGAGGCTTTGAAGATCCATTTCCCAAGCTTGTGAGATACTACTCTTCTGCCTTTTAAAACCCTTTCAGAATATCTACTTTCAGCGAAGCCTTGAAGATCTCAGTCTCCACACTCTAACTGAACTAATACCTATGGTTTTTGTCACTCCATTTGCTTACATACACTCCTTATGCTTTCTGCTTCCCTCTCTTTTTTGCCTTCAGTCAACTAAATTTATATTGTAAGATCCTTGGGTAGTACCTCTCTTGTTTCTTTATATGATTCTACAAAGAAGCCGATGTACTGATAGGGCTCTTTACATGTCAATCATAGCCAGGATTTCATTGTTCTTTGCAGAGAGAGGAAGGGCGGGGTGGAGTAGTTACTATGGGGCCTGTGAATAATCTGGGAAAGATCTGAAAGATCTGCCCTCAAAAATTTAACATTTTCATGATAGCTGATCACTCCATCTTCAGCCTATCCAATAACTTCTTGTCCTCCTTCCCAAAGTATGGTACCGTTGGAGCCATGGCAGTAACATTAGCCCAGACCTTGGGTCAAAACATTGGTATGATGTGGAACAAGCACCGTGCTTCTGCAGGTAAGTAACTGTGTGATGAGCCAAGTGGAGAAAGTGACCTGAATAATGAGAACCTAAAAAGTGCTTAGTCCAGTGGTTCTCAACCTTTTCTTCATCACAAACCCACTTTAAGTATGTTTTGTGGCTACGGACCATGGCCACACACTTCCAAGACTTAACTCAAGATTTAAATCATAACATTTCTTCAAGCCTATGATGACATCGCAACCCCCCTAGTGGACCGCAGACCACAGATTGAGAACCACTGATTGAGCCAAACAATAATTACGAGGCTATGGCTTGCCTAAAAGAATTTGTTTTAAAGAGATCTGGAGCCCAACAGGCATTTTTATTACGATAGATTGAAGAATTATTCCATTCTCAAGCTTTGTCTCCTGTTCTGGAGAAACTTGAAAAGGTAATTTTTAGGTTTCCAGTTTAGTACTCCATTATCAATGTTGGCTCTACTCTGTTGTCTGTGTTAGCTCTACCAAAGATGATATTTTTCATGCATCATGAACATTTTAGTGTAAGTTGAGATTGTTTCTTTAAAGGTAACAGTCTCAGATTAGGGATTATTTTGTTCTGGTTTCTAATTTGGCAATCTGTACTTTAAAAGGTTCTGAGTGTGATAAGCCGAAACTGAAATTGGGGCTGAATCTGGGTTCATTAGGGCTGTGGTTTATGTTGTCAGTCCTCCAGATCTAATTTGCTTTTCTTCCACATCCTCTTTGCCAGTGTATTGGCTGCTTCTTAAGGTCATGATCATAATGGTAGCCAAGCCAGTTCTTTTGAGGTTAATAAGATAAGAACCTGGCTAAAGAATAAAATGTTACAGCAAAAAAAATTGCAGATGAACTTCTTGGAGATTCCTAGTTCACGTTTTTCAACTAATTAACAGGTTATGCAAATGTGCGTGATATATAACAGATTACAAGTATTACAAATATTACATTTTTGGGGACCTCCTGAAATTGCCCGAAACATTCTCTAATCTGTTTGGTATGTAACCTTCATCTGCATATTGAACCTGCCTTCCTCCCCTTCTCCTCATTCCAGTTTAAAACTACATTGGACTAGCTATTACTAGATACTATTAAGTCATTTGCAGCATTTTCTTTACTGAACATTATAAGCTATTAATAGGATTAGCTGGATATTTGAAGAAGTGTATTTGCGAAATAATACATATAGATAACAGGTTACATCCTCAAGAGGAAAATGAAGGAGAACAGTGTATTAAAAATAAATGTATTAGAATACAACATTACTAAAAAAAAAAGAGCACTAATATTTGTACATGCAAAAAAAAGCCTTTGACAAGTTGGAGTGGCCTTTTTATTTGGTTTTTTTTAAAAAAAAATGAATCCAAGACAAGAATTTAAAAATTGGGCGGATAACATACCAACAACAAGCTGCAAGGATTACTGCAATTTTTCCACAAGTTTTCTAGTAAGTAAAGCCATTGGGTAAGCATGTTTACTTTCTCCCTTGTTATTTATAATTGCTTTAAAGTTTTGGGAGACAAAACTTGGCGAGAAAAACACTTGAAATAAAAATTCTGGGAGAGGAATACAAGTTGAAATGCTATCTAGGTTATGTAGTACCAACCATTATGCAACTATCAGAAGAGAATTGTTAACATTTGTTAGGAAAGATTGCTACCAGATTCTTCTTGATATTTTTTCCAATAAAAATTAACATGGTCATCTTCTAACAACATCTAGTTCAGATTTTATAGAATCTTAGAATGGGGTGTTTTATTACAGACAGGGAGAAAATAAATGGTACTTGATGATTTCAGCTTTAGGAATATACAATCCTGAGTTATAATTTGAAATAAGGGATTCGGACAAAAAAGGTGAACTAGGAATAGAGAATGTATATTTCCCATAATTCTTTAAAAAGATATCTCTATCTTTTTTTTTGCTCCTTTTCTCTATAGGGGATTGTCGCTGTCCTGACTTATGGCTGGGTTGTATTATGGAAGATACTGGGTAAGTTGTAGAAGAAGTGAAGATCATATAAGAGCAAGGTGTTGGGTTAATATTTGAAATCAGGAACCAAGGATTTATTAAAGTATCCCCCAAACTGTTTAGACCTTAACTTTACATCTTGCTGGCATCATAAAACTCACTTTGATTGATTATTGTTAAGTTCATCTATTTCCCTCTCTACCTGGCTTCAGAAGAAAGCAAGTAGCACTTTATGCACAGGAAAAAGAAAGATACATCTGTTCAATTTTCCTTTTTTTAGTAATCTGACATCCGCTACATCTGATTATCTTGTCAGTTTTTAAATTCAGTTCTCTTATGAGCCTTCCCCCTATCCACCCCTGCTCTCTTTCTCAAAGAAAGGAAAGGAAACTTGTGTCACTAATAGACCCTTGCATGGGCCAGAAAACATCCCACTTTAAGCCTCTGGTATCAACTGAAAACAAATTCAAGATGCAAATGTACAGTTATATAAATCTAACATAACTGAGCTTAGAAAACTTTTAAAATAATTTTTATTAGATATTACAACCATACAGATAAAAACTAATAAAAACTACAAAAAATTAAAATAAAAAAATAAAAAAGAGAAAAGAAAAAAGTAGAGCAGAAAAAAGGAAAAAATATAAAAAATATAAATATAAAAAATATAAATATAAAAATATAAAGTAAATAAAAATGTTCTTAACAAATCATCTTCTCTTAACTGTAAATAACTGTAAAAGGAAGCTAGAATTCCTAGTGCACAACCACTGAAATATAAGCTAGCATTGCTGCAGCTGCCAAAAAAATCCAATGCAGTCCTAGACTGCATCAACAGATCAGGATCACATGAAGTGTTAGTACTGTTTTATACTGCCTTGGTAAGACCACACTTGGAATAATGCATCCTGTTTTAGTCACCACGATGCAAAAAGGATGTTGAGATTCTAGAAAGAGTGCATAGAAGAGCAACAAAGATGATTAGGGGACTGGAAGCTAAATGTACGATGAATGGTTGCAGGATCTAGATTTGTCTAATCTAACGAAGAGAAGGACTGTGAATAACACTATAGCAGTCTTCCAATATTTGAGGCGTTGTCACAGAGAAGAGGAGGTCGACCTATTTTCCAAAGCACCTGAAAGCAAGACAAGAAACAATGGATAGAAACTAATCAAGGAGAGCAGCAACCTAGAACTAAGGAGAAATTTCCTAACTGTGAGAGCAATTAATCAGAATGGCTTGCTCCAGAGGTTATGGGTGCTCCATCACTTTTTAAAAGAGATTGGACAGCCATTTATCCGGAATGGTATTACTTCATCTCTTCAAAATCTCTTCAAAAAATTTTTTTTTCTGATTCTTTTGAATTTAAAAATTATTTTGCTATGGATTGAAGGGCTCACTCTATGAATATCATGAAACGTGGTGTTCCAAGGGTTCTTAATATTTAGAAAACAGTAAAAAAATAGTTCCAGAAATTATTAAGAGATGAGGATCCTAATCAGCAAAAGTCCATTGAGAGTTACCCAAAATACTAACATATCTATTTTAAACTTAATCCAAAAACACACTTTATAATACCCATTTTCCTTCTGTATCTCATGTTTTGTCTATAAAGAAATCCCACAAACCTCATTATCCAATCATAATAAGTGAAAAATCGATTAGATTGATTTTATTTTGTCAAGGTGACAAACATATAATATTTCTTCCTCACATTTTCCCCACAGCCACATTGTGAGGTGAGTTGGGTTGAGAGAGAATAACTGACCCAAAATCACCCAGCCAGCTCTCATGCTTTTCCTGATGCAGGAAAAGACCACATCTTTATATTAATATTACTTAAAATACATAAGTTATATTAACATTGCTTAAATTACATAAAATACAAAATAAATTATTTTTCCCATATCTCTTATCTGAAAACAGAACCTTAAAACCTCTTCATTCAGTCCTAGTTAGCAAAAGTCAATTAATGATTTTCAGACAATGCATCTATTTTAACCTTGATCAATAAACTTACTTCATATTTGTTCTGTTTCTGTTTGAAGACAGACACATGCAGACAGTTGCTATGGAGATAAGCAGTTAATAGTTGACCAGATTGTAAATCAGGGTCTACTCTATGCAAAGAGAACTTGCCTGAATAAATCACTTTGAGGTTCAAGCAGCAATAGAGTGATCCAAAATCATTCCAAGAATCAGAGTACTGAGTCAGGTAGATAGCCAGTCCAAAAGTCAAAGGTTCAAAAATAAGTTACAGGGGAATCATTATCACAAACTAAAAATCCAAATGGTTGTTTACAACAAAGATTAAAGGGAAAGTAGATACATAAATCTATCTGCAGTTGGCTGCAATTACTCAGGCTTTGTCCTTTACCTAGTGAAAAGCCTCATTCACTGGCTTTGGTCCACTGGCCACTGCCTATGTCAAGCCTTGGGGCTTGGGGGTCATGCCTCATCATCTGACTGCTCCAACTGATCAGGAGATTCATATGATTGCTCAGCCTCTTCAGATGAATCTTGGCTTGAAGATTTCTGAGGCTAACAACCCATAGACTCAGCTGGAATAACATTGTCAGAGTCTGAATTTGAATCCTGGCCCATGACCATATTCCTTCCCCTTATTTTGTACAATTTTAGTTTTTAGTCCTCTCAAATAATGTCCTAGAACTTGGGTTTTTTTCATTATGTTTGTCTCTTCTTAGAAAACTTTGAAACTTTAATAGATCTCTTTCTTAAGAGTTTGATTTTTTCATTTTTGCTTTCTCTTATCACAGAATTTACTTTCATTTGTACATTCAGAATTTCATCTCCTTCCCTATCATTGTTGTAATTTGTCATTTCCAGATTCATATTTAAATCAGTTTCAGTCTTATCTAGTAAAACTCATTCCTCTTCCACAATATCATTTACAATCTGTTTATCTATAATAGTTAATATTTTTAAAGTAATTTGAGTCCATTATTCCCAAATATCTTAAATTAATCTGATGTTAAAATATTTTGTTCCATTCTTGGCGAGTAATTTAGATATTTCTCCTTTACATGCAATCTTTAATACCTTCTGATCCCTCTAATGTTCAAACTTCAAAGTCCCATCTTACCATGTTTATATTGTTAGAATTAAAAAAAATCAGCAGTTTCTCATGGAAAGGATTCATATAATTAACTAGATAATCTGTGACCTGTTGGGTCATTCTTTCAGATATATTCATGAGTGCAGAGGGATTGCTAGATATTGGGCAGGTATAGGAGACAAGACAGAGGGGTTCCTTATTGACTTTCTCTCTGCAAACTTCCCAGGAAGGAAGTTGCAAGACCAAATCTGCTGCCACATTCCTACCATCAGCCACAGTCACATGATCCTCT
Organism: Azemiops feae; assembly: GCA_023970755.1. Classification (NCBI taxonomy): domain Eukaryota; kingdom Metazoa; phylum Chordata; class Lepidosauria; order Squamata; family Viperidae; genus Azemiops; species Azemiops feae. Next base: position 200,967 of record JALGBA010001482.1, read on the forward strand.
TTGACGTTCTCCTTGCAAATTTCCCAGCCTTCCCCATTGACTTGTGGGAAAGTGTCAGAGAATGTTGCAAATGAGTATCGTGACTGTACAGCAGTACAGTGCCAGTGTGCTGAAATTGCAAGAACTTGCCAAAATTTAATTCCCGTGGGAATAATGTGTCCTGGCATTTTGTATGTTAGCTTTATAAATAGGTTGAAAAAGTTTTGCCCTGTGACGCACCATTTTGCCCAATTAAGGTTCACAGACACAAGAGCTTTAGTAGTACATACATTTAGAAATCTTATTTCACCTCTGTCTGGATCTTCAATATGTTTATAACTTTCCAAAATCAACGCTCTAATCACCCTTTTCCTACTTACTCCAAAAAGGAATTTTTCTGAGTCTTTAAATTCATATTTTAAAATTCTTTGGATTGAAAGAGACCACCAAATGAATTCCATGAAACCTCTGTGCCGTTCCAAGAGTTCTCGATATTTAAAAAACACTAAAAATAATTCCAAAACTGATTAAGGAATGAAGATTGGTCAAACTTAAAGTCCTTAAATATTGTGAGCCTGATGAACTCCCTTGACTTCTAATTGCATAACACACAAGTGACCACAGAAACATTGGTTCCTGCCATCCACACACCAGTAACAGTTATCTGGAGTATGTATGGGCAATCTCGCAATCTCTTCTTTCTCTGGAGAGATTTCAGTAGCTCAGGTCCAGCTTTCAGCTGCCAATTCAGCTGTAATGTTATCCCCCTGTTCAGGAACATCCATTTTTCATTGGAAGTCTCCGTACCAAGAAAAACCTTTACCTCCTTTGACATTTAATTGGCTTTTGATCTTCTATTGGCTCTCTTCCTAATAACACAGATACTACCTGCCACGAAAATTTTCACGCTGCAGTGTTGATGAATTCAATCAGTTTCTGGCTGAAGGAGGAGGAAGCTGTCTCTTTAACAAGCCTTTGAAGGTAATATTAAAACACTTTCACTTGATCACAATTGTAAATAAGAATTACTTCCAGACAACATTTTCCATATCTTATATCTTTGCAATTCCTGGAACTATAGTTAAACGAAATTCTTGTTTTGTGATCAGAATATCAGCGAGAGATTTAGATAAGGTAGGACCATATTTAATTATGGAACTTTAATAGGTGATACTACTTCTCAGCGGACCTCGTGGAATTGTTGAAAAGGTCAATTTTTTAGAAAAAAGGCAATAATCAAATGACATTGCACTTCATAATTGTTTTCTTGACAACAGTATGAAAGTAATTTGCAATTTGGAGTTTTTTTTCACTTTCCCAAACTGCTCTGCAGTTTTGTGATTTTTTTTGGCAGTCTCCCATCTAAGCCCCATTTATTTTTTGAAGACTTGTCATCAACATGTGTTGCATAGGCTTCAGCCAATGCATTTTACACGTCTCTGCTGTAGGTAAGCTTGAGTGACTTTCATAAAAATTCAGGGTTGACTTAGTGTAAGGTTTCTCTTGAACATACTTGAATTAAGTTAACATTTTCAGTATTTCATTGATTGGTTTTAAGCAACTGAATATATAATGTTGCATGGAAAACTGAAGGCCATTGCTAAAATCCAAGCAATATATAAATGTCAACAGCAATAATCAGTTCTATACTAATCATAAAATACGATTAAAAGTTACAATAAATTATATTTAAGATATTAAAGATTTATTCTGATTTAACAGATCTTATAAAATACTAAGTCTTTGCTAAAAAGAAACCCACATTTTGAATGTTCTAAAAGCCTGTGTATAAAATTAGATTTTGTATAAGATTTACTTCTGAGATGCAAAGTTATTTGAAATGTCAAGGCATATTCCCACCAATTAATTAGCCATTCTTTGGCTTAATTAGCCATGTAACTTCTTTCCAGCAGGAAGTGTAAAGTATCTTTGCGGCACTTATCAATGTTAACTTGATCTATTTTGTGGGAATATAAAGTTTAGCAATATTTAATAACAAAATAAATTGGAAAGACATTAGTTTCATTCTAGTTTAAATAATTTTACAATTGCTGAGCTTTATAACAATGCCACCAAATATGAAAAAAAATCTGACCTGGTCATTATAATTCTAACAAGTGTTAGAGAATAAGCTTTCATTTTAGCAATCAGTATTGGAATAATATATCAACAATAAACATCGTACATTATGTGTAAGATATTTGATGTAAATATTATGCTTTTCTTTAATAGAAATTCCCATTGTTGTTTATCAAATTACTATATTTTTTACATCCCATTTAATCATATAAATTTTAACTTACAGTTTCGGAGGCATATGTCATCAACAATTTATAAATACAACCCAGAAAATATTTCAAAATGTGTGTTATATAATTTTCAAATTCAGTCAAATCTCTTCTCCCTTGTTTTTGTTGTGCTTTTAATACCATATTAATAATGAAAAGAATTGAATGACTTTACATTTAAAGATAGATTTATTCAAATATATCACCATTTCTTAGTTGTATTAACATTAAAGATTAACATAGATCATCCTTATCTATACTAATGTCATCTGAATATTTAAATAGTGGTGTTGTTTTTATTATTTTTTTGTTTTAATTCTGTTTTTATTTTGTTTTGATTCTTAGCTGCCCAGAGTCATGTATTTATAAATTTATTAAATTAATACATGTGTTAGAAATCTATCAATTTTATACTCTCTAGCATATAGAAACAAATATTGAACATATACTCCCAAGTTTCCTTTTTTACTGTTTTCAGTATAGTTTTTAAAAATTGTCTTTCTCTGTCAATGTTATACTTTTAGGAGTTCTTTGTTCAGTAAGAAAGCAATTTAAAAACTTTCAGTTTCTTAGTCATACTCCTTATGCTGATTGATGTAAACTGAATAAATAACTGGAATCTTAACCTCATTCAAGCCTTTTTTTTTTTAAGTAAAAAAGTACAGTAAGGGATTTCCTACACATCTCTATGATCCCTGTCTCACCCAGAAGCATCAAGATTTTAAAAGGACATTCTAAGCAGGCTCATACACTGTTTGGTGATCCAGTCTCAGAAATAAGCAAATCCTTTCCATCCCAGAGAGACATAGGATTTTTCTTCCTTCCCAAACATAATCAAAGTGTAACTCCAGTATTTTTTGTTCCATAAAGATCTTTAAATTAGGGCAATCTTTTTTCTACAATACTAAATATTAGGTCAGATTCATAATGAAGGTATGAGCTCTTTCTTAATTAATCAAAGACCCCAGAATTCAAAGTCATTTCGGCACCTTTTGCTGTTCCTTTAGATGCAAATAGTTTGTACTGTTTCCTATATTTTCAATCAGGATAGAATAATCCCGTAGATTAAGATCAAGGTTGTAGCAAAACTAAACAGGTGAAATGTTGACAGCTTTATATTCCAAAGACCAAGATCCCCAACTTTTAAAACCTCATTGGTGCAATGGCTTTGCTTGAATGGTATTGTGCCTACCTAGCCCTGAATAAGCCAATAAATTAATACATCTCTTCGAAGAGAACTATCCGGCATATATAGATATTGAAGGAGAAGCAATTTCTCTTAACTTCTGCTCCACTTCAGGAAGGATATCATAATTTTAGGCATTTATGAAGTACTATAACAAATTGGTTCCCAATGAATATATGGCACATTAACTCCCAAAATTCCTTCGCCTTGCTGTTATGTCATAATTCTGAATAGCATTTTATCATATGTGATGCGACACCCAGAAAAATACGGCATACTCCATTTAATCCTCCAAGGAAAGATTGAAGGCAAACGAGATCCAGGCAGAAGAAGAATATCATGGCTTCAAAATCTAAGGGACTGGTTTGGACAAAACTCAGCAGCACTTTTTCGTGCGGCTGCTGATAAAAACAGGATCGCCAACATGATCGCCAATGTCCGATAACGGATATGGCAAAAGAAGAAGAAGATTTTATCATAAACAATATAGTGTCATTCTGAGTTCAGTTTGCTTAAATTATGGTCCCATATCAGATGTCAATTGGTAAAACAATAGAGGAATTTATTTTAAGAAATTGATGTTTACCTTTAAAAAAAATACTTTCACTTTCAATGTTGATTTCTCAAATCTACCCTGTCCCAAAATGGAAACATAAAAAGAAGAATTTTCAAGAGAGTTTCTTCATCTCCATTTTCAAGCGCAAATGAGTGATGTAGAAGAAAATGTTATTAAATGATGTCGTGGAATCTTCTAATGATTCCATTTCCTTTACCAATATCTCCTTAACACAGCTCCTTGACCCTCCTGAATGTGGTAATGGATTTGTTGAAGCAGGAGAAGAATGTGACTGTGGGTCCTTTGCGGTAAGCAACAACTGGGGCTAAAAAAAGGTGCCATCTGACTCAAAATAATATTACTACTAGTAATATATACTAGTAATATAGTAATATATAGTATATAGTATTTACTATATAGTAATATAGTAAAATTAATACTAGTAATAAAAGACATTCTTCAGCATGTATAAAACAGAATTCAGAATTCAAAGCCTGGCAGAATTCAAAATAATATTACTACTAGTAATATTATTTTGAATTCTGCCAGGCTTTGAATTCTGAATTCTGTTTTATACATGCTGAAGAATGTCTTTTATTTTATCAGAGATTGGAGTAGTTCAGAATCAGAGCCCCAACAGCTCTCTTATCAAAGGACAATTTTCTTTTTCTTCAGAATGTCATGATCCATAAAAGTTGGGATAAGCCCGACATTAATGCTGGATAGATTCAACCAGCATCTTTTTGTTTTGCTTTAGTGTTGTTCAAAATCCACAAGAACAAACATCATCTGTTCATGAGATATGTGTCCCAAAAGAAAATGTTAGCAACAAACTAGCAACAAACATTAGGGAAATTGATGTTATAAACAATATAGTTATCTCAACTGGTAAAAGGAAAAAAGAGCTTTTTTGAGAATTGATTAAATCTGCATAATTTGCAAAATAAAGCAACATATGTTAAGAAAACTTGCAAATTCAAGTTTTCATACTGGAAACTTCATATTCCTACTGTATTCATATGGTGGTGGTGAGTTTGAAAATAAAACCAAAATCTCTAAAACAATGTTAGTTAAGATATAAAAAAACTGAAGCTGTACTTTTCTTATTTCAACTTTGATCCAAAATTCTAAGCAATATTAAATCTATTGTTTTTCTTTTCTCAAAGGAGTGTTCCAAAAGTGGAGGAAACTGCTGCAAGAAATGTACCCTTACGCACGATGCCATGTGCAGTGATGGGTTGTGTTGTCGAGAGTGCAAGGTAAACACGTTGGAATGGGACCTTTATCCCTTGATTCTGTGTCCATCTCTCACCAGTTTTAAGCAAAGCTTCTTTTCTTGGGGGTTATACAGCAGGGCATCATCTCTGCTTGCATGTCAATGCTGCCTACATAAAGCAAATTGTAATCAGGCCAGGCCACAATTTGGTACTGGCGTCAGTGCACATATTTTGAGATGGCTCAGATGTGCAAGATTTTTTACAAAATATTTCTGAACAGCTAAAAGCATTATAGTTTACATAAATCATGGGGGTGAGGGGGTAAATTGGGTTCAATCTCCCCCTTGAGCAAATCTTCACCTGCCTAATTTCAGCAGCCTCACAATGTCACATATTCCCAACTCATGGATGGAACCCTGTGCATGTATTTAATATTTACAGCACAAATTTGTGGATGGATTTGGTAAAATGCTGAGACATGCTTTCTTTTCCCTTTTGTTGCAAGGAGAAAAATGATGAAACTAGGATTATGTAGAGCAGTAAACCTTGCTGCTCCTTGCATGGTGCTAGGGATAATTTGGTTCTCCTCTTTTCCTGCACTGAGAGTAGAAAAAAAGATAAAGTTAGAGAAAGATCTCACCTGACATATTGTTTTGTTTTTCCCTTGCCAGCTAATATTAAACTCCACTTTTATTTTTCTCCCCTTTTCTACCATGAAGTATGAGCCACGGGGTGTAACTTGCCGAGAAGCTGTGAATGAATGTGATATCCCAGAAACTTGTACTGGGGACTCCAGTCAGGTAAGTTGGGCGAATTATAAGGAATGTGATTTACAAGTAGATGGCGGGGGGGGGGGGGGATAGCATTTTAATCTACTAGTCAAGACAGCCATGTTTTGGTGGTTTCTGTGCACAACATCTGATAGCATGCAGTCTTCATTATTGAAAAGTTTTATCTAGATTTTAAATTTCTAAAAAAGAGATGTTGTGGATAACATTGGCTTGAAAGCATATTCGTTTAAAATGGGTCCCTACCTTTTCTAGCCTTCCTACCCTGATGCTCTAAATATGTGTCATGTTGACTGAGGATTATGGAATGATAGCTAGTACATCTGGAGAATAGTAAGTTAGGGAAAAGAGCCTTTTACCAGTTTTCCTGAGCTGTATTTATCTATATTTTGTCTTTTCTAATATAATTCTCTTTTTTTTTCCCTGTAGTGTCCACCTAATGTACACAAGCAGGATGGCTACTTTTGTGACAATGAACAGGTATAGTTGGTATCTCAGTTTCATAACTAGAATTCCTGGAATTGCAGGAAGTATGGGGGGAAAGGTTAATTGCAGTTGGACCCATTTGTCAATTCCAGTAAAAGAAATACCCTTGGAAAATTCTAATTAAATCAGACCGAACAAGGAGCAAGTTTCTCAATGGTTATTTCAACAAACAAATAAATAAAGGTTAATGCGGAGTTTTAAAGCCACATCTGAATTCTCAGATCCCAATGGGTAATACACTTCTCTGTAAAACATGTAAGCTGAGTGGTTCTTGCATGAGCCTCTAACAAGTCCCATTTTCGGCTCTGTAGGGCCGGTGTTATGGAGGCCGTTGTAAAACCAGGGACCGCCAGTGCAATGCATTGTGGGGGCGAGGTAAGTAGCCATTTACTCTTAGAAAAGAATCATCATAACTGATTTGCAAAATCTAAGTAGCCAGTACACTGCAGAAAAGATTTTTTGCAACTCTTTGCAGCCATCTAGTAGTAATGCAAACCTTGGCAGATGTGCTTATAAAATATAATGGCACTTCAACATTTGAGTGATATCCAATAATATCAGTACTGGAGTTGGAATTGTCCTCAGGTTAGGGAAAACCTATTCATTCTGTTATTCCTTAACTGAGGTACAGTTTGATTCTCTTCTTTTATATATAGCAGTTTGCTAAGCAGACTGCTTGAACTCTGTTCTGGAGGCTTTTTGCTAGCAGCTTTCTTTGGAGATTCAAGTTAATTGCTTGAATGAGTGAGGGGAACAGGAGATGCCCCTATAGCCATTTCTAGGGCTGATTGTAATCACCCATTACTAGCAAATCACTTATCAGCAAACACCAGCATTTTGTTTGTTTTTCCATCACTGTTTGCCAACAGCACAAACTATTTAATCTAGAGAAAGAGAGGTGGGTTTGGGATGAGACGAAATCCATTGTCTTCAAAATTCATCCATCCATAGACCTAGTTTTCAGTAATACCAGGCAATTTCATTCTGAGCAGCTATGCTTGACTTTTATTCTTTCTTGTGTTCATTTCCTGATTTTTCCAGTGCCAAATGAAGAAACCAGAGGTGTGAACTTTGCATTATTTCAAGGGATTAGAAAATCATAGTGTGGGAAGGGCCACTTAGGCCAACTCCCTATTCGGGGCAGGTATCCAAATTAAAACATCCCTACCAGATGGCTCACTTTCATACGAGCAGATGGAATGAATGGGAACTCATCACCTCTCTGGATAATTGGCTTCACTATCAAACTGTTCCTTACTGTTAAGGTTTTTTCCCTCTAACATTTAATCAGCATCTGGTTTTAATTCATTATTTCATGTCCTGCATTCTGAAAGAACAGAGAACAAATTTTCCCCTTCTGCTGACATACTTTTAAATATTTGAAAGGAGATATCTTATGCTCTCCCATCTCCACTTTTCAGGATTAAGCATGTACAGTTCCTTCAATTTCATTTCATAGGAGTTAATTTTAGTCCCCTTTTAATCCTCTATCTATCTGCTTTTATGAACCTGTTTCTGTTTATCTGAAGCCTTCTTAAAGTGTGGTATCCAGAATCAAACATAACATTTAAGCTGGGGTTTGGCCAATGTTGCAAAATAAAGTGGAGCTTTGATTGTTATTACTTGGAAACTATACGTTAGTAGATGCAACCTGAAACTGCATTTACTTTTTTCTTTTTGGTGGGCTGCACTAACATTATACTGCATATTCATATTTGGATTACAATCAATTATCACTCCAGTAAATACTAATATTCAACATTCTATAGCTATGCTTCCTAACTTAAAGAAGTTTTGTTTCTTAACTTAATATGCATTAAGTCTCAAATTCTTATTTTCAGCAATTTCTTTATGCTATCAAGATTATTTTGAATTTTATTTCTGTCTTCCATGGCAGTTTCCCAGTTTTGTGCAAATTTGATCAGCATCTCCTCTTCATCCTTTGATAAATAAAAATATAGTACAGGGCCTAAGACTGGTCTTACAACATACGTCTTTCTATTTTCGTGAGATATCATTGATGAGCATTCTTCTATGTACTTAATTGCCATGTCATCCATACTGTGGTTTACTAGTTTGTTAATTTAATGCCATGAAGTACTTTGTCAAGTACTTTGCTGAAATAAAAGTAAATTAACTCTGCAGCATTCCCCAAAACACTTACGAATTCACCGAATAAAAGTGAGATTTATCTGGCAAGAAAAATAAGTAATTATCATACTGTTTTAAAAGTGCTCACAAATTCATTATTTTATTGTCTGCTTTAAACTCTCCTAGATTAGTGTCAGAATAACTTTTATGTAATCTTTCCCCTCCTTCTTGAAGCAAAACATGCTCTTTTCCAGCCATATGGCACTTCACCTGTTCTCCAAGATCTCTCAAAGATAATGGATTGGCCAGACCCTCAATAATAATAATAATAATAATAATAATAATAATAATAATAATAATAATAATAATAATAATAATAATAATAATAATAATAATAATAATAATAATAATAATAATAATAATAATAATAATAATAAAGTTGGAAGGTACCTTGGAGGTCATCTAGTCCAACCCCCTGCTCAGGCAGGAAACCCTATACCATTTCAGACAAATGGCTGTCCAGTCTCTTCTTAAAAACTTCCAGTGTTGGAGCATTCACAGCTTCTGGAGGCAGGTTGTTCCACTGGTTAATTGTGCTAACTATCAGGAAGTTTCTCATTAGTTCTAGGTTGCTTCTCTCCTTGATTAGTTTCCATCCGTTGCTTCTTGTCCTGCCTTCAGGCACCTTGGAAAATAGCTTTACTCCCTCTTCTTTGTGGCAGCCCCTGAGATATTGGAACACTGCTATCATGTCCCCCCTCGTCCTTCTCTTCGTTAAACTAGACATACCCAATTCCAGCAGCCGTTCCTTATATGCTTTAGCCTCCAGTCCCCTAATCATCTTTGTTGATCTTCTCTCTACTCTTTCTAGAGTCTCAACGTCTTTTTTACATTGTGGTGACCAAAACTGGATGCAGTATTCCCAAGTGTGGCCTTACCAAGGCATTGTAAAGTGGTATTAACACTTCACGTGATCTTGATTCTATCCCTCTGTTAATGCAGCCTAGCACTGTGTTGGCCTTTTTGGCAGCTGCAGCACACTGCTGGCTCATATTCCAAGTGATTGTCCACTAGGACAGTAAGTTTCTTTAATATCCTAGGATGCAGTTCATCTGGTCCTGGAGATTTAATGCAAAGTAGCAAATAATGCCAGACTGTGCTTTCATCAATCTCATGCCTCAGTCCTGCCTCTTCATTCTGCTCTTCACAATTTTCTGGGTCAAAATATACCTTCTTGCTGGAGAAGATGAAGTCAGATGGGCAACTCATCTGTTGATTCTTTTTTCTTATCATAGCTAAAGAAACTTTTTTTTTGTTCTCAGACTTCATCATTCACCTCAGCATGTTCTGAGTTTTAGCTTTCCTAACATACTTTCTTGAGTTCCAGACTACTAGAATTGTTTGCAGTTGTGTGTTGAGTACATCCTTTTTAGGAACATATGTTCATTTTGTGCTTCTTTTCCCATTAATTTCCCTTACAGTGGAATTCCACTTATAATTTAATTGAGTGTATTAAAATCCATTTTGTTCTTTTGTATCTAGTGGTTACAGATACTGACTGCTCAGACCAGAATAGTCATGGAGGACAGTGTCCATGGATAGGGACTTTGTGTGTTTGTGTGCATGTGTATGTGTTGTATGTGCATAGTTCTGAAGTGACCAAAAGGAGCTTCACTGATTCCACACCTGGTTGTGAAGTGTGTCATTTGTATATGTGGCAAAAAAAGTATTAGGATATGATGGAAAGTACAGCTTAAATATCAGAACTATTAAAGAAAATTGAATGTTGCCTAGAATAGGGGTTGGGGATCAAATGAAGACCATATCATGACTACAAAGCAATAGAAAGAGTTGTTGGAGCTTATTTATATTGCAGTTACATACAAGGGGAAAAGGTCCTAAATTTTCCCTGCTGCTTAATGAATCTTATGGAAGTAATTAAAGAAAAAGTCCATAACCATACCACAGCTATAGATATAATTTTAATGGACTTAATTTGAAGTTAACAATTTGGGTCCCTCAATTTGGCTACTAATTGAAATTGGCACTGCTATGCACTGTTGCTTTATTCTGAATTAACACAGAAATTCCCAGCTGAACTGTAATCTTGGAAGATCCTAGCCTTGTTCTTTGCCTGCGCCAGAGATATTCACCATTACCTTTGCTTATTTCAACTTCTGCCAACCATTTTAACTACAAACAGAAACATAGCCAAACATAGCCAAGAAGACAAATGAATCTGACTATTTGTGTATTTATCATATTTAACATCATGTACATATGTTGTGCTTTATAGAAAACTGGAATTTCTATGTATTCCAGCAATAATCTAATTTAAAACACCTATGCATATACAGACAAAGGACTGAAATATGCAGGGGAAGAATATGTGATTATTTCAGTGACATCTACTTTGCCTTGATAAGGCTTCTTCCAGAACCCAATAACTTCCAGATGAGTTGGATACCAATTCCTACCATTCATCAGGAGAGGACAGGAACTAGTTTTAACTTACAATATCTGGAGGGTCTCAGATTATGACAGATAGAATAAAATATAGCAATTAGAGACTCTGGAAATGTTGAAGATGGGTTTAAACAGAAGAAGGTACATACCATGAACACAAAAACAGCAAAACAGAAGAATAGGAAGAAAAAGATGGGGGGGGGGAGGAGAAGACAAAACAAATACCATCCACATCAGCACCAATCCTTAGGGATTACTGGATAATCTGCCTTCTTATCCACCCAAATTGGCTCATGATTCCAGACAATCCAGCCTTTTCTTCTGGCTATAGCTATAGCTAAGATGATGTCTTCATAGTGCCAATTAGGAGAGAAAGATAGGAACTTGATTTGGCACCACAGAAGTATCATTTATCCATTATTTACTGAAGCAATTTTTACTCAGTTCTTCAAACTGAAAAGACTTGGGAAAGTTTGAAACGCAATAAAAAACAAAATGTTTTCATCTTAGATAGCAAAATGAACCTTATAAATAATTCCAACTAACGAATCTGGATTTTCAATTCTAAAAGTTTAAACCCTCAGATGGGAACACAAAGTCCCGTAGACCAGGTTTGCAGAAGGCATAGCATGAACATTCTAATTTTTTTTCTTGGCATTGTTTGCACATTTCCCTTTTTAAGGATAGAAATATTTTACTTGAAAATAATGTTTTAAAAATCTTAAGTACTTTTGGAGTTGGCCAATGTTATACATCAAAAAGCTAGGTCAGTAGAAAACATCCAGATGTATAATAAAGAAATTATTTAATTAACTGAGTTCCTTCCTAAGCTTCTCCATACACCAGCATAATTGCTGACCTAGTGATAGAATTTATTCTATCAAATGTAGAATATTCTTCAGTATTCAATATGTGAAATCCATGGTTATTATGCTCTTTGGCTTGCTCTTATTCTCTTTCTCACTTTCCTTCCTGTAAATCAAGCTTCAGCTGAAAGGTTTTGCTATGAGAAGCTCAATGTTGAAGGCACTGAGCGTGGGAACTGTGGGCATGAGGGGACCCGCTGGATGCCCTGTGTCAAGCAGTGAGTAATCTGAGATTTCTCCCTTTTCCATAATATCCTTTCCCATAGTATACTGAATCACACCACATGGGGAAGTCGCTAGAAAGCCACAAACAATAAGCTGAGGCAGAAGCCAGTCTTTTTAAAAGTATGTTACGGTTCTCTCCTCCCATTCCAATTAGGGATGTATTGTGTGGATATCTTCTCTGTGCCAATGCGACAGGATCTCCACGTATTGGTGAATTACTAGGCGAGATCACAACAATGACATTCTATCACCAGAAGAGATATATTGATTGCCGGTAAGTGGAGGGTCTTGCGCTTTAAGACCCACCTTCTTCATTCATGCCAACTTGCTGGAGAATTGGAGAGATGAAAATAGGAATGTTCTGGGCTGCAGATTGATCCCCTCCCACCATAGAATAAGTTTCCAAATAATTTTGGGGAATGACCTTCTGCCAATCACAATCCTGAAAGCATCAGGGATGTAAATATAAGGCAATAGAATGAAGGGGGCTATTTTAAAAAAGTGCCTGTTATCTTTTCTTCCTCAAACGTTTCACCAATGTTGGCATGAACAAAAAGATTTTAAAGGACATTTAAATATTCCTTCACTCAATGTAGCTTTTTTTCTCCCCCCTCTCCAGGGGTGGCCATGTGCAACTAGTGGATGGCACAGATCTGAGCTACGTAGAAGACGGGACACCCTGTGGACCCAACATGTTGTGTCTTGATCACAAATGCCTTCCTGTCTCTGCCTTTAACTTCAGTATCTGCCCAGGCAGCTGGGGTGGCCAGATCTGCTTCGACCATGGGGTAAAAATTATAAATAAAGTTGTGTTTTCTACTTCCATTTAATAATAATGTAAAAAAGAGAAAGAAATGTATCATTTAACAATTATTTTGCCAAGTATGATCTATATAAATGCCAACATTGTGCACTTGTGCACTTGTTTCTTGGCTTTATTTCTTTGTGGATTAAATATTAAAGAAAAAATAGGAATACTCAAAATAGGAGCATGTCTTTCTTAAATATTCCTGAAGTTTACTTATTTATTTGTTAGCCACCCATATTGCCACAAGTTGGCAAGTAATGACGGGTCATAGAAAAAGCCCATTATGATTTAATAATTACATGCAGTTAACATCCATCTACAGTAATATGGGATGCCAACATAAAACAAAATAATTATTCCATTGCGAAACAGTCATTCTTCAGCATTATTAAATAATATCGAATTATTTTTGGTGCATTGTGGGAGTTTCTATTTTTCTCTTGAAAGCTTCATTTTTGTCATATCGTTGTGTAATGGTACTCATTGCAAAAAGAAACATAGCTCAAGTGAACACATACAAGTTTCTGGAAAAAGATCACGGGAATGGGTTTGAGGAGCCCCACAAAAAGCCTCTTGCTTAATTACAGGTCTGCAGCAATGAGGGCCAGTGCATCTGCTATTCAGATTGGACAGGAAAAGACTGCAGTGTCTATGATCCTATCCCAGAGCCTAAGCCTACTGGGGAAACAGAAAAATACAAGGGTAAGTTTGTGGGAAGGAACTAATTTGCAGACAGCCAGAACACTCAACTAATTAAATAAGTAATCAAAAAGGTTTATTGCAGAAACCTTATTCTATCCGAAAGCCCTTCAGCCATTGTCCATTTTGGATCAACCCCTTTATCTGTCCTGGTATTTCCTGATTTTTCTGAGAAAAGGAGTGAGGAATACAAGAATCTTCCAGGACTGGAGAAACTTGCAATATATATTGCAAGATGAGTTTGAGGTGGCAATCTACTGTTCAAATAGCCTTCTTTTCTCCCTTCTTCTTTACTTCTTGGGAACTGTTCTAATATTCTCCTGTTCCTATTTTCCTATTTAAAAACAATCCCTTTTTCTGATTTCCAGAAGTTTTATATGTTTTCACTGTAATTATTAAATTAGGATAGTCCTGTTGTACAACTAGGTTCTGCCCATTGTGCTGCATATCAAGAACACAAACCATTGTAACACAGTTTATTTTTTGTCCCCTCTTTCTCCACAGGTCCCAGTGGTACCAATATCATTATTGGCTCCATTGCTGGAGCCATCTTGGTGGCTGCTATTGTTCTTGGTGGCACCGGATGGGGATTTAAGTAAGCAGCGTCAATATGCACATATTGTGCTTCTCAAATCGCTGTGCCCTTGGGCTAGATTGTCTTGAGGACTTCCTCTCTATTGCATGTATTCCAGGTGCCTTTTGCAGTGGCACTTATTTGTGGAAAGGGGAATTGAGCCCAGGTATGGCCCATCCATCCCCAACTTAGTTTTGGGCTGAAGGGGAGGATCCTCTTCAGAGTAGAGTCATACGAGCATTCCACAGATAGTCCTTGACTTATAATTGTTCACTTAATGACTATTTGAAGTTTCAATGGGCTTTCCCAGAGCTACTTATGACTCATTTTAAAGTTACAAAGCTACACTCATTCCCGCAGTCATGTGATTGCAGTTTTGAGTGCATGGCAACCAGTTCACCTTTGTAACCGTTTGCACCATCCTCCAGTCACATGACCATGATTTGTGACTTTTTTTTTTTGCTGATTTCTGGCATTTACTTCTCGTTTCCAGCAAAAAAATCCATTGGGGAAAATGGATTTGCTTAGTGACAGCCGCATTTGCTTAACGATCACAGCATTCACTTAATGACCAGTGCAAAAAACGTAAAAAAAAAAACAACCAGATCTGGTCATATAATGCAATGGCTTCTGGCTGAAATTCCAGGCTCAATTATAGTTGTAAGTCAGGGACTACCTGTACTAAAGGTGCCATGCAACAAAAATGGTATTGGCAAGCTTGTTTCCATGATGCAAAATTTTCTCATGATAGTACAGTAAAAGCATGGATATTCTTGAGCTGACTACATGCCTGGACTGGAAACAGGGAGCAGGCTTGGCTGATGGATTGAGTCTTTACTGCATTTTAATTTGAAATTAGTATTGAGAATCACCGGAAGGAACCATCAATGGATAGAGAAGGATGGCAAAGGAAGGTATATGCAAATAAGATGTTGGTCAATAGTCTGAATCCACTTCAGAAAGTAAGGATTGGCTGCTGTAGGATAATGTGACAAGCTGAGCTATAGATCTGAAAAAGGTGAAGAGAGACAGAAGGTGTGCAGTATTCTGGAGACCCAAACTGATATTTAGTTGTATTTCTAGGCATGTATGGTGCTTGATACACAGACCAAAGCCACCCTCTTGTGGTGAGTGTCCGTATTTAACATATCTGAGGATAGAGGTGAGGAAAATACAAAAATTGTATTTGTTTAATGTGGTAAATTCTAGTCCTTATCTCGAGAACTTATATTGGAACAAAAAGTTCAGAAGTGTGATATATTAAAACTGCATTGTGGTGTTTTGCCACTAATGGTAAGTTTTAGGATACTTCCTAGTGGGATTAGAGAGAGCAACAGGAAACTCAACTGGAAGTATTTCATAGCAATCTACTTGCAAGGTTTGGCTAGTATTGTTGCAAATTTGTCATACAATTTCTTCTCCTCTTAAGATGATTTTGCTAGTTTTCTGGTGCAACAACAGTTAAAATAGGATTTCTCCTTCTTCTCACCTTGAACATATGATTGAGAAATATAACTGGAAGGGGACTACAAAGTGTTCTCGTTACTTCCCCCTCCCCCCCCCCACACACACCAGTTTCCTAGATATTAATGTTGCTGGTTTATGAAAGTTCAGCCAGAACCTTTTCTATTCTTGTCGTATTTATAATTGACATTGCTTTGAATTGGGTCATACATGTCCTCTTTCCAAATATCAGTTTAATGAATGGACTGCCTTCAGTTTCATCTATGTGATTTGGTTGCAGAATCACTGTGAAAGAAGTGGATCCAAGGATCTTGAGGTCTTTTTTTTTGGCCTTGGGTAAAAGTGCCATTTAGTTTTTAGTTCATGAAGTTTGGTTAATACTCTTGGCTTAGTGAGGAGAAGAACTATTGGGCAGGAGAAGCAATTCAGCTTGGGAAAGAGAAGCAGAAATGGGAGAGAAATGGGGAGAGCTGCAGACTGACTGGGGGTGGCTATTGTTCCTCTCTGATCCACATCAGGCTTCCTGTTATGTTTTGCATGGATTGACACTTGCATGAATGAAGGAGTGCCTGACCTGGGATTGCATGAATCAGATACTGATGGTGATGGGGACATTGGCATGGAGGTGAAGTGGGGAACAATAGTCCTTAAATATCTATTCCATCCCCCAAAGCAGCCTTGTAAAACCCAGTCTTAAACTATACTTCCACTATTCTCAGCTTCTTGGTAGGAGATGATATGAGTGTCATCCAATATATTTAATGCATAAGAAGTGGGAGAAGCTGCTTTGGGTACTCTGCTCATAACAAAAGTTTGAGGTACATCCTATAAAGTTAACTGTATCCCACTTGGACCCCCCACCCAAGATCTCTTGCTTCCCTGCAGGGTTTATTGCTGGTATGACATGTTGTATGGGTTGATCTGTTGCACTGGGGGTGGGGGTGGAGGGTGGAATATAAATTCCTCAGTGCCACCGTTTGGGAGGCTGGAAGGAAGGAGACGTTTGAGGAATGAAGATGAGGAAAGCACCTTCAATTTTTGGCAAAGACAGAATAATCACTTTGGTTTCTTAGGTCTGTAACAGTTCTGGAATCACAAATAACTTTTCTTGCTTCCCCAATCACATGAGTGCCAGGCATTTGGAATGTTGTTTTGGTTGCAAAATTTGAGTTCTTTCGTCATTGGTTTATTTTTACCATCTGTTGGGAAAGGTGATACAAGGAACGAAAAAAGTAGCAGAGGGAACTTAATGGAAGGATAAGGAAAATGGAGGACCTCTGCCCTGCAGAAAATCCCTTTTCCCTGGCAGCTTCTACATTCCCTCTAGTTCTATGTGTGGTATTCTTGGTATGCAATTACAAGTAAACTTTCTTTAAAACAAGCAAACAACACTGACATGTAGTGTTTCCAGAAGAAATGCAGGCTAACACAGACTAGGAACGTGAGGCCCACTTGCCTCGGAGAATGTGCTGCAGGGGAGAGTGAAATGAAGGTGCTCTTCTTTGTGATATTTCCAGCCTCCCTTTAAGTTCTGACAGGAGCTACATGATCTAATGGAGTTCTCCAAGGATGATGGTAATTGGATCTCTGCACAAAAGTTGTCCTGGATGGTAAGAAGAAATTGCATGTTAGGCTAGTTTGCATCACCAACCATAGCATGTGGCACGAAGACTGAAGGCAGTCAGGCCAAGATGTACAGCTGAAGTTATCTGCTAACCCCTGCTCCTCCTCTCTCTTTCCTTTTCTCTCTTCGGCTTGCAAAGGAACATTCGCAGAGGAAGGTACGACCCAGCTCAGCAGAGCATGTAACAGCTTCCCTGAGCACATCTCTCCATCACCTACCGCCTCCATCCCATCCTCCTCATCGCCTTCTCCCCACTCTTGCTGCTTGCAATGATCATTGGTGCAGAAGGCCCAGAGCTCTCGTGGAGGCCTGTCTCGTCGGAGAGAATTTCCTCTGTGCCGTCAGTTCTCTCCACACATCCATCAGTATCCACCTCATTCTCCATTTCTTTAGTTGCTATCGTGAGGAGATGTCTAGTGAATAAGTAAATGGCAGCAGGTGTTCTATCCAGGCATCTAATGAACCCCTGGTTCTGCTCACTGGATGATAGGGATGGGAATTAATCTTTCTCCAGTTTAAGGCCCAAGTAACAATCCTTTGTTTCATGTTATGGTAAAGTCAACACAGGATTTTACTATATCATTTTCACAGTGGGACGTTTCTGCAAGGACCTCTCCACCTACACATGTATACAATATACACTTATATTGCCAAGGAGAGGGTATGTTTTAATTGGGCCTACACACATTCTGTTACAGAAGAAGGTAGGTACAGTGCTGAATAATAAGCATCAAGCTATATTATAAAAAAAAATTCTAAAACTTAAGGAGTGTTTTAATTTTAACTCTTAGAATTCCCAGCCAGCTTTGGAATCTATAGTTCAAAGATACCTTGAGTTCACCATGTTGGGGAACACTAAGAGTTGCTGCAGTCCTTAGGTATAACTAAGACTCCCAGGAATCTGAAAGGAATCTAAAAGGAGATACACTTGATTGAATCTACTTCTAAGCTGAAATAGATGCACAAAGCTTGGTGTAACTGCTAAAACTTCCTGGAGTGCATACATAGATTCACAAATGTTTGCTTACATTTCCTGTCTTTTTTAAAGTTCCAAAATACATGTTTATATGGTGGCATTTAGAAATTAGGGACTCCCCACCGCCAATGAAGCACGTGCTGTTCATTTGCAATTTTGAATGGAAAAGTGGCCAGCAGGAAAAGAATTAAACAGCATAATTAATTCTATGATTATGAAAATAATAACAATAATGTTCCTTTTGCATAGTTTTTAGTCTTAAGTTCTGTAGAATAGAAAAGGCCTATTTAACAATTGTATGACACTAATAGGGTAGGGCTTTGGTTTAGGTACATTCACTGGCTGCAGTTCATCCAGTTTATGAGGTGGGGACCAAAATATCCATTTTCTTCATGTCGAAACAGTGCATATAAAAACCTATTTAAGAAAAGAAAAATATCACTTGAATCATCAGAAGATTGACTAGAACCGTTCTGATGTGTCTACATGTAGGGTGATTATATCCTTATCATGCTAATGAATAAATGAAGATCTTGTATCTTGCCTTATGAAGATTCTCCTTTCTGAAGTTCAGGGCCTCATTCGAACTTGGGGAAGATGGTCTGCCCCAGTATATGCTATACGGCACACACCCATGCTTTTCTGCTGCTCTCTGTGTATTGTGCATTACTTTCTTGAATGTGATTTGGTTGCTTGCTTGCTTGGCATTGTTCCCATTTCATGGTGTCATTCTTCCTTGAAAGCTTAAAAGAGCCAGAGTACTGGGGATGGCAAAAGAGATTGTCAACTACATTTAACTGAGTTAAACATTAGCGACTTATATAATGAAAAGGTTTGTATTACAAGTTAGTTTTCTGGAGGAGAAAACATCTAAAAAGCACTTCTTTTTCTATATTGGAATAATATGACTTCTGTTTTCATTGTTAGTCATGAATTGTATTGTACAGTAGATAAGTGCCTTTCAGTATGAAATAAATCTTCCCAACATAATAAAAGTATTCATGTATTAAAGGTAGATCTTCCAAGGGTTCTTTTAGGAAACAAATAGATTTATTTTTAAAGAAGAAATAGTCATATGGCACATATTTGATTTCCCCCCAGTATGTATTAAAAGGACACAGTCCTATGAAATACAGGACCTAAGACATTCAAATATTTAAATAAACCTTTTTAACTTTTTGTTGGAAAAGATTAAACATTAATTATTCCTTTATTTTTTTATAAGTTAACAAGTTTTCACTGTATAAGATCCTTCAACTTCTCCCAAAGCATATTTCAAATGTTAATTCTATAATTGATATTACCAGTAACTCAAAATTCATTCTTCTGCCAAAAAGTAGTAAGATTCAATTCTAAAGAGATTTATGCTAGTTATATTGGGAGATATGGAATCAATAAATAAAAATCTGGAACAAAGACTTGGATAATTTTATATCAAGTATATTTAAATGTTAGTTTCAGAAAGTTTTTTTTTTAAAAAAATAAGCCAATTCATTCCTAAATTTATCACCAGTGGTAACCAGGTGGTGGAACATCAACTTAGTAATGTCTGTGGAATAAAATAATAATAATGAAAAGTGTGGTAACCATAAGCTGAGTTCTTTATATCCTGAAAAATATTTGGATTTTTGAAGCAAATTTGAGTTAAAACAATAATTGAATATTTCTATATTATTTATAACGCACAGTAGCTTTTATTAATAATTCTGTATAAACAGAGCAAGTAACTTGGTGCAAATTTGCTTTGTTTTTTCTGATATGGCTGCAGTTAATGAGTGAAGGTTTTGATGTAACAATCAGAAAGGCTCAGAAAAAAGAAAATAAAAATCAGGGATAAAACCAGTCAGGCATACCATCTGGCAAGGAATTATACTAATTAAAATCCCTCCCCTTTGAAATTGTGCGAGGCCAAATTCCAGCAAGCAAATGTTGTTCAAATTTGATGGTGCAGTGGAGACAGAGCTCCTAAAATCCAGGCGAGAGCAAAATGCAGCCTGTGTGCACCCTTGCTCTCGTTTAGAAATGGACATTCAACTCAAAAGATGTGAGAACAGGTTACTACCTGGCCCTCATATTTTTTAAAAAAAATCTTATGGTTCATGGGGTTTCCCTTACATTTATTTATTTTTGAAACTTTACAGTTTCTAGAAATTTAAAGTTATGAAATGGCTGCTATATGTCTGACCTAATATCAGTGGTAGGAAGAGGAACCATGTTCTTTCAAAATATAAAACATGCAGTGTCTATTTTGCTCCTACACTGGGAAAACAGTATGTTAACTATCAGTCACCACCTTGGTATTCATAATAAAAGACCACTTTTATTGGGTTGGGTTGTTATAAAGCAGCGGCGTAGTTTTTGAGGAGGATAACAACCAAGCATCTAATGATGCCATGCAACTGCCAAGGGTCAAATGTTCCAAAACACAATTTTTCATTACCTATGGCTTTGCTTTTCTACCCTGGAAATTTTAAGATGCATGGACTTCAATTTTCAGAATTTGCCAGCCAACCAGACTGATGGAACTTTGGGAGTTGAAGTCCATACATGTTAAAAAACACCGATTTACATCACCAATTCCAGGTTTTGCTTCTTCTGGATTTAGTGAGCTCACAAGATAATGAGGAAAGAAGTATTCATCTGGCTTTTTTAACCACACTAGAGAATCATCACAACAGCCTCATCCTCTCCCATCCCCCCCCCATGCACCATCTTGTATTCCTCTTAGTACTCTGACCTTAAACAACCCCCTTGCTTCTGTGTTACAGGTCTGGAGGGGCATAGCCCCAAATCATAACTTGATCTTTGTGCTTCTGGGTCAGTATTCTCACCATAGGGTGGAAAAGAAGGTAACAACACCTTCTTCTTTTTCCTTTTCCTGGCCAGCAAATAACCAACACCCTAATCTACCAAGTCTTCCACTGCTTCCTGGATAGACAAGGGCAGGAATGAAGCCCTCCTTTGAAGGGGTACCACATTGTTCTGCTTCACTGTATGGGAAAAGATCTTCATGAAGGACCTCCGGCTCTTTTATATCTTTCCAGATGCACCTTTTCCTCTCCTTCCAACATTGTCTGGAAAAAGAGAGAGCCCCAAAACAGCATTTCTTCTACCTGTGCAGGTCTACATATGTGCCTCACTTTACTAATCCCACCAAGGACTGTACCATGTTGGAACCACCAAAATACTACATGCAGCTCAGGGGTATAGCAACACTCTTCAGCTTCTGGAAGATGCCATTTGGAAGACATACAAGCCTGTTCCTTTCCATGAAAGTAGTTTGAGCAAAAGTGGATATTGGCGATATTTAGATTCTGCTAAAAATTTTGCTATGGTTCCAAATCAGAGAATTGTGCGTTCATAGTTAAGGCTTATAAAATCATTGGGAGTGAAGAAATGACATGTATTCATCAATTACATCCATGCCCTTTATTTCCATATTTTTGTTTGTAAAAGTTTGTGAGCTAAGCCTTTCTATCATGCTGACTGCTCCAGCCTAAATGCAAGAGCATGCGCCATTCTAGATTTAAGGGAAAGTAACAGAGACACGATGATAGTATGCTAAGGTAGCGCTCTAAATAGACCAGACTTATTACCTTTGCCCTCTCTTCCCACTTCCAAAGGTTATATTTTCTGTTTTGAATGTGATGGCTAATAGTGCCACAGTGGCAAACCAGTGTTGGAAATAGTGACAGCTCATAACAAAATGCAGCAAGTGGCTTCTTGGTCGGGAAGTGAGGGCAGATCTAATATCACAAGTTTCGTAAGTGTATCAGAGTCCTCCTGCCAAAAGTGAGAATGGACACTTTTGATTTATTTATGGTTGATCTCACCCCTATTTTATTTCTTTCATTTTAAACATTTTTTTCATCAGCACAAATGGAGAGGAATTAGGTCAGCTTCTGAATTCCAAAACGAATAATAATACACCATCCTTAGAAGTGGAGTCACCAGTCAACCAGAAGCCAATCATTCATAAAGCTGTGATTTTAAAGACTCCTCCCCTCCCCCTCCCCCTCCTCTTCCTCCTCCTCCTCTCACATCCCTATTCTCTTCCCCTGTAGCATACTAGGAAATTTCTGTAGTTGAGTAAGCACTTCTAAATTTATTTTCAGTCTTTCAGAACAATTAGATTTATATGGGAACTAATTCTATGCTGAACCAAACATGAAATAATTCAGAGAGTGGCATAAAAAGAAAAATTAATAGCAATGGCTAAATTTTAAAAAAGGAGTGGGAATTCCATCTCTTGGTCATTCTTTTTAAGTGTTGTGTGTGATGAAATAAAATTTCCTCAATAATGTTTCAGTACAATAAGGAAATTGGCTAGGAGGCCATACTACAATAGCACAGCAGGTTTTTGCTGGCAGGTATTTTGTTTTAAAGAATTTGAGGGCCAAGGAAAACCAGATGGATTATAAGAATTTTGTTGTCCCTTTTTCCCTTTGTGGTAGAAAGCCCACCATATTAAATGGATGGTCCATTTCATGGACCAGCTATTCAACATAAAACTAGCCCATCTCAGAAGGTGCTGAGTCTTTTTGAAGTAGAGATTTTAAACCAAAAATTTGAAGTCCCCTTTGGATCATAGTAGATCTCCTATACTAGCAGAGGATTGAATGATAGTTCATAGTAGATCTCCTATACTAGCAGAGGATTGAATGATAGTTCATAGTAGATCTCCTATACTAGCAGAGGATTGAATGATAGTTCATAGTAGATCTCCTATACTAGCAGAGGATTGAATGATAGTTCATAGTAGATCTCCTATACTAGCAGAGGATTGAATGATAGTTCATAGTAGATCTCCTATACTAGCAGAGGATTGAATGATAGTTCATCTCCAAAGCTTTTCTCCCTAAATGAAAGCTATCCCATCATCATCATGGTAAGTTGCTAATGATCTGATCAAAGAGATTCTTTTCCCAGGGTAGGTTGCAGGAAAATTCCTAGTAAGCAGATTCTACAGAGAGAAGAGTTACATATCCACTTAGCTACACACAATAAACTGGGATTAAACTCAGATTATTTAATTTTAGCTTTAAACAATGATAAGAATTACAAATCAAGAGAGCTGTGCTCAAACTGTCACATCTATTTTGACCTTCAGCATTTCTAAAAACAACTATAGCTTGGATTCTTCCAGACACACACATACCCTCCCCCAGCACACTTCTATGTGGAATAGCTTCTAGAACTACACATTGCTGCTTTTTTGTGCCTTTTCAAAATGTTATGTTTGAAGTGACTGGGTTCTCTGTCCCCAGTGCCACCGCTGCAGAATTTCTAATTTCAATGAGTACTGTCGATTGTCTCCTTGGGTTTGCCTTCTTCCAGTGAAGACGCATGTCCACATTGATAATTCAAACAGTAATACAAGAGGGAGGATTCTTTGAAAATTTCATCCTTTAAGTTTTTCAAGAGTAGGTGAAAAGTTGCAATAAAGTGAGTCTCAGTTCTCAGAAAATTGGGAAATGTCTTAAAATTTTCTCAACATATAACATGAATAGATGTAGGTACAGAACTGCTCACAGAGTAATTGATAAGCTCTTGGAAATTTGATTGATTATGACCATCATGCTTGGTCCAAAATGTTTCCTGAGGAAAATTGCAAAGTTTTATGCAAATTACCATTTGCAAGCATTGAGCTTCCCTGAAAATGTGGATTGGAACCTTATTTAAGCATCTGATAATGCTCCAATCCAATTCTGCAGGGAAATTCTCTGCAAGCTTCTCATTTGGCAGGATCCCTAACATGATAGTTATTTACTTATTTATTTAAAACATGTATATAGCTGCCCATCTTGAGTATATGAGGACAGGCAACTATTCTGTTCCCTACCATGGCAATATAAGAAGGCCAACTTATGCCATAGGCTATGCCAGATGAGAAGCTTGTAGTTTCTTTTGTTTTAGTGGGAACAGGGCAGGGGATTGTGTTTTGATAGGAAACTGAGGTCCTTCTTAATGATGATTGACTAAAACAGGGGTCTTCAAACTTGGCCCTTTTATGACTTGTGGACTTCAACTCCCAGAATTCCTCAGCCAGCGTACCTGGCTGAGGAATTCTGGGAGTTGAAGTCCACAAGTCATAAAAGGGCCAAGTCTGAAGTCCCCTGGACTAAAATATATTACTTTAATCAGTTGGCCAAGAAGGAATAGTAGTTGACTGACAATGGTCTTCTTTAAACACTGCAAAGAACTGAAAATGCCCAATATCATCATATCTTGGTATTCTAAAATGTCAGAATTTGCTTAAGACCAGCTTTATATTAATTTGTAAGATCATATTATTTTGAATAGCTGATATTGTTGATATTAAGTGTCTTTAATGTCTCCCAGATGTGTGAGATTATAATTCCTTACGCCACAGGCATTTTGGGCAAGCAGGAAAATATAAGCACAGCTGTGCCATGTAACACTTTTCCATGATTCCCCATTTATAAAACTAAAGAGGAAGTGGTAGGCTTAAATCTTCAGAGTGAAAATTACAGCCTTATTAAGTATAAATTAGCATCTTAGCATGGCTAATAATCAGTTGCAGAGGCTTCTCTGCAAACATCCCTCTCCAATATTTGCAGACAAAGTGCCAAACAGTTCTTATACCACTCCCCCCCCCTACTTTAAATCTTCTGGCTGCATATGAAAGTGGGGGGTCTCAAATACACGAAACCATAAACCTTTTCTCTCCCAAGCTACAGCCAGAAAACCCAGTTCTCTTTTTAATAAGGAAAGAAAAAAAATGGAGAAATAGTGGCATATTAATTATACAATGTATAATATTTTTACTTTCCACTTGCTAATAAAAAATGAAATTCTAGGCTGGTCAAGGGGTAGGACTGGGGAATGGAATTCATTCACTTCAGATTTGCATCTCCCAACTCTGAATACAAAATGTTATGCAGTGATGCAACGAAATCTGCATTTTTCAAAAAATCTGTAATAGTTTGTAAGTTGAACAATTGTGTTCATGTGAAATGTACATGTATTAGGAGAAAAAGCATATTGGGTGAAACAGGAAAAAAAATCTCTAGCTATTAGAAATAAGACAGAATAAACAACAGTGGAAAAAAATAGGAAGTGAATCAAATCAAAATTTCTCATCCTGACTATAATGTTCATTATATTATCTTAACTGTACCATTTCATATTACTGATGGTTATTCATATGAGTGAAAACTTTTCTAGAAATAATCTTTGGATATGAGGAACTCACAGGTGCAAGATACAACTGTTCTACTCTTTGGTGTTGCTACTGTTCTGCTGCAATTCTTTAGAGTCTTGATTCATATGAATCCCTCTTAATATAATGCTGGAAAATTTGATAATAGACATGTTTTAGGGGAATTTCAAAGCAGAGGAAAGGAATGGTGCAAATTCAAGAATTTGAGCAAGACAGTCTTTTTTGTTTTAAGTTGCTCTTTTTTAAAAAATTTCTGTATAAAAAAATTTACAAGTCCCCACAAGTATTTGTATGTTTTTTGAGATGGGACAACTATACATTTGGGAGACTCTATACATTAGAATGGAGAAATATGGGGAAAATAAATGACCTCTTTATTCAATGATACTTTACAATTAGAATAAGGATCCCATGAAAATGTAGAAGTTTCAATGATTTCTTATGTTCTCAACTTGCTTGATTCCAAGAGGAGTTCCCTTTTGTCTAGAAAACTATCTAATGTATTGCCTATCAAGTTCTCCAATCCTAGGCAGATAAAGCCTTTATTGTTCAACCATGTGGTTTCATTACAGAGCATCTTGCCTTTGTCATGATGACTTATAGCCATCCCTTATTTTTTTCCTTTCCTTTTCCTTTTCCTTCCCTTTCCCCCTTCCCTTTCCCTTCCCTTTCTTGTCCTTCCCTTGCGTAGTATACTGACAGTGCTACTGTTTTCCACATGAGTATCATTTCATTATGTGAAGAGGGTGGACATTAATTAATTAACTTTACATCTTTTATTATTCTTACAAATAACTCAAGGTGAAGAACATATTCCTAAGGGAGACTAAAATTCAGTAGTTCAAACCCTCAGTCTTAAATATATGATACACGGTTCAATTAATAAGAAATAAGGAATTATATTTAGTAATACATTTCTGTCAGCAAAATAGACACAATCATTTTCCTGTCTGAGAATAGCTGCCAGAGCTTCTCTGCAAATGGAAAGAAGATCAGAAACTCTCGCTCAGTAGGCAGAAGTCCAGTTGCACAATGTTGGATTCATTCATTCATTCATAGCCAATAGCTGGTCATAGTGAGGAGATTCTTTTAAACATTCTTTTCAGACAAAAAAAAGCAATGTATTTCATTTCATGCTTTCTCAACCATTTGTCTGAACTGTTCTTTCCATTCCCCCTTCTTTTTACGTGAGCACCATAGTATACTATTAAGTCTCCTGGTCAGGTAAGAACCAAATGGATTACACTGCAACCTTTCTTGCCTCCCTATTTTTGTTGCAAGTCTTTTCTTCCTCCCATATCCTTAAGGTTACAGCTAGAGAAATGATTTAGGGATTTGTAGTTTCCTTTGGCTACAGTGAGGACAGGCAGTTGGCAAACTGACATTTTAAACAGGTAAGGTGATTTTCTTATGGCACCAGAGATTGTTTGTTTCAGAAAAAGTCACGTTTTAACATTATCCAGAAAGTTTGTTTACTTTAGCCCCATTTGAATGATGTAGCTTAAGGGTGACAGTAGCTGCCTTTGCAGTATGTGCATATACTGCTGTGAATGCAACTGTATGCCTGTGTTTGCTGCCAGTGTGAGTGAATGTGTACAAACCTCTGCGCTCTTAGTACAATGGGCAACCAGAATCTTTTCTTTTTCTTTTTAACATTCACACAGTAGCAAGGATCAAGGCTCCTAAGACATCAAGGCAAATCAGAGAAGAAGAGCGAGGCAACATTGCAACAAAGAGCACAACTACAGAAGAAGCTTACCTTATAACATGCTCACTTTGGACTCAGCCATCTCCTAGTACTCCGGCTTATGGGCACCTAGAACTCAGAATGCTATTGCTCATGGATTGTGTGTATATATATAGGCTTTCTTCCCAGAGACTTGTCTATGTATTGTAATGTGTCCAAAGACTAATTCTAATGCCACTTCTGGGCATTCTTGTAGAAATATATTGTACTTTCACTGCACATGCTTCATGCTGAAGACTGAGTAAGGGACGTGCCAAACAAGGAACAGTTCTTGATCTTTGGTTTGGGCAAATGGCAACAGCTGAATGCTAGGCCTTCTTGTTTTGTGTTTCTTGCTAAGCCGCGCACCTACCTACCTGCCAATATTTGCTAAAATGAAAAGACTAATTTACATTTTCTCCTGACCCTGGAATCCTGGTCATGAGTACAATAAGGACCAATATTTTCAAATCTGAATTCCTACAAACTTCTGTAAATCCTAGTATATACTATAAGAAAAAAAAAACTCAGTAAAACACATCCAACTGCCATGTCTTAAGAATAAACAATAAAGATTCTTCTCCTTTATTTGGGACTTATTGTCACTGTCTCACAAATGTTGCCTTGCAAGGCATAAAATACTTTATCCTACTCCATTGGTGAGTTGAAAGACTTTCACTTGTCTTTCAGTACATGGTTTGCTGTAAATGTTATTGTGCTTATTTGCCAATTCCTATTTGGTTTCCATTGCTTCTGTTTTGGCTTACTGCCTAAGGATGATGTCCTGATTTTGCAATTGTAAGACATGTTAGAGAGCCAGAGTGCACTGGAATAGAAGCTGGGAGACCATAAGTTCTAGGCCCATCTTAGGGACAAGGCCAGCTTGGTGACCTAAGGCCAGTCAAATTTTACCACCCAAGCTACAAATATTTTCTATCATTCCAGTCAATCTCTCTCAGCCCTGGAAAAGAGACAAGGGCAAATCATTTCTGAAATCTTGCTAAGAAAAATGTAGAGACTTGTCCAGACAATTTCCTGGAGTCAATACTGATTCAAAGACGTGTGTGCACACAGACATACATAACCAAGCCCAAAGAAACATTTTATTTTGTAGAATCTCAGTTTAAGTCTATTTTTAGAGCCAGTTTGGTGTAGACTGTAAAGTTAAAGCAGGGAATTTTAGTTCCGCCTTAGACATGAAATCAGTTGAGCCAGACTTTGGTCCAGTCACGCTCTCTCAGTCCTAGAAGAAGAAAGTCTTCTAAGACTTCAAAGACTTGCTTGCCAAGAAATCTGCAGGGACTTGTCCAGGCTGTCTCCAGAAATCAGCAATGACTCAGACATACAGACACACACAGATAAAAACAAACACATAGACTCACAAACTGGGTAAGAAAAGTGATTAGTGTAGTTTAAACTCTGTAGCTTTGGTACACTCTCCTTTTCTAATCAAGTGGTAAATAAGTAATAAAATACCCACCAATCAGGACAATAATACAGGAATGGGTTTGGAAGAGGCTGTTTTGACAGACAACCCAGCCACATCTCTCGCTTTAGCATGCATGTCAAAGCAACATAACACACCTGTCAAAGCTCACCAGTTCCATGTGTTCACTGAACAGTTGTTCAGCAGAAGTCAAAAGGGTAAGTTTGGACAGGTGCCCATTCCTGTTTTATTACACATAGGTCCACTTACCAGCTTTACAAATCTGCTGGACAGCTGCTCAGTGGCTAGTTTAGAATCTGCTTAGGTTCTGAAATGAAATAACCTCATTCTCAAAACTCAGCAAAGAATGCCAGGTTTTCATCTTTACCTGGCTGTTCTGCATGTTGAAGGAACTACAAACAGCTATGCCCAGCTTGTTCTATCAGGAGAGTAAAAATGGTGTTAGAGGTAACTTAGCAGAAAAAGGTTGCCATGCATGTTTGTTCTATGTTTAGATGCAAGGTTGTTTCACTCATGGGCTGGGGACCAAGGCAGCAGCATGCAAATACAACAACAAGAAGAAGACATTGTCAGGGCATATTTGTGCCCTGATTAGATACATCTGGAAAAAGGCCTTTAGTCTCAGTATTTTCTTGGTTTCTGTTCCCAATCCATCCAAACCATAAGATTGGCTGTGCAATCACTTTCATTTTGCAGGTGTCAGAATACAGAGAACAGGCATGGAATACCTAAAGTCATTCAGTGATTACACCCCAACTGAGAGGGGAATGCAAAAAACATGATTTAGACAGTAGTCTGATCCAAACTTAGTGGATCCACCATCTCCATGCACAATGGATTTTTTTTTTAAATGCTGCTGTTCCTCCAATCCATGTTTCATTGGCTATTTGCAAAAAGTCCAAATGATTGTTGTAAAGTGTAACTGTGATACTAACAACTCACGGTTCCTATGTGGCATTTAAAAGTCTATTGCTAATTATGAAATGAAAAAGCAACTTGCCAACATTTTTTGCAATGTTTTTTCAGTAGCTGAAGGCCTAGGTTGCATATTGCTGGAGAAGAAGAGGAGAGAAAAACAGTATAAGAATGCTTATATGCCACCACCATGAGGTCTAAATAGTGCAAAAGAGAGAGAGGTACCCCTAGAGCTGAAACATACACCTCCACCTGTACACCTGTGCAAAAAGGAAATAAAAAATGATTACACTTCTCTTTCTATCCACAAGGCAAATCTTGAAATCATAGTTTAAGCAATAACTTAATGTTTTGCAAAGAAGGAAGAAACAGAAGTTTTATCAACTTCATTTCTACTCCGTTTGCTCAAGCTACTTTACTAGAGAATAGTTTCAATACTGTACAAAAAGTCTGAACAGCCTATATAGATAACTACCAGATATCTGAAAGGGGAAAGAAGCAGAAATGGAGAGAGAGGGGGGACAGGAGAGGATACATTAACTGTTTAACATTCTTGGCATCCACAACAAAAATTACAGGGAGAAATTGCAAAAAAAATGTAGAATATTTAAGCCTACTTATATATTAAATTACTTTTACCAATATCAGTAAGATTGGTTTTTTCAGATACTGGAATGTGCTAAAGCTGGTTAGGTTTGCTTTCTCTGTATAATTGATAAGATTTTGTCAATTCCAGATAGCAGGGTAAGCCAACCAGAGGGTACTAATCAAATAATTATGGTCAT
Source organism: Azemiops feae (assembly GCA_023970755.1). Classification (NCBI taxonomy): domain Eukaryota; kingdom Metazoa; phylum Chordata; class Lepidosauria; order Squamata; family Viperidae; genus Azemiops; species Azemiops feae. The sequence continues at coordinate 231,316 of JALGBA010001482.1, forward strand.
AAAGCTAAGCTTGTTAACTTGTAGTTAGCACTTATTAGGGAAGTGCTGTGGGGGTTGTTCAGAAAGAGATGCAGTACTCAAAAAGCAAGCTGGGCAATATTTGATTTTAAGACTAGGCTTGCCAGACAGAAGACCAAAAGGAGAATATGTCCTCCTTTTGCTGGATATCTGGTAACCCTAAAACTACATCAATCCTAGCTGTTTTCATAAATTGAAATTGCCAGCATGGATACATTTGTCAGATTCTATGCAAGAAATGATGTTATCCATTCAGTTACGTCCAACTTTTGGTGATTCTATGGGCCAGATCTCTTCACATCTTCCAGTATTGCACTACTTCTTTGAGTTTTTCTGTGCTCTGACTGGTGTCAGCTTTGAGGGTGGTATGCAAGAAAATAAAGAACCAGTGCTGTGAATGCTGAGAAATCTGTGAAACAATCAAGCTACTTGGCCTCCTTAAGGATTTTTTGCAAATATATTTCTAAGCAGATTATATTGAGGTGAGATATATATTGTGATGGGAAGATTGTATTGAGTTAACCTGAGATGAGACAAGACAATCAATGCTGAGCTTCAATGTTTGAAACAAAAACCCCCCCTTCCCCCCCCCCCAATTTTATATATACTGCAAATGATTTGGCTCCTGAGTACAGATAATGTTGTAAAGATTCACTGCTTTGGAATTAATTCTGGAATAGTAAAAGATGAGTGTGTGATTGGAGTTTTTTTGCTTAGAGAAAAGGGGAAACATGATAAAGATATGTTTGATAAAAATTATGCCTAGTATAGAAACTATGGATAGAGAAAAATGTTTCCTCCTTTCACAAAGTGTTAGAATTTTGGATCATCCATTGTTTGGGGATATTCAGAACCTATAGAATGCATTCTTTGCATAATGCATTGTTAATTAACATTATTCATTGTTATCAGATGTGGTGATGGCTATACATTTACAACAAGAAAACTGAACAAATCCACGGAGAACAGAGATATAAATGGTTACTATACTTCATAACCACACATTGTCTCTTGAATTAAAGGCAATAATATCTTAAATATCAATTGCTCAGCTCAAGAATGGAGGAGGACTATCAAAAGCATGCAAATATGAGTAGCTATAGCTACCACTTCAGTGGGAAGGTAACAGTGTTCCCTGCACCTTGGCGTATAGTCATACTGGCCACATGACTACAGAAGCGTCTTCGGACAATGCTGGCTCCCTCGACTAAGAAAAAGAGATGAGTGCCACCCCCTAGAGTCAGACACAACGGGGCAGGGGAAAACTTTGCCTGTACCTTTATTATCTTCTTATGTACTTGCAAGCTCCCGGATGTATCTAATTAGATATTACAGGCAACAATGCAGGGGCAGATTTCCCCCCCCCCCCTTCATTTGATCTTAAGTCTTGTAGCAACTGTGATGGATATCATTGGGCTTGTGGTAATCTCAGTCTTTATTCCCCAGCTCCATCCTGGTCTTTTAATAAGAAAACAAATTTGCCCGTTGAAGGGGAAACCACAAAAAATACTCATAGCATATTTCATACAGTATATTTTCCCTAGAAAAAATGAATTTCTATCTCCTACTATCAGATATTATGAAGTTATAAATGAGACTGGAATATAAAAATATGAAGACCCATTACTATCCCTGGTATTAAATCCCTGTTCATATCTTTTGTCCCTAGTTAATAATTCTATTTCTCAAGAATATCACCTTAACATTTGTTCCTTTAACTTAAATTAGTAACAGTTTTATAATCTGTTCTCATACAAGAGAACTATTCTTTTTTTTACTTTTCACTAGTGAATGATTAACTTTCTGTATTCCAGCACTATTTTTAAGATTATATGCCATCAAATTGATGTCAACTCCTAACAACCACATAGACAGAATTTCTCCAAGATGATGGGCCCTCAACCTGGCCCTTCAGGTCTTCCAACTATATGTCCATCATTGCCACAATGAAATCCATTTGCCATGCCACTAGATATTTTTTTCCCCTGCCATCTTTCCTTGATTATAGATCAAGGGAATTATGTATTTGCACAGTATGTCCAAAATATAATAATTTGATGCTAGTCATTTCTGCCCCAAGTAAGAACTCTGGACTGATTTATTCCATGAATAATTTGTTCTATGATTCATTTGCATTTGCATTTTTAAGATAATTCTTAAACTGAATTGTTTAACCATGATAAAAATAATAGTTTGTACTATTGTAAACTAATATTTTGCAAAAATAAAAATGATCTTTAATTGATTTTAAAATTGACAGCTTATTGAAATTAGTAAACCTATATTACCCTAATTTTCAAAAATACACAAACTAGTGTCCTATTGTTTTAATAATGGAAAGAACAGAATTAAAAGATGTGCCTATATGATAAACCAGTTAACCTACTTTGGCTTCTGGTCTTTGTCCTCAACATTTCAGATATCCAACTTGATTAGGATACTATCATTTGATTTCTTAGTTTTTCAAGTATGGTTGTTACTAGATTAGACTACATGATAGCAAGTTTGGAAAGAAGAAAAATGCAATATTTGGTATAGTTGGGAGATGCCTGAGGTTTGCAGTGTGATCCCATATCTCTTTGTTGGCACTGTCATTGGTACCAGAAAGCTAAACAAGAGAACTGAAGAAGCTTCTTGGATGAGAGGCGAAATATTTCCAAAGAAAAAAACAAACAAAGTCAAATTGTGTTTTGGAAAAGCACTTTTGGGACAGCCATGACCTGGATGATTGAGAATCTCTATAGACAGAAAGCTGAACAGGACATTGCCCCTAGGAAACAACCAGCAGAAACTGAAAAATGTCTTTGCCTTTGCCTTATTTCAAGAAATATGAAGGAGCCACGAGGGTTTTCTCTTATATGTTTAATATTTGAGAATGGCATGTTGACCAGAGGTTTAAGTTCAAGGCTTTAGAAAGTTTAAAGCAATAAACAAACAGCACATGACTATCCATTATTCTTAGCTAAGGATGTTTTATACAATTAATCCAGTTTTCTGGCTTAATGGCATACTGAACCATAAAGAAATTGCATGTACTGGGTTCCAGCAATATAACAGGCTAAAGTATGATTGGCTGTTTTTTGATTCAGAGTGTGGGTGAAGGTAGCCAGTCTCTCTGAATACATCAACTAGGAAAACAGCCATGCTACTCTTTGGTTAAGAGTACAGATGCGGACTTCCGGTTCCAGTTCACGGCGCTGGCAGTCGTGTGAAGAGTCTTTTCTCTTCGCCGGCCGGTTTCCCTCTGGCGGTAGACCCTGGACAGGGTCGAAAGTCGCCCTGGAGGGGCGACCACCACCGAGGAGGACTCTTGTCGACTGCGGAGGGGGCGGCAGCACCTTCCATGGTCCGAGGCAGCTCCTTTGGGCCGATGGGGAAAAGATCGGCCATTAACATGGCTGATCACTTAACTGCACCAGCCGAAAGTCAGAATAACATCTAAGCATTAAAGAACCACCGTGGAAGATCCGGGTGAGACCTTTCCTTTCCTCTCTTTACCCTAACTATCTCCCTGTGAAAAGCCCTTGGAATTATTTCCACACTTTGACAGAGCAGCGTTCGCTCACTTGAGAAAACAAGCTTTGGACAATAGAAATTACAAATTAATTTTTACTGACTATTTTTATTTTTGGATACTCTGGGGTCCCAAAAAAATCCCTACTATAGAATTTTATTATTCTATTTACTTATTAAACTGGACAATACTGGGTTTTTTTTACTTCTTTTACTTTTTTAATTGGATAAATCTTATTGGTATCTGGAAAAAGATTTTATAGTCTACTGGGGACATCTTGTGGTGAAAGTTGACATTGCAATTGTACTTTCCCTTTGATTTTGAGGCTGGGTTTGACGTTCAAATTATCATAAAAGGGAAAAGATAAAGAATTTGAAACAGCTGTGTGGAGGTGGATATTGGCTGACTGTTATTAAACATAACCTCCACTAAAAGACTAAAAGATTATTTTACCATTGAAATGGAGGAATCTTACCCACAGCTTGACTACAATCTCATATTGGAAAAAATCTTGGAAGTTACTGAGCAAATGAACTTTAGGATGAAAACTAAAGATGATATTCCAGAACTACAAACTGAGGAACAGATCAACATCAAAGAGACCTGTGTCCAATATTATGTACAACATAATGAGATGGAGGAATCTTATTCACAACTTAACTACGAAAAAGCCCTTGCCCCAAAATTTCAAACTGATGTCCAGACTTCAACTGACTATTTTATAAATCAAAAAACAACAGAAGAGGAATCTATCACTACCAAAGAGGATTCTACACAATCCTATGTACAATCTAATGAGTATCAGAACTATGATAACTTGGACAACCAACTAACAACTATAACACTGGACAAAATTGATTACGCTACTCAGATGACAGCAGAAGAAGGAGAACAGAAGTACGACCAGACTGAATTGATGATAAACATGTCTAACAAAATATTGAGATTTGTTGACATAGAGGCCCTCTTATGGAAGCCTACCTGGCATAAAAAGAAAGCCAGAGTCAGATTTAAAAATGTGATTTAAATTTTTGCTTGATGGGTAAAAAAGGTTTTTTAGAGATATGGACTGAATTAATACTAACTGAGAAGAAAAGTAAAGGTTTTTGGACTGATTTAATGTTTAGGATTTAGATCTATAACTGAGATGAAATTATTGGTTAGATTATAGTTTGGAATTGTGAAATGAAAAAAGTTTTAAATGAGGAGCTATTAAGACAAGAAATAGAATATATGTGTGAAATAGTGTAAGAAGGTATTTTTTGGGATAATATATTCATTTTAGGTATGATAACCACTTTGAATGGAATGAGAACAAGGAAATGGATTGTGATAATGGAAGATATGGTATTAGTAAAAGAAGACTTATTAGAATAAGATTTAGAATATACTTGGGAAATGTAAGAAGGTAACTGTTTGAATAAGATGTTTATTTTTGATATTATAATTGTTATGTTATGAAATGAGGGAAATTAGGGATACCCGAAGTATAAACAATATGTTTAATTAAGGCTAAATTGGAATATGGTAATTGGAATTTAGTAAAGCTTAAAAACAGGATTTGGACTTGTATAGGTAAAATGTTATTGATAAAAGTTTATTGATTGATTGAATTTTATTTAGAAATGTATCAATTTGAATATGTTGTATTAATTGAGGTAAATAGAGAGGGATTCTTTAAGGAGTTAACCTGACCTGTACATGTATGATTTTGACTTAGGATAATTGACTACCCTATCTCCATGTTGTTTCCTAAGCACTCTGTTGTAAAAAATGAAAAAAATAATAAAACTTGTTATAAAAAAAAAAAAGAGTACAGACGCTGTATTGAGGTATGGTTGCAATTATAATGTTGAGGTATGCAAATATTTATGATGTCACAATTTCATTTATTGCATGGAATAAATAGGCATACCCTATTTTTCACTGAGTGGAATCAAATATTTTGGCAATTGGACTTTGAAGAAGAAGAATAGGAAGTGTAGTGATGCTTGTGAGCTTTGGTATTGGAGAAGACTCTTGAGAATACTGTGGACAGCCAGAAAATAAATTTCTGGATCATTGAACAAATCAAGCCAAAGTTCTCACTTGAGACACAAACTCAAATTATTCCATTTCAGAAAGATTGCTAATGCTGGGGAACACGCTAGTGCTGGGGAAGAGTGGAAGGGAAGAGAAGAAGAGGATGACCTCCAGCAAGGTGAATAGACTCAGTTACAGTGTTGAGTGCACAATTGGAAGAGTAGAAAGACCAGCTTAGGGTTAGATCATCATGGAGAAAATCTGTCTGTGTGGTTGCTAAGAGGCAACAGTGATTTGATGGCACACAATCAAACCCCTAATTATTCCATGCCCAAATCATTTCTAAATCTTCCTTAAAGCCAACCAAAATCTCCCCCGAAATTTGTTAGGGTTTTCTTATTTGTTGTGGATGTAATATTCCAAGCATCATCTTACCTAGGCATTATAAAGTGGTACTAACACTTCATATGATCGTGACTCTATCCTTCTGTTAATGCAGGCTAGGATTCCATTGGCTTTTTTGGCAGCTGCTGCTGCTGCACACTGTTGGTTCATATTGTCTATCAGGACTCCTATATCCCATTTGCAGTAGTTGGTACTGAGCCAGGTTCCACCAAATATATCTGTACATTTGGTTTTTCTTGCCTAAGAATAAAATCTTACTTTTCTCACAGTTGAATTTCATTTTGTTAGATAGTGCCCAGTGTTCAAGTCTGTCGAGATCCTTCTGGATCTTGAGCCTATGTTTTGGGTGTTGGTTATTCCTGTCAGCTTGGTGTCATCTGCAAATTTGATGAGTTCCTCTTCTATTCCCTCATCTAAATTATTTATGAAGATATTGAAGAGTACTGGGCCTAAGACAGAACCATGGGGTATCCCACTGCTTACTTCCCTCCATGTTGATATAGTTCCATTAAGGACTACAAGTTGAGTGAGGTTTGTCAGCTAGTTATGAATTCATTTAGTGATGATGCTGATTATCCCATAGTTTTCTAACTTGTTAAGAAGTAGGTTGTGGGCTACTTTGTCAAATGCCGTATTGAAATCCAAGTATACCATGTCCACTATACTATATTATCTATAGTATTATGTCCACTTTATTATCTATACTATAGATAAGGTTCTATACAGCCTAGATGGTGTCATACCTGGATATCTTGCAGCCACATAATGATTCAAGGCTAATTTCCTACTTAATTCCTCCTCCCTGCCTAGGAAACATTTCTTTTCTTTTAAAAGAGTTTCTACTTCACATGTACTGTATCTCAATACTTTAATAGGAAGAGAGAGAGAAAAATTGCAAAGTTGCTTTGGCTACAGTGAATAAAAAAATGGTCCACTGGAAGGAAATAAAAGTTGAATGAAGAGACACTGAAGAACAGCATGATTATGAGTAAAGAAAATACAGGTAGTCCTCTGCTTATAACAGTTCATTTAGTGACCATTTGAAGTTACAATGGCACTGAAAAAACTTATGACCATTTTCACATTTACGACCATTGCAGCATTTCCATGTTCATATGATCAAAATTCAGATGCTTGACAACTGTTTTATATTTATGACGGTTGCAGTCTCCCGGAGTCATGTGATCACCTTTTACAACCTGTCAAGCAACCTTTTACAACCTGTCAAGCAAAGTCAGTGGGGAAGCCACAATCAGTAACTGTGTTACTAACTTAATAACTGCCATGATTCACTTAATAGCTGTGACAAGAAAAATCGTAAAATTCACTTAACAACTTTCTCACAAAGCAACACTTTGGTCTCAGTTGTAGTTGTAAGTCAAAAACTACCTGTATACAAATATAAGAGTAATAGCTAGGCAAAGGGATTGGTTTTGACTTTGACAAGGATTTACTCCTGAAAAACATGTATCTTACCACCAAGATGGATTTTGTAGAATAATTATATGAAATACAGAATTAATTGTAACTATCCTATTGTAAAATGGCACTACTTAAGCAGCAGTAAGAGATACAATGGGAAAGCACCTACGGAGATCAGAGCTATTAGAACAAAGAAGACTGTCTTTCTCAATTGCCTCATTAGTTTTAAAAGAGCAAGTGGGAGTGGAGAGGGTAGGAAGTTCTTGGTTTTGAAGGGAAACAAAATCCACCATCCCCAAGTATATTCTCCTTTTTGATGGGGTAGAGAAACATATTCCTTTTGGGAGCCTTTGTGGAAGGCTGTACCATCCAGACACATTACAAAGTAGAGCAGCCGAGTTACAGGACTATCTGATACTTGACTGGCTGCCCAGAGGAGTGAGTGCCAAAGCTCAGAGAGAGGAGGATGCTACCTGAAGAAGCCTGAGGGCCTCAGGTTTCACCATGACCATTTGAAGGCAACAGCAGCTGTTCTGCCAACAAGCACAGCTCGTCTCCAAGCTCCCTCTCCCGAAGTCAGTTAGAAGGGAGAGAAAATTGGACCCTAAAAGGGTCTTTGGTGGGATATTGCTCACACCGTCAAACAGTAAGTAGGCAACAAAATCCTAGTTGCTGGCTGGCAGCTTTCACGCCTCACAAATCATCTTCTGCTCTTTTCTGTCCCTGGTACAGGATGAGTTCCTTAACTTCCATGTCTTCTTGCATGGCTGATTATTCATGCCTGGCTTTGACTGCCCTGGGGCAAATTATGTGTTGCTACTGCTGCTGCTGCTGCTATCACATCTTTGGCAGGAGGAATGCTTGGCTATGTGTGCCCCCCCCAAAAAAAAACCCAAAGCAAAAAGCTACCTTCCTCCTTTGAATCCCTGGTGGTCATAACGGGTCAAAATGCTACAATGTGAAAAAGAAGGGCATGGGGATGTGGGGGGGGGGAAGTGGGGAGAGGGCAAAATAGAAGAGAGTTTGGGAGGGGAAAAGGGGTGTCTGTGGACCAACTGCGTGTGCAAGAAGAGGTAAAGGACATGGCTGAGATGTCAAAGAAGCTGCTTAGGGCTTACAAAGTGCTAAGACCCCATCCTCTTCATGCTTCACAGGATGACTTGAATCTTGGCTTTAAAAGCAGAAATACCCCAGCTCTGGGCGTCTTCATCTATCACTCTAAATATAAACACAGGCCACACAGTGGGCTACACGAAAGGACGTATGTTATTTGCTAGGGCAGTATTTAGAAAGTAGGATATGTTCTGAATCTGGATTTCATCTGTGGAAACATCAAGTAAGAATTCAAACCTTCTGGTATCCTCTTGACCTGGAAGTCTCAGAAATCAACTAGGTCGTCCAGTAGCTGCTATTCAAATAATGGCCAAAAGAGACATCTGTCCATGTTCAGAGACACTCTTCTCTGTATTGTTTACTATATGTTTGAAGGATGAATTTAGGATTGAGGCCAAGATCAAATTGAAATCCTGGGGAAAGAGGGAAAGTAAATGAACTGTTCTTATATTGGGTGAATGTTATTTCTTGTCTGGATATTACTGATATTCCTTGTATGTGATTTGATATTATTGGATCAAAAGTGCAAGAACATTACCCAAATGTTGCGGTGCATGTGAGGTCTCACTAAAAAGCAAGATCTATGTTCCCAGTTATGGCATGATTTGATTAACTTAAGTGCTTAATGGAGAACAAGTTAACTTATTTTCTCTTTTTGAACTGTGGAGGGCATGACATGTTTCAACCCACCCCTTTGGCTTGTTGATGGGGGAAGGATACAGTTTCTGTATGTTTCCCAAGGAGTTCACATCCATTCTGCATTGGAAGCTGAAATAGTCAAGCAAACTGCTCTTCAAGTACCTCCCTCCCCCACACCCTGCCAAAGGGGGAGGGCAAGCAAGTCCCTTGATGGAGAATTTTGTGCTAGATGACTTACCATTTCCCCACATAGAATATCCAGAAAAGAAAAGAATTGTTTATATGAGAGCCTTCTTAAATAAACATTGTAATTCTTATTTTCCTGAAATAACAAGTGCTGGGACTCAAGCCAGTGTGGAATTAGATGAGAAAGATATTCAGCATAAAATCAATGGTACTTTAAAATGTGCACATTGTTCAGCTGAACTTGGATCTTGTTGGAGTCTGCTAGCAGATCATTGTTTTAGTTAGGACTCATTCAAGTACCATGAACTGTAAAAGCAGAGGAGGATGGGGAGACGATTTAGGAAGACTTTGACTTACGACCACAATTGAGCCCAAAATTTATATTGCTAAGCAAGACAGTTAAGTGAATGTTGCCCCATTTTACAACCTTTCTTGCCACAGTTGTTAGATGAATCATTATCATTGTTAAGTAACATGGTTGTTAAGTGATTCTAGCTTCCCCATTGACTCCGCTTGTCAGAAGATCGCAAAAAGTGACCACATGACCCCAGGACACTCCAACCGTCATAAATTTGAATCAATTTCCAAGCATCTGAATTTTTGATCAGGTGACCATGGGATGCTGCAATGGTCGTGTGAACAATGGTCATAAATCACTTTTTTCAGTGCTGTTGTAACTTCGAACAGTCACTAAATAAACTGTTGTAACTCAAGGACTACCTGTATATTAATCTGTTCATTTAACTACTTCATGCTGGTATTTCATGTATCCTTTCAAAGAACTCTGAGAATTATTATATAGGGAAATGTTAAGAATCTATATACTACTAAAATTCTACTGTTTGTAACCTTCAATTATTACATCGCAGGGCAACACTTTTTGAACCAATTGTACCTCAAATGAGTTATCCTAAAGAATCTATCCAAAATCTGGGAATCATTACTCCCATGGGATTGAAAATTGGCAAAGTTGTCAATGTGATCATCGTTTCCAATGCTCCCTGCCAGCTTCCCACAAGGAAAGTAAATGGGAAAGCTGGCAGGATGTTGGAAGTCACTCTTACACTGCTTTTTTTGCTTGCCCATGTCAATTCTTAGTTTAATTAAGGCAATATCTTTCAAACAGATCACAGTTGTCTAGTTCTCTGTTAAAGATCACCAGACCTTCAGATCCTGCATTCAGACAATATGCTAAAATAGGCTAAAATGTGCTTTATATGCTAATTGTGAGAATCTAGCCATTTCTAAAAATGGGAACTAGTCAATCACATATTATATGTATTAGTTTGTTGCTAACCAATGTTTAAAGTTCAGCACATTGTATAAACTCAGCAGGAGTGCTATAGTTCAGAAGGAACTCTTCTTATAGTTCTGGGGTGCTTCTCAAGGTTTCCTTAATCTTTGCACACTACAAGTGCTGAGAAACAGTTCACACAATTATTGGAGCAGGGCTTTTCTAAACTGTTAAGTTATTATTATTTCCCCAAATTTAAATGTGATGAAGAGGTATGAATGCATTGTTTTGATATCTCTATATTTTAAGCTTTAAAGAAGTGTTTATGATGCTTCATTTTCGAGGCTACCATAGAGAAGAGAAAGATTTATGCATTACTGTTGTAATGTCAAGATGTACATTAAGTGAAAGCATATTCTTGCAGTTCCTTGAGACTCCTGTCTAAGAAGCAATCCTAAATCACACACAGTTAACTTTCTTATGAAAATTTCCAAAACTGAGAAAACAGTTTATATGAAGAAAAGCTTCCCTTTTAGATGAACACTTATACATTACCAAAAATGAGGAAAGATTTAATGTGAATCTTCTTTTTGATGAAATTTCAAAGTTTGATTAATTTGGAAGTAATTACTGTAATTTAACTATAAATATAGCACATTTTATCACAGCATAAATAAATTCTTTGACAGCAGTCCTGGTCCTAACTGTTTATGGGCAACTTCAGAGTTCTTGCTCTTCCTATTCAGACTTGGGCTGGACATCTGTATGACCTCTGTGGTGGATAGATGGCCTTTCAACATAAGCTTTTATCCTGGCTATTTAGCACTTTATAAAAACAATTTCCAGATCAAGTCTGGAAACCTTAAACAGAATATGAGCCATCAATTCTAAATTAGACCATATGGTACAAAGCTTTTTGTGTGCACAGGGCAAACAAACTGAGAAGCTACAAAGATTCAAAATGGGTTTATAAATAGAGGGCCTTTTTGGAAACAATTAATTAGTTTTTGATTTGAGTGTAATATATTACTTCTGAACATGGCTTCTTGCTTTGCTTACCTGCTTTCCAAAAGGAGGAGAAAGTGAAAGACTTATGCTGTATACAAAACCACATGCAGCATCCCTAGTATTCCAGAATATATAAGAATGAGGTAGATGCAAACTTAAAAATTGATTTTGTAATAATAAAATATATTCAGTGAATTATAATAACTTGCAAAAACAGCAAATAACAGGTGAACTTAAAAAAGTTTTTTTTTTAATGGCAGAACAATTGGTAGATATAAGGATGGGATACGTGGACCAATGATTTAACTTTTGTGAGAATCAGCTTCATTGTATTTTTCACTCCATCCTCACACCTACTAGGGGTTTAGTTTCTGTCCTAACAGGAAAGTGAGGCTTATGCTCCTGATATGGTTGTTTAAAAACATTCCCTTCTTCCACGTGGTGAATGCAGTGTTCCATTTTGGGGAACTATGATTTGCAATGTGTTTATTTCAATTTTCCCTAAAAGTTCAAGGACAGCAAACTATAATTAAATATTACACCAAATAAAATCAGTTAGAAAGGTTATTAGGTAAGAAATCAGCAGATGAAATCCTTGCTTCTAAGAGAGGAAATATTAAGATTACCATAGGAGTCAAAATATTTGAGTACATTTTCAGAAACATGGATTCACCATCAGACCCATTCATTTTCATAGTCTACAAATGTCTAGGGAGAGCTGGTAATTTTTTCTATTGCATGGTAAAATAGCAATCCTTTTAAGACAAGCTTCATGAACTTGGCATGCTGGTGATGTATTGGGCTTTGTTTTCAATAAACACTCTAAGTAAACACTTCTGAAACAAACATATGTTAGAATGTTCCTTCTGAAAGACTCATAGCTCTTGATTGCCCTCATAGTTTTCAGTTGTTATGATAATTCCTATATAGCGCATGTTTTCAGAATCAGAAGCAAAAATGATAGTTTATAGCATTCTAAACAGACCTTATTGCATTCTTGGACAAAGTGATAAAATTAGCAAATTAGAGGAATGCTGTGGATATAACGTACTTGGATTTAACTAAGGCATTTGATAAAGTAGACCACAACTTACTACTTGATAAGATAGAAAAATGTGTGATATACAGCATCACAACCAAAAGGATTTGTAACTGGCTGATCAACCACACTCAATGTGTAGTCCTTAATGGAACTGCATTTACATGGAGGGAAGTATGCAGTGGGGTACCCCAAGACTCTGTTTTACGCCCAGTATTCTTTAATATCTCCATAAGATTATTTAGACAATAGAAAGGGAATTCATCAAATTTGCAGAAGACACCAAGCTGGCAGAAATAGCCAACACTCCAGAAGAGAGGTTCAAGATACAGAAGAATATTGACAGACTTGAACACTGGGCGCTATCTAACAAAATGAAATTCAATGGTGAAAAAAGTAAGGTTCTACATTTAAGCAAGAAAAGCCAAATGGACAGGTATAGAATAGGTAGTACTTGGTTCAATAGTAGTAACTGTGAGAAAAATCTAGGACTTCTAGAGGACAATCATTTAAATATGAGCCAGCAGTGTGCTGCAGCTGCCAAAAAAACCAATGAAATCCTAGACTGCATTAATAGATATATAGAATCAAGATCAATTGAACTGTTAATACCACTTTATAATGCCTTGGTAAGACCATATTTGGAATAGTGCATCCAGTTTTGGTCACCATGATATAAAAAAGATACTGAGATTCTAGAAAAGAGTGCAGAGAAGAGCAACAAAGATGATTAGGGAACTGGAGGTTAAAACATATGAAGAGTGGTTACAAGAATTGGGTATGTCTAGTTTAATGAAGAGAAGGACTTGGGGTGACATGATAGCAGTGTTCCAATATCTCAGGGGCTGCCACAAAAAAGAGGGAATCAACCTATTCTCCAAAGCATCCAAAGGCAAGACAAGAAGCAATGTATGGAAACTAATCGAGGAGAACACCAACCTAGAACTAAGGAGAAATTTTCTGACAATTAGAACAATTAATCAGTCGAATGAGTTACCTCCAGAAGTTATGGGTGCACCAACACTGGAAATATTTAAAAACAGATTGGACAACCATTTGTCTGAAATGGTAACTTTCCTGCTTGTGCAGGGGGTTGGACTAGAAAACCTCCAAGGTCTCTTTCAATTCTATTATTCTGTTAGATTCTGTTCTGTCATTTGCAGTCAAAAGACATTGTACAGATATGCTGTTTTTCTCTTAATATATTTTTTTTTCTGGTAAGGAAGAAAATCTGTTAAAGTGGGAAAACATGGGAGAGGGATACATACAGATCTGTGGAATCCAACAATTGTACTTAGTCACAAGGACAGTTGCATAGCAACAGCTTTGTTTGGTGTAATTTCCCAGCCATAGAATGGAGATCATTCATAAATGAGCTAATTGATAGACACTGAGCCTACTTCACTTCAGAATACAGCCTCTGCTGAGACTAGGACTCAACCAGGAGTTTCACCTGTTAGATTTGGCCTGTCAGCATCCTTGCACTACCATCTACGTGCCCCAAGAGAAATTAATTAATTAGTTATATCAGCAACTGGAACTTGTTTAGTGACCACAATTGGGACTGGCAAGTTGGTTGTTAAGTGAAACCACAATTGTGCATAAGATCTTATTTCCTTTGCTTTACAGATCTGCAAAAGTCATAAATGCAAGGACTGGTTGCAAAGTTATTTTTTCATCACAGTCGTAACTGCAAACAATTGCCAATCTGGGCATTTACTAAATAAGACTGACCTATAATATTATGAAGTGGATCCCACCAACCTGACTGACTGATAAGAGAGCTACCTATCTAGAAAAAAATGCCATTTTAACAATATGAAAATATTACAATCACTGAGATTGTTTCAAATTATCAGCTGCTAATAATGTAGGAGATTAGAAAGCCAGTTTGGTGTAGGCTAGAAACCAGGAGTCTGTGAGTTCTAGTCCCACCTTAGGCATGAAGCCAGCTTGGTGATCTTGGATCAGTAATTCTGTCTCAGCCCTAGGAAGGAGGCAAAGGCAAACAACTTTTAAAGTATCTTGCCAAGAAAACTCCAGGGACTTGTCCAGGTAGTCTCTGAGAACTGGACACAGTTGAACAGAAGTTGAATAAAGCATTGGAGGAAAATTTTGTAAAGCTAAGGTAGTACTTTGGCCACCTAATGAGAAGGAAGGACTCATTGGAGAAGAGCCTAATGCTGGGAAAGATTGAGGGCAATAGAAGAAGGGGACGACAGAGAATGAGGCGGCTGGATGGAGTCACTGAAGCAGTAGGCGTGAGCTTAAATGGACTCCAGAAGATGGTAGAGGACAGGAAGACCTGGAGGAACGTTGTCCATGGGGTCGCGATGGGTCGGACACGACTTCACAACTAACAACAACAAGTCAACAATCAGGAGCAGTCCAATAGCCCTTTTTCAAACCAACAAATTAGACTAAAGATTATATCACTTTAAACAGTCCATGCATCTAATTCAGTGAATCACAACTCATGGCTCAGTTCTTTCTCCTTTCCTATTTAATGTCTACATGAGGTCGCTGGAAGAAATGATCTGACCGTTGGGTGAGATAGTGATATACTGATGATAACTAACTTTATATCTCTACTCTGAGCTACTTAAGTGATGTTGTGGATGGCCTGTCCAATGCCTAGAGGCTGTAAGGGTATGGATGGAGTGCAATGGCTTTGACTCAGTTCAACCAAGGCAGGGTAGCTTTGGGTATTTGGGCCTTCCAGTGACTAGGTCTCCTTCATGGATTACTGCCTTGTTGTGGCAAAGAGGCTTGTGTAACTCAATGAAGCTATGAGCTATGCCATGCAGGGCCACCCAAGACGGACAGGTCATAGCAGAGAGTTCTGACAAAATGTGATCCACTGGAGAAGGAAATGGCAACCCACTCCAGTATCTTTGCCATGAAAACCCCATGGACAGTACCAAAAGGCAAAAAGATATGACGCTGGAAGATGAGCCCCTCAGGTCGGAACATGTCCAATATGCTACTGGGGAAGAGCAGAGGGCTAGTATTAGTAGCACCAGAAAGAGTGAAGCGACTGGGCCAAAGCCAAAAGGACGCTCAGCTGTGGATGCATCTGGTGGTGAAAGGAAAGTCTGATGCTGTAAAGATCTTTTCTCCATAGGAACCTGGAATGTAAGATCCATGAATCAAGGCAAGCTAGATGTGGTCAAACAAGAGATGACAAGACTGAACATCGACATCTTAGGAATCAGCGAACTAAAATGGACAGGAATGGGTGAATTTAACTCAGATGACCATCAGGTATACTACTGCGGGCAAGAATCCCTCAGAAGAAATGGAGTAGCCTTCATAGTCAATAAAAGAGTAGGAAAAGCAATACTGGGATACAATCCCCAAAATGACAGAATGATCTCAGTGTGAATCCAAGGCAAACCATTCAATATCACAGTAGTCCAAGTCTATGCCCCAACCACTGGTGCTGAAGAGGATGAAATTGACCAGTTCTATGAAGCCCTACAGCACCTTATAGAATCAACACCAAAAAATGATGTCCTTATCATCATGGGGGATTGGAATGCTAAAGTATTCAAAAGAATACGATGGTCATAGAAAACATTCTTTTCCAACAACCCAAGAGACGGCTCTACACATGGACATCACCAGACGGTCAACACAGAAATCAGATTGATTATGTGCTCTGCAGCCAAAGATGGAGAAGCTCTATATAGTCAGTAAAAACAAGACCAGGAGCTGACTGTGACTCAGATCATGAGCTTTTCGTTGCAAAATTTAGGCTTAAATTGAAGAAAGTAGAGAAAAGCACTAGGCCACTCAAGTATGAACTAAATCATATCCCTGATGTATATACAGTAGAGGTGACAAATAGATTTAAGGAATTAGATCTGATAGACAGAGTGCCTGAAGAACTATGGACGGAGGTTCGCAACATTGTACAAGAGGTAGCAACTAAAACCATCCCAAAGAAAAAGAAATGCAAGAAAGCAAAAAGGCTGTCTGAGGAAGCTTTGCAAAAGCTGAGGAAAGAAGGGAAGTGAAAGACAAGGGAGAAAGAGAAAGATACACCCAATTGAATGCAGAATTCCAGAGAATAGCTAGAAGAGATAAGAATGCCTTCTTAAATGAACAGTGCAAAGAAATAGAAGAAAACAATAGAATATGCAGGACAGAGATCTCTTCAAGAAAAATTGGAGATATGAAGGGAACGTTTCATGCAAAGATGGACATGATAAAGGACCAAAATGGCAGGGGCCTAACAGAGGCAGAAGAGATTAAGAAGAGGTGGCAAAACTACAAAGAAGACCGATACAAGAACAAGCTTAACGTCCCAGTTAACCACGATGGGTGGTCACTGACCTCGAGCCAGACATCCTAGAATGTGAAGTGAAATGGGCCTTAGGAAATCTGAGCAACACAAAGCTAGTGGAGGTGACAGTATTCCAGCTGAGCTATTCAAAAATCTTAAAAGACGATGCAGTAAAAGTGCTACACTCAATTTGCCAGCAAATTTGGAAAAAACTCAACAGTGGCCACAGGATTGGAAAAGGTCAGTTTACATTTCCATTCCAAAGAAAGGCAATGCCAAAGAATGTCAAACTACGCACCATGCACTCATTCACACGATGCTCGTAAAGTTATGCTTAAAATCCTACAAGCTAGAACTCCAGCAGTATTGGATGAGAACTACCAGAAGTACAGGCAGGATTTCGAAGAGGCAGAGGAACTAGAGATCAAATTGCAAACATACGCTGGATCATGGAGAAAGCTAGGGAGTTCTAGAAAAACATCTACTTCGCTTCATGGACTATGCTAAACCCTTTGTTTGTGGCTCACAAAAATGTGGCAAGTTTAAAGAGATTGGAGTACCAGACCATTTATTGTCTCTGAGAAACCTATATGCGGGTCAAGAAGCAACAGTGAGAACTGGACACGGAACCACTGACTGGTTCAAAATTGGGAAAGGAGTCCGGCAAGGCTGTATACTGTCGCCCTGCCTATTTAACTTATATGCAGAGCACATCATGAGAAAGGCAGGGCTAGATGAATCAAAAGTTGGAATTAAGATTGCCGGGAGAAATATCAACAACCTAAGATATGCAGATGATACCACTCTAATGGCAGAAAGTGAAGAGAAACTAAAGAGCCTCTTGATGCGGGTGAAGGAGAGTGCAAAAGTTGGCTTGAAACTCAACATTAAGAAAACCAAGATCATGGCATCCGGCCGTCTCAATTCCTGGCAAATAGATGGGGAAGAAATGGAGGTAGTGACAGATTTTACTTTCCTGGGCTCCAAGATCACCGCAGATGGGGACTGCAGCCAAGAAATTAAAAGATGCTTGCTCCTGGGGAGGAAAGCTATGGCAAATCTAGACAGCATACTAAAAAGCAGAGATATCATCCTGCCAACAAAAGTGCGTATAGTCAAGGCCATAGTTTTCCCAGTTGCAATGTATGGCTGTGAAAGTTGGACCATAAGAAAGGCTGAGCGCCAAAGAATTGAGGCCTTTGAACTATGGTGCTGGAGAAGACTCCTGCGAGTCCCTTGGACTGCAAGGCGTTCAAACCGGTCAGTCCTAGAAGAGATCAACCCTGACTGCTCTTTAGAAGGCCAGATCCTGAAGTTGAAACTCAAATACTTTGGCCACCTAATGAGAAGGAAGGACTCACTGGAGAAGAGCCTAATGCTGGGAAAGATTGAGGGCAATAGAAGAAGGGGACGACAGAGAATGAGGTGGCTGGATGGAGTCACTGAAGCAGTAGGCGTGAGCTTAAATGGACTCCAGAAGATGGTAGAGGACAGGAAGACCTGGAGGAACGTTGTCCATGGGGTCGCGATGGGTCGGTCACGACTTCGCAACTAACAACAACAAAGTGACAAGGTTTTTCCAAGATGGACTTGGTGTACAATCTAGGGATCCTCTTGGACTCACAGCTCCTGCTAGAAGAGCAGGGGCAGCCATAATGAGGAGACCTTTTGCACACCTTAGGTTTGTGCACCAATTGCACCCGTTCCAGGGTCAGGAAGCTTTGTTCATAGTTACTCATGCTATTTTGATCTCGTTTGGATTACTGCAACACATTCTATATGGAGCTGCTCTTGAAGAGCATTTGGATGCTTCAGTTCGCACAGAATGCAACTGCACAAGTAATAAAGGGTGTGGGATATTTGATACATTTAACATCACTACTATGTGAGCTGCATTGGCTGCCAGTGTGACTCTGGGTGCAATTCAAGGTGCTGATTGTCACCTTTAAAACCCCTCATGGCATGGGATGGGTTACCTAAGGCAGTGGCCTCCAACCTTTTGAGCACCAGGGACTGGAGGCATGGCTTTGTGTGCTGCCTGCATCTCATGGATCGGGCTTTGCTTGTTTGCGCGGATAGGTTGCTGGTGTGCTGAGGACCGGTGCCAGTCCACAGACTGGGGGTTGAGGACACCTGACCTAAGGGACCATCTTCTCCAAATTGTTTCTTTCCATCCAATTCAGTCCTGCAGGCTGAGCACCATGTTGGCTGGTGGGAATCAGGAGACATCCCTTCTGTGCCATAGCCTCTGCCCTCTAGAACATTCTCCCTTCAGGGAACAGGATGGCCTGACTCTATTGGCCTTTTGTAAGGCCATGAAGACCTGGTTGTGTGACTGGATTCTGAAAAGTATGCAAAAAGTTTCTTTGTTGTAAGTCCTCCAATCTTAGAGAGTGATTACTGCTGAGAACTGACAATATAAGATCTACTTCTTCTCCTCTTCTTATAACTAGAATAACAGAATAACAGACTTGAAAGGGACCTTGCAGGTTTTCTAGGCCATCCCCTGCTCAGGCAGGAAACCCTATACCATTGCAGACAAATGGTTGTCCAATCTCTTCTTAAAAATTTCCAGCGTTGGAACAGCTCAGCTTCTAGAGGCAAGTTCCACAGATTAATTGTTCTGTCAGGAAATTTTCCTTAGTTCTAGATTGCTTTTCTCCTTGATTAGTTTCCATCCATTGCTTCTTGTCTTGCCTTCTGGTGCTTTGGTGAATAAGTTGACCCCTTTTTCTTTGTGGCAGCCCCTGAGATGTTGGAAAACTGCTATCATGTCACCCCTAGTCCTTCCTTTCATTAAACTAGTTACTAGACATACCCAATTCCAGCAACCGTTCCTTATATGTTTTAGCCTCCAGTTCCCTAATCATCTTTTTTGTCCTTCTCTGCACTCTTTCTAGAGTCTCAACATCTTTTTTACATCATGGCAACCAAAACTGTGGTCTTACCAAGGCATTATAAAATGGTATTAACACTTTATGTGATCTTGATACTATCCCTCCGTTAATGCATCCTAGAAATGCGTTGGCTTTTTTGGCACATGCAGCACACTGTTGGCTCATATTTAAGTGATTTTCACTAGGATTCAAAGATCCTTCTCGCAGTTACTATTCTTGAGCCAGGTACCACCTCTTCAATACCTGTGCATTTGGTTTTTCTTGCCTAAATGTAGAATCTTACGTTTTTCAACAATTGAATTTCATTTTGTTAGATAGGGCCCAATGTTCAAGTCTGTCAAGATCCTTCTGTATCTTTAACCTATCTTCTGAAAAACAGTGGAGAAAGAAGGGGGACCAAAAGCTTTTCCCTTTCAGATTTGATCACATACTAGAGTAAAAAAATATTTATATATGGCAATTTGATTTTTACTGATGAAATTGAATTCTCAGAACTTACCAGAAAACACTGCATTGGCCTATGCTGGAAAAAAATTGAGATAGGGCAAGATTTGCACACATCTTATATAAAGTTGATATTCACTCACATGATCTGAGCACACTGTGTCTCTCTACAAGGTAGGTCTTTAAATACAAAGGTCCTTCACTGTTACAAAGATCCTTATCTTCTGATCATATTGCCCACCATACTGCTCAGTGTTACATTAATAGCTGTGAACAGACTGTCTTCTCTAGCAAGAGTGTTGGCTGCTGTAGTTATCAGAACTTTTTGTTTTCAAATTACTGATAATTTCCAGGAAATGATTTCTGATCATTTGCACTAATCTTTTACATAACTGCAGTGATTGTTTTGCAAAGATGCTAAGATGTTATGAAAAAGTGGAATAGATATAGAAATAAGATATAGAAATTCTGACTTTGTTAAATGCCTGCTCCTATCCAAACATTCATTAACAGTATCTGCTTCTTAATTAAGCATCCTTGGTGCTATGTATTTAACATTCTTTTCTCATGTATTTATCTCAGTACAATTTCTTCTGCAATGGGAAGCTTGTAAGATCAGTCAGGTTATGTCCTGGTGTTATTTTTTAAACTGTTCTCCGGAAGGGTATTTTAATACTGGCTCTTGTGTCACCTCTAATTATAAGATCCTCATCCGTTAGGAATTAAGTTAGCTTCCTTCAAGGCATCATATAATCACAGAAAGTAAAGGAACATTCTTTGTGCAAGTTTCAGAGCAGGAAATTTAAAGTCTGCCATCAGAACCATAGCAGGAAATAGACACAGCCAACTCACATTGCATTACAGGGAGCATTTTAGGTTTGATGGAAGTCTGCTTTTTAAGAGTTGCCGTTCAGCCCAATACTTGAAGTTATTTGGAACATTTGGAAACTTGCCTTTTTCCTTACTGAATGATTTCCTTACTGACCATTCTGTGATTGTTCCCATATGTGTGATCTGGTTATACTGTACTTTTACTGTATTATACAAATTATACAAGAAACTCATATGCTGTTCACAGTGAAAGATATTTCCAAGATTGCTTGATTAAAGCCAACAATGGTTGTTCCCCAATCTGCTCAACACTACTTTTTCCCAATCAGCTAGAAACAGAATTCAATACAGGTGGTCCTCAACTTATGACCATAATTAAAATCAGAATTCCCACTGCCAAGTGAGGTGAGTCACACCTGGTTTTATGACATTTTTTGCCATAGTTGTCAAACAAATCATTGCAGTTGTTAAGGGAGTCACGCGGTCATTAAGCAAATCTGGCTTTCCTCATTGATTTTGCTTGTCAGGAGGTGGCTGGGAAAGTCACCCATTGTGATCACATGATCCCAGGCCACTGCAAACATTGCTGGTTACCAAGCACCCAAATTTTGATCAAGTATCTGTGTGGATACTGTGATGGTCATAAGTGCGAGGACTGATTGTAAGTCACTTTTTCAGTGCCATTATAACTTCATACAGTCACTAAACAAATGGCGGTAAGTTGAGGACTGCCTGTAAAGATTTCATGTAACAGTATAATGCCATGCTATTTTACAATGTCCAACCCATGATCAAGATCCATCTAAAAGATTTTCAGAATTTCAGCTCAGAGAGCTACAATACTAATTAGTAGCTATCTACTTATAGCCTTTTATTTATTTCTATTAGGTGAATAATTCCTGATTAATTAGCAAATAACAGTTTTAGAATGACAATTTAAACTTGGTTATCTCTTTACTCCTATTTTCAAAGCTGCCCAAAACAGGGGTGTCAAACTGCCGGCCCGCGGGCCAGACGCATCACGTGGAAGCCGCGCCCACCCCATTGCCAGCAATGGCAAAACTGTCCCGATATTTTGTGCGACGTCACGTGACATCGCGAGTTTGACATGTCTGGCCCAAAACATAGTGACTGAAAGTATATATTATGTTAAGAATATATATAAAAACATATATAGCTGAAGGACCTGACGTCCCTTATACTACCTGGAGGACCTTGAATAGGTTGAGAGTTGGAGTGCCTAAGTGTAAAACCAAGAAAAAAAACTCTTTGTACTTGAAAAAGATCTGATCAAAAGGTGTTTGAGCTAGTGAGATATATTGTATCACCTCATTTTGAGTATGTATTTGTATGTGTGTTGATATGAATTCGAGGGTGTAATCAGTGGCCTTGGAAAGAGAAAATAGGGAGGAATAACATAATATGGATGTGAAAAGTCAAATGGTTAGCATGTATGAAAGGTTAAAAAGGTAGAGTATTTACACCACTGGGATCTGGATATCGTGTTTATTATTAATTCTACATCAAATGACTATAAAATGAGATGGCAAATGTATGATTTAAAAGCAATTTTAAAAGCAATCTTTAAAGGGAAATTCTTGCTTGTATAGGCAAATTGTTGCCTATTTTTGTTCCTGAGATGGCTGCAGGGCTGTTCTGTTCCAGATCTTAGTTACCTGTGACCAAAGTTGAATGTTTGTGTGGCAATAAGGGCTTAAATCCTGTTCCTGCTGAAGTCACTGCATTGACATTCTTTTTCCTAGGGATGGTCTTGCTTTCAGTCTGAATCTCTGCAGCAAGGAAACTTTCACAGTGACACTTATTTTGGCTTCCAACTGCATATGGACCCCTGCTACTAAGACACTGCCCATAACTCGGTGGGTCCCCTTGAGCCTCCATTTGTACAATATTGCCCAATATTCATGGCATCCATTTGCTTAGCAATTATTTATCCTCCACTATTTTAAAAACAAAGCTGTTCTTTTTAGCTAAGGAAGATTTGAAAGGTTATGGCATTCAATAGCTGTGGTTTGTGAACCGAGGCACGTTGCATATGATATGGAAAGACCACAGGCAGCTGGTTAAAGCAGGATATGAGTAAAAGGGAGAGAGGGAAAGCAGCCTAGGAAATGGACCACAGGTGGGGCTGTCAAGTGGCAGGGTAGTGAGCCTAGCCTTGTTTTCCTTGTATATGGCTCCTCCTGCTTCTGTCCTTTCCTTCTCTTCCTTGGGAGAAATGGCCTGAGTCATCTTGTTGCTGAAACCCAACACTACCTATGATGGCTCACAACAGCTGGAGAAACAGCAAAGTGCAAAACTCTCTCCAAGGCTGACTGCCTAGAGAAGGCAAGATACATACCACCACCTCCCCTCCCCCACAGAGTTCACTTTGTCATGTCTAAAGGAGGGAGAATTCCCTCTGCTACTAGAGGCCCCGTCTCTCTTCCAAACTGCCCTACATAGGCCAGGTTCATAAATTTAGCATCAGTACAACATAATATTCACAAATATACATTTGTTTACATCTTCAATGAGCTTTATGGCCTTTACTGACTTCACACACAATTTTCTTATGTGATAAGTCACTGTTACTCTGATTTCTTAGGTGAAGAAAAGCCTTTCTCTTTTTACATAATGCCTTGTTACTTGTTTCCTGTCCGTTGTACCGAAATTCAACTTTTTCTCTTGTTTCTCATTAGTCTTCTCTCCATTGTTTTCTGACTCTGCATAGAATTGATCCAAGAGCAGAATGCAAAGATGGCATCCAAGCCCCATATCCCAGGTCCAGACTGCCTCCGCTCTTTTACTCGTGAGTCCCTTAAGGCTATAGAGAAACGGATTGCAGAGCGGGAAGCTGAGAAATTGAAGAACCAACATGAGGAGGTTCTTGATGAAGAAAAGCAGCCAAAGCCCCGCAGTGACTTGGAACAAGGAAAAGGCCTCCCGCTCATTTACGGGGACCCTCCTCTAGAACTCATTGGAGTTCCCCTGGAAGACTTGGATACATTTTACAGTGATCAGAAAGTAAGTAAGAAATGGTAAAGGGAAAGATAGAATTCAGTAATAAAAATGTGAAGTGGTATTATGAAAGTTTTTTTCTGTCAGCCTCCCAAGTAGACCAGACAGGAAACATGAACAGGATTAAAGTATAGAGTATAAAGTAAAGAATTAATTCTACTTTATTGTAAAGCTGCATTAACAGAATCTTGCGAGCGTGAAATACAAATTTACCACTGTCTCTTTTTACTGCTTGATAAATTAGGACGGATCTTTCTTTTCTCTGCCCATTACTCAGTTGTGGGCTCTCCCTGCTTTTTATCTGATCATTCCTGAGGCGGCATCTCTTTTCCTCATTTTTTAGAGTCATTCATTATATCCCCAGACCCGCACTCTCAATATATATATATTGGTCTACAGCTGTCATCATCTCAAGACATGAAATCACACACATTTGGAAAGCAGCAGCTTGGGGAGGGCTGTGGTATGGTAGTATGGCCCTATGACAATAATGAAGAAAAATATAACAAAGTATATGCCTCAGTCTCTGCTTTGTGACTATTTGTCCCTGAGGTCAGTTCTTCAGGATGGAACAGACTAAGAAACCATAGAGTCCAATGTAACTTTTATTATAAAGATGTAGTAACAGAGGGTGAATGCCCTCCCTCCCTCCCTTTAATCTTCATTAGAATCTTGTCTCAGGTTATAGTTCTTCCCTGGTCTCAGGTTTCTTTCAGCTGCCTGTTTTCTTGGTAGCTGTGGTAAAACATGGGCCACCCTAGGGGACCCAAGAACTGCCCGCGCTGCCACACTCTGCACCAGCTAAAGCTTCTGAATGCTCATCAAGGATAGCCTCATGTAAAGTACATTGCAGTTGTCCAGACACGAATGACCAGGGCTTGAATGACTGAGTGCAGGAATTCCCATCCAGGAAAGACTGCAACTGGCACACAACACAAAGTAGTAGCCTGGGTGGGAAGGACAGACTGGGAAAATGGCGAAGGTTAATATATGTAGTTCAATAGCATTGCCACGTTGCAATTAAGGAATTCTTATGATTTTTACATAGATTTAAATTTATATAAACATTTTAAATTTAAAATGTTTGAAGATCCAAAATTTCATGTTATCCATAACACATTTGTCAAGCTCAGTATTACCCCCACAATGTTGAACAATTGCCTGGACCGTAAAATTAAATAAAAAGGATCCAGTAGCCAGAACAGAAGCATTGGGCCAAGCAACCACAGCCCCTAATAAGTTTATGTCCTCTCCACAGATGGTATTGATTTGCCATTTCTCAATCTAATTTTTAGCACATCATTAAACTTCTATCACATAGCATAATTCTAACCAATCTTTCCATTACAGGTAATCCTGTAAACCATTGGTTTAGTCACTGTTTGAAGTTACAATGGCACTGGAAAAAATGACTTATGACCATTTTTCACACTTGTAATATTGCGGCATCTCTATGATCACATGATCAAAATTTGGATGCTTGGCAACTGACTCACATTTATGACAGTTGCAATGTCACAGAGTCACGTGATCAGCTTTTGCAGCCTTCTGACAAATAAGGTCAATGGAGAAACCAGATTCACTTGACAACCATGCTACAACTTAAAAACTGCAGTGATTCACTTAACAGCTGTGGCAAGAAAGATCGTAAAATGAGTCAAAACTCACTTAGCAATGGTCTTGCTTAGCAACAGAAATTTTGGACTCAGTTGTTGTAAGTCGAGGACTATCTGTATATTATTGGCAATCACTTTATAAAGCCAAAATGAACAGAAATCAGCAATCCAAGATTGTACATCTGGGGTTGCACTATCTTGCACATAATCAAGAGTACCCTCTTTTTGCTGTTCTCAAATTATAAACTGCATTGATATTTTAAAGCATTTAAAACTGATAGCTATTAAACCAAAATAAGCAAGAGTGGAACTAGTTCATATCATATGAGTAAATGTCTCCTCGCCATTTTGCACTCGAACAAAATTAAGTTGACAATTAAATCTTTTAAACATTCTTTGGTATATTTTTGTCAAATTAGTCTTTTAAGATCATAAGAAAACTGACAGGAGTTTAAAACTCTGGGAAAATGCCTAGATCAGATTACAAAATCAAGAAATATTTTAATTGAATGTATTGTTATATTTTATGTGTGTTATGTACTGAGCTTAATTGGGAACAGGTGCAGGGAGCTGCCCTGAACAGTCAGCAGACCACGTGGCCTGCTGGGCCAGACTTGCTGTCTGCAAGGGCTGACTAGGATGCATTTGAGTGGGAAAACACGTTGCATTCATTGGCTGACAACGCCCCAGGGTGAATGTATAAAAAGGGGCAGAGCCATGTTGTTCTGAGTTCTGTTTAGCTGCAAATAAAGAAGTACCTGTTTGTGAGTCCTGCCTTTTCAATGCCTACCAACGCAAGAAACAGAACATTGGCGACGAAGGTGAGATCGTGCTGCCGCAAATTCAAGGGCTGACTCACCATGGGAAGCCTCGAAAGCGCTGAGAAATATGGCGTTCCAACCTCCTTCGCTCTGCCTGCCAGTACGAAAATGCTGGGGGAGAGTGCCACAAGGAATCGTCCTGGAACCTCTTCGAAAGCCTGTGCAGCACGAGGCGTTGAAAAGGCCGCCAAAGATCCACCATGGCGAAGATTGGTCGTCTTTCTGAATTCGACGTCAAGCATCCAGAACGATGGAGCTCCTATGTTGCTAGGGTGGAGAATTACCTGAGGGTCAACCAGGTTCGGGAGGACGGACTGAAGGCCGCGACGCTGCTATGCATTTGCGGTCAAGAAATTTTTGATATTGCGGAAAACCTGGTTGCTCCGGCACCCTTGGAGTCCATTCCTTACGCGGAGCTGAAAAGAATGCTCAAAGAACATTTTGAGCCGAAGCTATCGGTCATAGCTTGGCAACATGCTTTTGAACAGCGGGACCAGCATCCTGGGGAGTCCGCTGCTGATTTCATCGCTGCTCTGCGACAATCTGCAAGG
This sequence comes from Azemiops feae, assembly GCA_023970755.1. Lineage (NCBI taxonomy): Eukaryota > Metazoa > Chordata > Lepidosauria > Squamata > Viperidae > Azemiops > Azemiops feae. The sequence goes on from JALGBA010001482.1 coordinate 258,382, forward strand.
CCTTGCGAATTTAAGGACCTGGAAGAACGGCTATGAGACCGGCTAGTTTGTGGTCTGAGGAGCCGAGAACTTCAGCAAAGGATTTTTACTAAAGAAACCGTCTCCTTCCAAGATGCGCTAAGGGAGATAACGGCTGAAGAAGCAGCAGGTGGAGCTGTTAAGGCCTTGCGGCTTTCCAAGAACCCTCCTTGCTTGGACACAGTCCATTTAGAGGACGCCGAGAGGGATGAAGACTCTGAGTCGGACAATGAGGTCGATCAGTTACAACAACCGCCAGAAAGAAGGCCTCAAAGGCAAGTGGACAAAAGTTTTGACAAGACAGTTCTCTTCTCTCGGTGTTTTGGGTGTGGAGGCCGCCATAAACATTCCGACTGTCATTTTCGTTCCGCCACTTGCCAGGTGTGTGGCCGGCAAGGCCATATCGCCGCCATCTGTTTGGGTCGCAAGAAAGACCGTACATCGTAAGAGTTGCTTTGGAAAGGTACTGGGGTCCCCAGTCAGAACAGGGTGGGTTTTTGCGCGTCGAGAAGGACCGTATTTAGAACAGGTGCCCACCGGCCATTGAAGAAAAAGCTTCATCTTGAAGTCAAACTGCAGGGGGTCCCCTCAGACATGGAGCTGGACACGGGTTCAGTTCTGTCCATAATCTCCCAACAAACACTTAAGCAAATCTGCTGCAGAAGTGGCCAAAGAGTTAAGCTCAGGCTGTCGAATCTTATCCTAACAGACTTCCAGAATTCCTGAGTCAGAGTCAAGGGGGAGGCCACACTGAGGATGCAGTTCAAGAATTTTGAGGGCCCCTAGGACATTGTAGTTGTCGAGGGCGACCGAACAAGTCTGATTGGACTCGATTGGTTTGATGCGCTAGGCATCCGGGTGACTGGGTTAAACAGTTTGGGAACAGCAAGCCTTTCGGAGGTGTGCAAAGAGTTTGCTGATGTTTTCAGCCCTGAGCTACAAAGGGCCTCCCATTGCCCTGAGATTAGATCCCTCAGAAGCGCCCATTAGAATTAAACCTTTGCCCTCGAGTGCCCTTTGCTCTCAAGCAGAAAATCAATGCTGAGTTGGACAAACTGTTGCAGCAAGGCATTTTGGAACCGGTGGACAGTAGTCCATGGGAAACCCCCATTGTCATGCCACTTAAGGCCAACGGAGAAGTCCGCATTTGTGCTGACTATAAATGCACGTTAAACAAAGCTCTCCAGCAGCACTCCTATCCGGTGCCTGTAGTCAGCCATATTCTGGCGTCTCTACAGGGAGGTCGCATTTTAGCCAAATTAGATTTGGCCCAGCCTATCAGCAGCTGCCAGTGGACGACGCCACGGCAGAGGCCCAAACAATTGTGACCCACCGGGGAGCCTTCAAGGTGTGGAGGTTACAGTTCGGGGTTAATGTAGCCCCTGGCATCTTCCAGAGTGTCATGGAGCGCACGCTGCGCAATATCCCGGGCGTATGCCCATACTTCGATGATGTCCTTATTGCAGGGGAATCAGTCGAAACCCTGTCTGACAGGCTCCGGGCCGTTTTGTGGCATTTCTGCGAAGCGGGACTGAAGCTCAAACAAGAGAAGTGCAAAATTGGAGTCACTTCCACATAATTCCTGGGGTTTCGCATAGATGCCGAAGGCATCCATCCTGCTGAATCCAAGCTCAAAGCGATTCAGCAGGCACCCAGTCCCAACACGAAGGGAGAGCTTCAAGCCTTCCTGAGACTTCTTAATTTCTACCATGCTTTCCTCCCCCACAAGGCCACAGTGGCAGAGCCGTTACACCGGCTCTTAGACAAACAGGCCCCATGGAAGTGGACAAATGTCCACGAGAGGAGTTTTGCTGAGGTCAAAGCCTTGTTGTCTTCCAATGCAGTGTTGGCTCATTTCAATGAGCAATTGCCAGTTAGCATAGCTTGCAATGCATCCCCTTATGGGATTGGGGCTGTCTTAAGCCACCTCAAGGCTGATAGGACACAAGTCCCTATAGCATATTAGGACTCTTTCTGCTGCTGAGCGCAATTACGCACAAATAGATAGAGAGGCATTGGCCATTGTGGCTGGCATCAAGAAGTTTCACAACTTTTTGTATGGCCGCCATTTCACGGTCTTCACTGACCACAAGCCGCTTCTGGGGTTGTTCATGACGAACAAACAGACACCCCAAATCATCTCCCCTAGAATGTTGAGATGGTCAATATTCCTTTCTGCTTACGACTATTGCCTGGTTCACAAACCGGGTAGGGAAATGGGCCACACAGACGGCCTTAGTAGGTTGCCTCTAAAACAAGTAGAGCCAGATCCTGCACCGGCCAACCACATCCTGTCTATCCAGGATTTGCCAGAGTCTCCCCTCCATGCAGGGGATGTTGCTGCAGAAACAGCTACTGACAACACGTTAACACGCTTGTTGAATTGGGTGCTCACAGGATGGTCTGACACATGTCCTGGCACTAACTTCCAGAGTTTCTGGAAAAGGAAGCATAAGTTATCCACCTTTAAGGGTTGTATACTGTGGGCAGCAGGGTAGTAATCCCGACATCACTGAGGACTAGAGTCCTTGTTTCTCTGCATGAGGGACATCCGGGAATAGTCTGGATGAAAGCGCTTGCGCGCAGCTACGTCTGGTGGCCTGGGCTCGATAAAGAGATTGAGGTCCAGGTCCAAGGGTGCCACATTTGCCAGCAGTCCCGGCCAGAAATGCCTCAGGCTCCTGTCCATAGATGGGAAACCACACATGCTCCTTGGTCGAGGTTTCATATTGACTATGCCGGCCCCTTTCAGGGGCAGCTCTTCCTCATTGTTGTGGACAATCACTCTAAGTGGCTAGAAGTCATTCCAGTGTCCACTACGATGACCGCCAGAACCATCCAGGTTCTGAGGGGCATTTTCAGCTCTCATGGGCTTCCAGACATCATCGTCTCCGATAATGGACCTCAGTTTACTTCATCGGAGTTCCAGTCCTTTTTAAGGGCAAATATGATTAGGCATGCTACTTCGGCACCGTTTTACCCAGCCGCAAATGGTCAAGCGGAATGCATGGTTCGCACCACAAAAGAAGCCTTGAAAAGAATAACCAAGGGAAACTGGCACCACAGGTTGGCAGACTTTCTCCTCTGCCACCGCACAACACCATGCACGTCCACGGGCAAGAGCCCAGCTGAGGTCCGCTGGGGTCGCCGTCTTATCACCAAGTTGGATAGATTACACCCAGATCGGGTTGCATCGCAGGTGTCACAGCCGAGGGCACCGAGCCAATTAAAAGTGGGTGATCCGGTTTGGGCACGTAATTATGGACCAGGACAACTGTGGATGGTAGCTGTGGTTTGCAAGGCTATTGGGCCACTTTCCTATGAAGTGGCATTGGAGGATGGTCGTGTGCTACGTAGGCACATTGACCAGCTGCGATGGAGGTTACCTAGCCACACTTCCACTCCTTACTCTGCTCTCGGGGGGGAGGAGGACTACGATCGTGATCGTGAAGCTCTGCCACTCAGCGAAAGCAGGACATTGCATTCACCGAACGGGGTGTTTGCCAACGAGGCGGCTCCTGACTCTGGCACTGTGTCCATGGGACATTGCGCTCAATCGGCTTTTCACGCCGCTACTACCTCAGGCCTTGCACCAATGGGACAGTGCTCCCAACCGGCTGCTTACGCCGATCAGGGGAATTCTGTTTCTGGTTTGGGCCTACCAGAACAGGCCAACCAGAGTCAAATGGACAAAGGCTCGGGTCTACCGGAACAGGCCAGCCTTCACGATCCGGGTTCACCCATATCGAGCGGGTCCCAAAGTCCCGGTCTGCCGAGCCTGGCAGCCGAGCTTGCAGATTGGGCGCTTGCAGCAGCTCTGAGGTGATCGGAGCAGGCCAAAGGCCCACCGAAGTTTTTAAAGGACTACGTGAGGTTTCTGTCATTGCAAGTGTAAATGCTTATATATTTAATTGCAATTGAGATGCTTATGTATGTTCCTTTTGAAATGGGAAGCCTAAGTATTTTTATGTTGTATTTTGAAAGACCTATAATGTTGTGTATTATTGACTGTTATAATGTGCATTGTGGGAACGCATGTAGTATTGTAAAATAGTACGTATGTGCTAAAGAACCAGGAGGGGAGGTGTGTTATGTACTGAGCTTAATTGGGAACAGGTGCAGGGAGCTGCCCTGAACAGTCAGCAGACCACGTGGCCTGCTGGGCCAGACTTGCTGTCTGCAAGGGCTGACTAGGATGCAATTGAGCGGGAAAACACGTTGCATTCATTGGCTGACAACGCTCCAGGGTGAATGTATAAAAAGAGGCGGAGCCATGTTGTTCTGAGTTCTGTTTAGCTGCAAATAAAGAAGTACCTGTTTGTGAGTCCTGCCTTTTCAATGCCTACCAATGCAAGAAACAGAACAATGTGATTGAGATCCTCCTTGTAATAACTCAAATGATTTAAAAAGTTGATTTGGCAATCAACTGATTTAAATGATTAATACCCTACTTGTTCAGGATTCAAAATTAAAAACAAAGGATTTATCTTTATTTCAGACTGACATTATCCAGAATGAAAATTTATTATATGATTTTAGAATTAAATGATACTGCCATCCCAATATCTCCCAGTTGTGCCTTGTAGTTTTTAATACAGCAATAGAGATATGGCTAAAAATGGAGCCAAGCTGATATTATCACATAATAAATTTCTACCTGGGCCCATATGGTAGTGTTTCTTTTTATATGTTCCACAAAGGTATTGAATTCAAAATATATGTCCTCTAATAAAGCTAAAAGCCAGGAAGGGCCCAAGTTCAGAAGAGGGTAATATAGGGACTTGAGGATAGTAAGAAGGAAGTAAAGATATTTATTTTGGGGTAAAGGGAATTGAAGGAAGGCATGATATCATTGTTCAACCACATCAAAGATTGCTATAGGGAAAAAAGTCAGGAGCAATTTTCTATTGCCACAGTAACTAGGACCAGAAATAACAGGTGCAGGTTGCAGATACTTAGATTTCACTTAAATATAAGAACACACTGCAGATAAAATAGGGGAACAGTCTAACTATGATACTTGTGGATTTTCCCTCTTTGGAGAAGCAGGACAGCCACTTCTTGAGAATAAGTTTGGTTTTCCTCCATAGTACAGAAAGTTAGACAAAACAGTTCCACGGTTCTGCAATTCTATCCCCCCCCCCTAAATTCAGTAAGATTTTAGCTATTTATAGCTACTTTTATCTGAGATTTTTTAAATAACATGTTTATATCTGCAAATGATAAAGTATTTCAAGTTAATTATTTTCAGGTATTTAAAAGAATTCAAGCAAGAGTTGAAAAACAACTGAATGCAAATTTCCAAAGAAACATTACACATACGAACCTTTAGGATGTTTATAAGTTTATAAATTAATTAAATAACCTGATAACTTTCCATGTTACTACTATTTTTATATTATCACCAATAATAGGTTTATTTGTTACCAATATTTTTATACCTCTTTTCTTCAAATGGTTCTGTTTCAAAAGGCTTTGAACAATCTGCACTTTTATCTTATTTGAGAGTATGAATGTATTTCTTACTTACTACTCTAATATGCCACTGCCAATACATGTTTCAGACTACATACTTCCAATTACAATGGCTAAATACTGGTGGCATACTTTGATCATATCAGTAATATTTTTCTGTATTTTACTATCCTATATCCTGCTAATGTTACTGCTAATTATTCATGGCTATTTATTAGATAAGATTATACATCTAATTATTTCTTAGACATTCCACCATCTATAATCTAGTGGATGCATTTAGTAGTGTTAAACCTCAGACCAGGACATTACCAAAATGTTGCACAATATTAATAGATGTTAATATACAATATACATAATTATCAATAAGAGATGTCATTAGCATATAAAAGCAATTTCTATAGATACTGAGAATATTCCATTTGTAATATACATAGTTTCAGAAATTTCCACTGCAGCATATTAAAGACATTTCATCACAAAACAATCATTGTGATTTAATTTTTCTGAATGTATAATATCCAGTGTTGTCATCTGCTTGGTGATCTCTTATAAAATTTAATTGTGTAGGAAAGTTGATTGAAAATAATATTGTGCTGGAGTCAATGTCAATATTTTGTGTCATCATTTAACAAGAAAATCAGCTGACAATCTGCATAACCAGCAAGAACCTTTTCAGCCCTCTAAATCAAACTTGTTGTTTTTTTGTTCAGTTACAGATGATTTGGTATTATATAATTAAGAGCAATGATTGTTTATTATTATTGCTCTTTTGAGCTGAATCACTTTAATAGTAGAGATAATGTCACTTTGCCACTTGATTAATATTTTTCTTTTTTTCTTCCCAGACATACATCATCCTCAACAAAGGAAAAACCATATTCCGGTTCAGTGCCACTCCGGCTCTTTACATGTTGGATCCATTCCACCTTATCCGGAATTGTGCTAGCAAAGTGCTTATACATTCATATCCCTCACAATGCTTGAGCTGGATATGGAGTGGTTCCACACAGGGTGGCGGTTTTGGGGACTTCTGGTCAGTAAAATATGGGATATCTGTGGCCAACCTTTACTACTGATGAAGCTGGCTAGATTTGTTGGAAGTTGTAGTTCATCAACATCTGTTTGGATCTGTTCTCTGTTGTGGCAGGTTCAAGTACCTAATTGAAGGAAAGCAGTTGCCAAGGTTATGGGTTTTTTTTAGGGAAAGCAGATGACTCAACAGATAATCATAAGAATGTACACAAAAAGGGGGAAAATAAGGTACCCATAAAGTGGCATATATATGATCTGTATATAAGATATAAAAAGGGAAAGCAGAGGAAGGTATATGTGCGTGGGACGGTGGTGTTATAACAGATTTTGCAGAACATGCTGCTGAATAAGATGTCACATGGTAAACAAGTGAAGTATAGCTTGCAAGCCCAATGATTCAATCCTGGATGAGGAGGAAAACCAGGAAGTACATATTGGAGCAGTTTGTGAACACATGAAGAGACCAAGAGATCAGAGTGTGTCCTATTTAAGGAATTTTAAATATCGGACAGTAAACCTTATGAGTTAAAGGCTTAAAAGTTTTGTTTTGTAGTATGACATCCAGGAGAACCCACAGATATTCCATTATGAGCTATTGAGATAAAAAAGTAAAAAAGAAGCCAAAATACAGCACAAGACAAAGTAAGGAAGAATTGAGAAATTGAGAATTAAGAAGTATGAACATGCGCATGCACACACACCCCTCTCCACACATTTAATATACCTACTACATTTCATAAATATATTTTCTCTTGTATATTTAGCTCAAGCTATTACATTTTTGTAGGTATCCTAGAGGTTAGAATAAATTCCCTCTATTTGTTTAAGACAGAGTTGGAGGACTATGGCCCTTTTATGACTTGGGGACTTCAATTCCAACCAGCATGGCTGGTTCAGGAATTCTAGGAGTTGAAGTCCACAAGTTATAAAGGGGCCATAGTTCCCCACCCTGGTTTAAGTGCTGTCTGTGTGTATATCTATATGAGCTCCTATCCTGACCCTCCCTCTGAAATCTCTCTGTATATAGAACAGGCTGTCAATACATTTTATGTCTATAAATGACAAGGATTTATTGTAATATTCACTTTATCATATTATTTCCTTATCCAATATTGAATACCAGCTTAATTCACCACCATTTTCATCTCATATTCCTATACCATTTTCCCCAATTTGTTGGCTCACATTTTACAAGGTAGTTATATTTTTAGGGTTACTAATAACTTAACAGTTTCCCCCATCATCCTCTATAACATTACAAAGACAGTTGTATTTTGGGATTCTGCTATGTGCAGCTATCAGGGAAAGCAAGGGGGGAATTCAAATAGCATGCTAAAGTTTTTTTCCCATTGAACATAGCCTTGAACTATATTTCTAAACAACTTTTCTTTAACTTGAAAAGCTGATTGCTATCAGAAATGTACATTTTTAACAAGCACATGCCCAAAGCTTTGTTTATAGCTTTAGTTTAATTAGTTGAACTGTGACTTTTTGGACTTTGGCTGAAAGTGCTACTACTGTCCACAAAGAGTGTAGTTCTTAAGAAATAAGTATTTTGTGGGGAAGGGGTATTTTCAGTAGAGGTTTGAGGCATTTCCTTGACTTTGTATTCAAATTATTCAGTATGTTTATCATGATAACCATCTTAGCCAACTGTGTCTTCATGACTCTGAGTGACCCTCCAATATGGGCCAAGGATGTGGAGTAAGTGTTCTTTTTTTCCCTTCCATCTTTAATGATTTAATGCCTAGTCCTTACTGCTTAGAATGGGTGAAGATGAATACTAATCCAGAAGGGCAAGAATTCACAAGAGAAAGTGAAACCCATGTGATTTGAATTCTAATCACCTTAACTTTTACCAACATTTACCCACATTTCAGATACCCAGTATCTGAATTCAATTTGCATACGAGAGAAAAGACTATAAGGCAGATTTTTTTTTGTATCTTTACGAAAGATTAATCTTGACAGAGTGTTGGAAAAAGGGCCACGTTCTTGGAAAGGATGCAGATACAATCTTTTGTAAAGGCTTACAGTGTATTTTTAATGATAAACTAAACTTTCTTGATGAAATGCGTGTGCTATAAAATTGAATGCAGATTTCAGCATCAGATTCACTATTTTTCAATGCTTCAAGTGGCTCTCCAGTTTTCTATATTTTATCTATTAATTCAACATCTTATTAATATTTTAAAATATATTATCAATATAATTAAAATATTCTGTTGCAAAGGAGAGTGTATACATGTAGCATCAGTTTCTCAGTATTTGTGCAACATGTTTCTGATGCACTTTGGGAAAGATATGATGATAGCAGGGGAGGTAGGATAAATATTTTTGGCCCTTTGTAGGCCTTTTTTGGGGTGGATAATTAAATAAAGTAAGTGTATGAAGAAAGCCTAAGGCATCTTTTTTGCTGATTATCTCGATTTTAACCAGTTCAAAAAAATTACCTCTAAATTTCAGCTGTCTCTAGAGCTTGTAGAAAGAATATAGCAGAAAGTCATGAAGTCCTACTTTGTCCATTTTTTTATAGAAATTCTTTAGGTTTGATAGTTGAATAGCTACAAGTTAGAAGGCTTTCAAAACTGAAATTTTAACTGTGAAGTGGAATTACGTCTAGGAAATAAATATCGACCAACTTTCTTCTGCTGTAAATTATTTGTAATTTTATCCTATTTTTGCTGCTTTTATTAAAGCTGGAATTTTGTTTTGTCACCTTAAAAAAATCAATGCTTGCTTGTTCACAGATATACCTTTACTGGCATTTATACTTTTGAGGCTACAATCAAGGTACTTGCTCGGGGATTCTGTATTGACAGCTTTACATTCCTGCGAGATCCTTGGAATTGGCTGGATTTCAGTGTCATCGTCATGGCGTATGTTGCATTCTGCAAGTGTATTATGAAAATCAGCTGTGGGAAATTGAATGGAAAAAATAATTTTTTGTTATACTGTATGGAGATAGCAATCCATGAAACCACAACTCTTAACTCCATCCCCAAAGTGTATTTTTTCAAGGAAGTATATCCTATTTCTCTGAGTTCAAGCAGAATTGACTGAGATAGCTTTAATTTGCTTAGTTCGTGCCATTTTTTTTAATAGTCCCTGATTTTATAGTATTTTGCTTTTATAACTTTGAAACTTTTTTGTTCCCTTAGAGTTTTTAATTACAAATGAAATTTTTGAGAGCTTATTAAGCTTTAGAACTCAGTGAATAATAATAGTATACTAAAATAACAAAACCAATTAAGAAAACTTAGTAACTTGTCCCCTCCCATTATGCTTATAGATTGCAACCCAATCTGATAAATAATGGTGAAGATTGGTCCCTGAGTGATCTGTCTGGTCTCTAGCTAAATTAGCTCAGAATATAATTTAATATAATTTAAACCATAGCCACTATTTAGGGTGTTTGGCCTAGCAGAGCATGCATAAAAGAAGCTTTATAGCAGTTTATTTGATTTGGGATGGACTGAAGGAACTACAGTAAATAGATATAACAGAGGATGGCAACAGGTGACGTTATCTCCTTTTTGTTATCATGCCATTCAGCATTTCTTCAGCTTCCCTTTAATTGTCAAGATGAAGGTGCTATTGGTGTAAAAAACAATTTTATTTTTAAACTGAATTATCCTTTCTTTCTAACATATAAAAAGCAACAATTATACATACAACCTGATATTAAGAAAAGACAATATTTTTAGTCAGGGTTGAAATGAGAGTTCCTTGGTGCTATCTGAGTTGTTTTCTTGCATATGTATGTTTTATTATCATAAATATGATATTTTCTCCATATATTTCCATACCCAGGTAGCTAGCTAACTAGCATTAAGTGAATGGGACCAGCATGTCATAGTTTTCTGCACATACAAGGATGGATAGATGGCACGTTAACCCCAACAGTTAGATAACTAGCTATCTGATTTTCAGGTGTTGGCCCTAAACATACAAGGATCCCAACAGGATTTCAGCAGAGTCAGATAGTAGTATGAGATTGAATAAATTGTAATTTTCAAGTTGAACCCAAAGAATAGGTGAATTCTGAAATTCTTTGTTCCAACCAGTGACCAAACATTCGTCATCTTCAGGCTGGTGTCTCTTCGGCCTCGTGCTTCTAGGAGCAATGTGTGATCACAGCTGTTTCTTCCTTTTAACTGCCAGTGGGGGTATGAACTGATTGGGTGGGAGCTTGGCTGTGTTCTGATTGGGTCGAGGTGTGTTCTGATTGGTTAGGGGCTTGGCTGTGCTCTGATTGGATGGGGGCTTGGCTGTGCTCTGATTGGATGGGGGGGTGTTCTGTTTGGGTGGGGGCTTTGTTGTGCTCGGATTAGTCTGAGTTGCAGCGGGATTTGAGATGAAGAGCTGCATTGCTGTTGTTTGGCTTCGCGTTCGTGGTCGTGCCATATCATCAAGGTGGGTGTCAGTTTGCTTCATGTATGGATTGGAGGGGTTTGAAATGGCTAATGATGCAGCTGTGGTCTGGTTTCTGGTTTGAGGTCGTGCCTCATCATCGGTGTGGGTTTGGGTTTGCTTTTTGCGTGGATGTGTGGTGGTGACATCCTGTGTGGTTTTCGTGAGTGTGGGTCTAGTGTTAGGGACTCGTTTGTCAATAAGGGTGGGTTTCCAAATGGCTGGTAGGCGGGAGGTATCATCTCGTTTATTCATGCTGTGTGGGCGTTTTTCTATCTCGATGGCTTCTCTGATTATTCTGTTGTTAAAGTGTTCAGTTTTGGCGATAGTTCTGGTATTTTTAAAGTCAATTTTATGTCCTGTGGCTTTAAGGTGTTGGACCAGGGAAGAAGTTGGTTCCTCTTTTCTGACTGAGTTCTTGTGTTCTTCAATGCGTGCACTTATTCTTCTGTTGGTTTGTCCGATGTATGTGGTGGGGCAGGCGGTGCATGGGATTTCATATACTCCTTGATTTTCTAACTCAATTTTGTCTTTGGGGTTTCTTAGGATGGTGGATATTTTTCGGTTTGTGCAGAATGCTGTCTTGATGTTGTGTTTGTGGAGGATCTTGCTGATTCTGTCTGTGGTGCCTTTTATGTATGGGAGGAGGGCTTTGCCGTTTTCTTGTTCTCTGTCTTGGATTTTAGTGGGGGTTTCTTTTTGGATTAGGTTGGTAATCTTATTTCTTTGGAATCCGTTGGATGTTAGTACGTTAGTGAGAGTGTGTAGTTCGGTTTTTAGGTGTTGTTCGTCAGCTAAGCGTTTTGTTCTCGAGATGAGTGTCTTGGCTACGGAGTTGATCTGTGCTGGGTGGTGGTGTGAGAGTGCGTGCAGATAGCGGTTTGTGTGTGTTTTCTTCTGGTAGATGGTGTGTCCTAGGGAGCCATTGGATTTCTTGTAGACTAAGACATCCAGGAAGGGAAGTTGGTTGTTAGCTTCTGTTTCCATGGTGAACTGTATTTTGGGGTGTAGGCTGTTGAGGTGTGTGAGGAAGTTGTCTAGTTTTTCTTTCCCATGTGGCCAGATTCACCCAATCAGAACACAGCCAAGCTCCCACCCAATCAGTTCATACCCCCACTGGCAGTTAAAAGGAAGAAATAGCTGCGATCACACATTGCTCCTAGAAGCACGAGGCCGAAGAGACACCAGCCTGAAGATGACGAATGAGACTTCGTCGAAACGTCGCCAAGACACTTCCAATTTTACGCGGGAGAAAACCCGAATTACCAAAGACCTACATACAAACACCCGTGAAAACCTCAGAAAACATATATATATATATATATATAAACTTTCATATAATAAAAATCCAGATAGGTTGGATTTTACTTAATTAAGACAATTATGTAATGTAATATTACCAAAATATGCATTTATAAGTAAACAGTAAATAAATGTTTAAAGAGATATTCACATGTTTAGTTACACTTAGTCTGTAATTGTAGTTAGCAAGAATGAATCCTTGAATTGTTTTACATTTGTTGAATAGTTATACTTAATACAGGTCTATATGATTTCTTCAAAATAAATGATTAATGAAGAGTATTAAAAGACTTTTTAAAATTTTATACATTCTGACATACACCCAACTGAATCTAATAGAAGCAGACTTATTTGCCTCATTAAAGTCTTCCTGTCTTATTTTAATAACAGGAATTACAAATAATATTTTCTAAGTAAAACTTGTCTTTTTGCCTTTCTATCTCCAGTTCTATCTCTCTAGCTTGTTGATATTCCCTCTGTAAATTGTCTTTATATTAACAGCTTTCTGCTCTTTTTTTCCTAGTTATGTCACAGAGTTCGTAGACTTGGGCAATGTCTCTGCTCTACGGACATTCCGTGTTCTTCGAGCGCTTAAAACTATCACAGTCATTCCAGGTACATAACGGAGACGACAAGACTAAAGATGATTTAGGAATTTTGCTTTTTCATACAAATCAATTAGACTAGTAGAAGAGTGAGGTAGACATACCTCTTTACTGGACTAGGAAGTCTGTAATTAATATTATAGTAAAAAGAAGAATTTTGGTTGCCTTTTTAAAAAATATATATAATTATGGTACTGAAAGCAAAGTGAATTCATTCTGTATAGTCATCGTCTGGAATTATGCAAATTAAATTAATTTAAAGCACAGCAAAAATGACTTGAAATAGCTTATGTAACTATTCTTTCAATTCTTTTCAAAATGTCTCTTGAAATATTTCTGCTAACAGATATAATTCATAAAAGAATATTTTTTTTAAAAAAATGAAATTGGAAGAAAATCCATTTTCTTGCTTAAACAAATGGAAATTTCTGTTCTCTCTCTTTTCTGACTCCTCCCCCCAAAAGGTCTAAAAACAATTGTGGGAGCTTTGATCCAGTCTGTGAAGAAGCTCTCTGATGTGATGATCCTCACTGTGTTCTGTTTGGCGGTCTTTGCCCTCATTGGCCTGCAACTGTTCATGGGGAACTTGCGACACAAGTGTGTTCGATGGCCACCTTTTTCCAATGACACCCTGCAGGATGCCTTAGGGCCATCCTTCACTAATGACTCCTTGCAGGATGTCTTATGGAGGGATCCATTTGATAACAGCACTCTGAATGACAATTTTACTCTCACTGGGAATGATACCTTTGACTGGGATGAGTACATTAACAATGAAGGTAAGACTATTTCATTCAAGAAATCTACAATTTTAATGAATGAAAAAATTGAAATAAATTCAGTTATCAAAGATAAAAATGAAAAACCAAAATAGTGAGGAAAAGAGAGCGGAGAGAAAAAAACAAAAGCAAACTCTGTGTGTGTGTGTGTGTGTGTGTGTGTGTGTGTGAGAGAGAGAGAGAGAGAGAGAGAGGAAGCATATACAGACATATATATGGATACATATTTTAAGAAGGTTTATTTAACTGCTCTGAAAAGTAATCAGGAGAAACATAACTAAGTAATAAAGACCAAATCTGAATAATTTGCTAATAATTTAGCTAATGCTAAAAATACATTAACATAATTTGTTCATCAGTTTTTTACAAGAGCAAATTTGGCAACTCGCAACAAAAATTAAATTATTTCCCATGCTGAGCAAATTTGCAAATTTTGTGAAACACGGATATTTCAAAACAAGTTATTAAGAATTATTAAGTTGTTAAAAGTTATTCATTTATTTATAAATCAAATTTATAGGTGGGCCTAATCATAACAACCCTTTCTGATGTTCTTCAGTACAACATTTGGTCAAAATGACTATATGAACATTGTCATAAGGATGGTAATACAGTATGATCAATTTCAATTAATGCTGCCTGGGACAATCTTAAACAGTTATAACTAATACAAGATAATTGTAGAGGTCTGTAGTACAATTTATGGGCTTTTATAAGTCACTTCTTGATGACTGTAAGAAAGATTTGTAAATTTGTTCAGCTCTGCCATCTCAAAAAATTCCAATATGCATTTAATCTCTATGTGAATTAGATTCATTTTCTAAAGAACATGGACTTAACAAAATCCTGGAATATCCCTAATTATTAAACACAAATTTAATTCGCTTGCAAATACAGACAGTAAAACATCTCTATGTTGTCAAAGATCTGCTCTGCCGCTAATGCCAATTTCGGAATGGGAGAAGAGATGTACAGTTCTTTTCTTTAATATTTCACTCCCACTCCCACCCCCATCCTTTCAATGTTAGCATTTAAGATGGCAAATCAAACTTTGCCCACTGTGTGAAAGATCAGGATCAGAATTTTCATGGAAATTCTTCTCACCAGTCCCTAAATCAAACAGAAATCAAGTGAAAGTTTTCTCTTAAGACTAGTTGTTGTTTTTCCTTCTCCTTTGCTATTTTATGTACCCATAAATTCTCATATACACTTCCAATTTTCTAATATATGAGCTTTTTCTTTGTTTTTGAAGAAAGAAGTCATTAAATTACTTTAGATTTTCATATTCAGTTTTGATTTTATTCAATTCTTTTGCACTCAATTTCTGATCTTTCTCCGAGGAAGTTAGATTGCCATGACCAAATCACTCTCCATTTTAAAAGAATCCTATGAAACAGATAAAACAAAAACAGATAATTTACTCAAAGTAGTGACTTTCATGATTATAGAAGGAAGGAAATATGATTGGTTCTTTATCACACAGATTCCCATTAAGTATCTTACTGTAGATGCAGCTATATGAGATCCAAGAGAATTTTCATTTGAGTGAAATTTTATTTTACTTTTAGTTAAAGCAGCTATAGGGAGGGGATTCATTTGTGATAGTATAGTAGGTATATGTTTAATCTCAAGGCTAAAATAAATATATACTCTCATTTTCAGTGTCATGGCCATGGTTCAACTTGATTAATTCCTATTCATAGCATCTGCATAGATGTTTTATTTTCTGCTTACAAGTCTGGCTCACCTAATTCATAATTTCTTTGGGTATTCTTCTGACAATTTTTAAATGAAGGTGAAATTGCTCCAAAGTCAATTTTCATTCCTGCTTTTTTAAATGTTATTTTATTTTTATTTTATTTTGTGTTTGCTCATGAAGATAATTTCTATTTCCTCGATGGTGCACTTGATGCTTTGCTCTGTGGGAACAGCTCTGATGCTGGGTGAGTAAGGTCTCTCACAATTATTGAATCTTTTATGGAGTGAGGAGGGGGCTTCATGTCTAAGAAAAGAATATGAGATCCAGTTTGTTGCAGGGAAAAGGTGCTGGACTAGCAACCAGGAGACTCTGAGTTCTAGGTCTCATTTAGGCATGAAAGCCAGATGAGTGACTTTGCACCAGTCATTCTCTCTCAGCCCAATTTTCCTCATAGGATTGTTGCTGTGAGAAAAAGAAAAGGCAGGAGCATTAGGAATGTTCACCACCCTGAATTATATTGTTAAATACTGGGATCGGTGAGACATTGATCAGACCGAAGGTTAAAGAAACAGTTCTTCATTGAATCAACACAGAAGCGGCTCTAACAGCTGCTTGGCTTCTATTTATACCGGACTGCCACTAGGTGGCAGCCAATGAATTTAAAGCACTATTTGCCGCTCAAAGTACTGGCTTGTAACCAATATACAAACAGTTAGGGACTTGATTTAAACATACTCTGTTAACAGCTTATAACTGCCATTAGCATTTGGGTCAATACACAACACCCCTTCCCCCTAGGTAAATCACATATTACAATAATGAATATAGTCTTGTAAGTAGGCAGGCGGTTTCCACACCCGCTCCAATCTCCGTATCGCTGTTGGAGGCTCCTGGTCTACAAACCCCTTTGACGAGCCGGGTAGACCGGTGCCTTTCTGGATGCACTGGCTGGGTAGACCAGTGCTGTCCGGTGCAGCCCTGCCAGGTTAATCGGTGCCCGCTTCTTCGAACGACGCGCTTTCTGACAGGCTGGGGAACAAGTCTGCAAGCACGTTCCATTCTGTGGGCATAGTCTCAGCAGTCTGTGGTGACTCAGACGTGGCTAAGTCACCCTGCATTTCCCTGTGAGTCTCACAAGACTTAGGAGACTCAGGCAGCTCCCGGCTCTCCTCTCTGTCAGCGGCCAGGGTTTGATTAGCCTGCCGCCAACGCAATTGGTTGATGTGGCGCCGAACCACACGACCGTCTTCCAGGGCCACTTCATATGACAGTGGCCCTGACACCTTACAAACCACAACTACCACCCACGGTGCCCCTTGTCCATAGTTCCTTGCCCAAACCTTATCACTAATTTGCAGATTCTGCAGGGGCTTGGGTTACGCTGTTTCTGCGGCAGCCCAGTCGGGATGGTCCAGCTTTGTGATCAGCCACCATCCCCATCTCAGTTCTGCTGGGCTGCGGCCCGTTGAGGTGCATGGCGTTGTGTGTTTGCAGAGCAAAAAGTCTGCCAACCGATGATGCCAATCACCAGTCGTTAGTCTCTTTAACGACTCCCTGGTCATCCTGACCATATGTTCTGCTTGACCATTTGAAGCAGGATGAAAGGGGGCTGAGGTAGCATGTCTGATCATGTTAATCCGTAAGAAGGACTGGAACTCAGAAGCAGTGAATTGTGCCCCGTTGTCGGACACAATCACATCAGGCAAACCGTGCGTGGCAAAGATTCTGCACAGTTCCTGGATGGTCCTGGCAGTAGTCATAGTTGGGACAGGTACTACCTCTAGCCACTTAGGGTAACTGTCCACTACAATGAGGAACACATGTCCTTGGAAGGGTCCTGCATAGTCTATGTGAATCCGAGACCAGGGAGTTTGCGTGGTCTCCCATCGATGTACTGGAGCTTGAGGCATTTCAGGTCTGGTTTCCTGGCACACCTGGCATCCTTTTACTTGAGCCTCTATATCCTTATCCAACCCTGGCTACCACAGGTAGCTTCCCTCATGCAGAGATTCTAAAACCCTTGCTCTTAGTGTGTGTGGGACTATAACCCGACTTCCCCATAAGATGCAGCCCTTGTAAGCTGATAGTTCATCCTGTCTTCTGATGAAACTGTGAAATTCTGGCCCAGGACTGGCTTCAGGCCACCCCCTTAACACCCAGTTCAAAACATGACTGAGTGTTTTGTCAGTGGCTGTTTCAGCAGCCACATCCCCTGCGTGAAGGGGAGACTCTGGCAGATCCTGGATTGCCAGGATACATGCAGCAGGTGCAGGGTCGGGCTCTGATTGAGGCAGGGGCAGCCTGCTGAGCGCATCAGTGTGACCCATCTCCTTGCCAGGCTTATGTACAATTCTGTAATTGTAGGCTGCCATGAAGATTGACCACCTCAGCATCCTTGGAGAAAGGATCTGAGGGGTTTGTTTGTCTGCAGTAAACAGACCTAGAAGAGGTTTATGATCGGTAAAAACGGTAAATGGGCGACCATAAAGAAAATCGTGGAATTTCTTTATTCCAGCTACTATTGCTAATGCCTCCTTGTCAATTTGTTCATAGTTTCTTTCCGCAGGGGAAAGTGTCCTTGAATAATACGCTATGGGTGCTTGCTGCCCATTAGCCATTAAATGACTCAAAACTGCTCCTATCCCATACGATGAAGCATCGCATGCAATATTGATAGGCAGTTTTTCATTGAAGTGTGTTAACATTGAGTCTGATGACAGCAGTGATTTGACTGATTTGAAACTTTTTTCGTGGATGCTAGTCCACAACCATGGTGCCCTTTTATCCAGGAGCCTATGCAGGGGCTCTGCTAATGCTGCCTTATGAGGAAGGAATGTATGGTAGAAGTTAAGTAACCCTAAAAATGCCTGCAGTTCCCCCTTTGACTTAAGTCTGGGAGCCTGCAGTATGGCCTTAAGCTTTGAGTCAGCGGGGTGGATTCCGGCAGCATCTATCCAGAATCCCAGGAACTCAGTAGAGTTCACACCTATCTGGCATTTATCTCTTTTAAGCTTTAACCCTGCTTCACGGAAGCATTGGAGAACTGCTCTGAGACGTTCTGCTAACATTTCAGGTGACTCCCCAGCGATTAGAACGTCATCAAAGTAAGGACACACTCCTGGAATATTTTTGAGTGTGCATTCCATTACACTCTGAAACAGCCCTGGGGCGACACTCACCCCAAACTGCAGGCGACGAACCCTGAATGCCCCTCTATGTGTAACTATTGTTTGTACCTCTGCAGTGGCATCATCCACAGGCAGTTGCTGGTATACCTGTGCCAGGTCCAGCTTAGCGAATAAGCAACCTCCCTGTAGTGATGCCAGAATGTGGCTAACTACGGGGACTGGATACACATGCTGTTGAAGTGCCTTATTAATAGTGCACTTATAATCAGCACAGATGCGCACATCTCCATTTGGTTTAACTGGTGTGACTATGGGGGTTTCCCACATACCGCTATCAACAGGTTGCAATACTTCCTGCTGCACTAGCTTATCAACAGGTTGCAATACAGGTTGCACACAGCTGTGTGCCAGGAATTTGCTGATGTATTCAGCCCCAGCTTAGGCAAATACAAGGGAGCACCAATTGCCCTCCACCTTGATCCAACCGTAATGCTAATCAGGATCAAGCCTCGCAGAGTGCCTTTTGCCTTAAAACCCAAAATCAATGCACAGTTAGTGCATTGATTTTGGGTTTTAAGGCAAAAGGCACTCTGCGAGGCTTGATCCTGATTAGCATTACGGTTGGATCAAGGTGGAGGGCAATTGGTGCTCCCTTGTATTTGCCTAAGCTGGGGCTGAATACATCAGCAAATTCCTGGCACACAGCTGTCAAGTCAGCTGTTTGAGTGCTGTTGATGCCAGTCACATGGATGCCCAGGGCTTCAAACCAGTCTAGCCCAATCAGACTGGTGCACTGGCCTTCGACTACCACGACGTTGAGGGGACCCTCAAACTCTTTGAAGCTGACTTTCATTGTAGCTTCACCTTTAACCGCTACGCGGGAATTTTGAAAGTCTGTCAGCACTAAATTTGACGGTTTGAGTCTGACTCGTTTCCCGCCATGTCTGCAGACATAATTAAACGTTTTGTAGGAGGTTATTGACAGGGCTGACTCAGTGTCCAGTTCCATCGAACATGGAACTCCTTGTAGTCTGATCTTTAACCTTAGCTTTTCTTTTAGAGGGTGAGGGGCTCCTGTTCTAAAAATGTTCCTCCTCCCGGAGCAGTATCCGACCCTGTTTTGCCCCGGGGCCCATTTACCTCTCCTGGGAAAGTCTTTGGGTTGAACTTCCCTCTGGCGACCTTTACAGACAGCGATGTGCCCATTTGCCACAGGCTCGACACACAGCCATATGGAACCTGCACTCCAATTGCTGGTGCCGCTCTCTGCTGCCAGCACAGCTAGGGAAGAAGGCTGCCTTGTCAAATGGTCGCTGCCTTCTTTTTGGAAGCTTCTGCACCCGGTCGATCTCAACGTTCTCGTCCGGGTCGTCTGTTCTATCGGTGTCTTCGTAGTGAACAGCTGTCTGACTGGGGGGGAGTCTTTGGAGGTCATAAAATCTTCACTGCCCCACCTGCGGCTTCTTCTGCCATAACTTCTTTTAATGCATCCTGGAACATCAAATCTTCCTTTGCAAACAGCCTCTGCTGTAACTCTCTGTTTCTCAGGCCACATACGAGTTGGTCCCTGAGCCGATCCTCTAAATCTGGAAATTCAGAGTCTGGACGCCTGTCTTAGGGCAGCCACGAATTCGGCCGCTGACTCCCCAGGCTGTTGTTCTCTTTGCTCGAATGCATGTTGCCAAGCAATGACAGACAGCCTGGGTTCAAAATGTTCTTTTAGTCTTCTCTTCAGATCAGCGAAGGAGACTGATTCTAAGCTGGCTGGGGCAATCAGATTCTCAGCTATGTCGAAAGTCGCCTGACCACATATGCATAGTAAGGTGGCAGCCTTCAGCCCATCTTCTCTCACCTGGTTTGCTCTTAGGTAATTCTCCACCCTGGAAACGTAAGAGCTCCATTGCTCTGGGTGAGACATGTCAAACTCGTTCAGCTTTCCAACCTTGGCCATAGCTGACACTCACTAAGTTTTTTTTTAATACCGTATGCTGCTAAGGGCTTCTGTGTGAATCCTGGGGATGGATCCTTCAGGATAATGATGCCTCCAGCGTGGCTTGCTGGCAGGCAGGGGGGGAACGCAGTTCCTACCAGGGCGCTGATGCCTGGTCTCACCCCTTAGTGACTTCTGGCTCAAGTTCTAGTGCTTCAGCTCTTTCTTCCTTAGCAGCACATCCCACCTTCGTCGCCACTGTTAAATACTGGGATCAGTATTTGATCAGACCGAAGGTTAAAGCAACGGTTCTTTATTGAATCAACACAGAAGCGGCTCTAACAGCTGCTTAGCTTCTATTTATACCGGACTGCCGCTAGGCGGCAGCCAATGAATTTAAAGCACTATTTGCCGCTCAAAGTACCGGCTTGTAACCAATATACAAACAGTTAGGGACTTGATTTAAACATACTCTGTTAACAGCTTATAACTGCCATTAGCATTTGGGTCAATACACAACAATATATTAAAAGGTAGAATAAAAACTAGTACTAATAATAATGGCTCCTAGCAACTCTCTAATTTCTGTTCCTCTTGAATATATATATTTCTGGTTTCCCAAAGAATCCATAAAACTGACAAGAACATATTGTAAAAATAATTTCAAACAATTGGGTTTTGGAATTAATTGCTAGGAAAAGCTATACACAATATGATAATTATCAGGTCATTGTACAATACTAGAAGGCAGTAATGTATAATAATGAGTCTAAATCTATAACTAGGGACAAGAATGGTTATGGTAACTATCTAGATTATGCCTTAGATTTAGGAGAAAATGCTTCTCTTGTAATATGGTAACATTATATTGGATCTTTTTGTATAATTCACCATAGACAATGTCCGGAAGGATTTTTATGCATGAAAGCTGGCCGAAACCCAAATTATGGCTATACAAGCTATGACAAGTTTGGCTGGGCATTCCTTTCACTCTTTCGCCTCATGACTCAGGACTATTGGGAGAATCTCTTCCAGTTGGTAAGTTTATATATAATATTACTGTTGAAGGAACTTCCTTTTATTTTTTTGCTTTTATTTGTTCCCCAGCATTTTTGCCAATGTTTATGAAAGCTTTTGATCATATGATGGGATTGCTTTTATTTCACCAGATGAAATAAACCCCAACTAGAGAAGACACTGAAGACATTGGTCCAGATATTCTGTCTTTTAAACTTTTCTAAACATGTATGGAATACATGCAGGTGTAAGGGTGGAAAGACTTCTTCTTCCCATGGTATTTTTCCATGGGAAACTTTCTCCCACATGGACTTGTATGTGGACCCTCTTAATTTTCCTTAATAGGAGAAATAATGGGAACCAGATAAGGAAAACAGGGTGCAGGGACTCAGCACCAGTCCAGATTCCTCTCCTTTAATTGTTTTACAAAAAGATGGAGAAGTGGGAGCTCCACTGAGAAGATATGAATGTAAGGATCTAATTGGGTCAATTCAAAGTCTGTTTCTGTATCTGCTTCTTTTCCATAATGACCACCAATCATAACTTTATTTAGTTTGATCCTAAGTGTCAGAATTCTATTTCAAAATGCCAAGCAATATGTGAAGTATAGCACAGAGGCTTTGAATATGTTCAAAGTACATTGCTTAGACTAATAAGCAACTTTTTTACTGTGGGCACACTGGGTTAACAAGGTTAATACTGTATGGAACAAAACTGTGACTGAATCTGGATGTTCTCTTTCGGATATCACGAAGCCTCCTCCCAGAAGGTAACAAGGAAAACAGGTTGTGAAGAGGATGTGTAGTGTCCCAGACAATCTTGCGGACCCTGCTCAAGCATCGCTTATATGCCATGTCCTGGATAGAAGGGAGTAACTGCCAATAATCTTTCCTGCCGTTCTCACCACTCTCTGCACCGCCTTCCTGTCTGAAGTAGTAATGCTTCCAAACCAGGCAGTAATACAATATGACAGGATGCTCTCAATCGTCCCTCTGTAGAAAGTGGTAAGGACAGGGGAAGGAAGATGTACTTTTCTCATGTGACACAGAAAATGCAGGTGCTGCTGTGCCCACTTCATCAGTGTCTCGCTGTTGAGCAACCAAGCCAACCTACTCATTAGCTGCACATCCAGAAATTTGATGCTGCTAACCAGCTCCACAGGTGAATCATTAATACATAGAGGAGTGTGGCTGTGCCTGCCTTGTCTGAAATCGACAATGATCTCTTTAGTTTTCCCAACATTTAAAACTAGGCTGTTTTTCTTACACCAGTTCACCAAACCCTCTACCTCCTTGTGGTAAGCACCCTCATTGTCATCTTGAATAAGGCCCACTACTGTTGTATCATCCACACATTTCACAATATGGTTGGTGGCAAACCTTACACAACAGTCATGGGTCAACAGGGTGAACAGCAGCGGACTTAGGATGCAACCCTGAGGAGAACCTGTGCTCAAGAAAATGGTGTTAGAAATATTAGTCCCAACTCGCACATACTGGGGCCTATCAATAAGAAAATCAAGAATCCAGTTTCACAAATGAGTATTAAAGCCTAAAAGGCCCAGTTTGTCTATTAGATGGTGAGGAACGATTGTATTAAATGCCAAACTGAAGTCGACAAACAGCATTCGCACATGAATATTTCTTTAAGTGCTCCAAGCTGAGGTGGAGAACAGAAGAAAAAGCATCCTCTGTAGAGCGATTTGGATGGTAAGCAACTGAAGTGAGTCAAATGCTGGTGGGAGGCTTGATACAATAATGTCCTTTATCAGCCTCTCAAAGCATTTCATAATGATGGTTGTAAGTACAACCGGATGGTAATCATTGAGACTAATCATTGAGACCCATCTCAATGACTATCTAGAAAGATTATATATGAGAATGGAATTCTGGACTACCAGGTATCAAGAAGGATGAATTTCTTCTTCTTTTTCTCTAGACCTTGCGAGCAGCTGGGAAAACATACATGATTTTTTTTGTGGTGATCATATTCTTGGGCTCTTTCTATCTCATCAATTTAATCCTGGCTGTGGTGGCAATGGCCTATGCAGAGCAGAATGAAGCCACCTTACAGGAAGAAAAAGAAAAAGAAGCAGAGTTCCAGAAGATGGTGGAACAGCTGAAAAAGCATCAGGAGGAGCAACAAAGACTGGTCAGAACCCTTTTTATTTATGTCTGTTTGATTTATCCAGTTTCAGAAGGTTTCAGTATATACAATTCTCATTCCTCAAGGGATTCAAGGCAACTTTGATAGTTCAACTTCATTTTGGATGTCAAGGAGAGGACACCTTCACATAAAAGGTTTGCAGCAGCTCTGGAATCAGCTTAGAACTCACACAATATTACCTACTTTGGGGATTTGGCAATAGTGCAGTGGTGCAGTGCCAATTTATAAGAAACCATAGCAAAGCTTCTTTTTTTTTTCCTTGAATCACTGAGTCTCTGCAGTTGTAGTGGTAGAAGAGGAGGTGATAAACTTCTTTTCTTTTCCCACAGTTTTCAGAAACTACTTCATTTTGAAAATCTCCTTCAACACAGGCCACTTTAGATGTGGCAATTGCAGAAATGCAGTTAACTTGCCTGGTTATGTAGATAGTTCCAGAGGAGGTGGACTTAACTCAATCTACTTACCTCCAAAATCTAACATGGTTACTTACTTTTTAAGGAAAACCTCAGCAGCAAATTGGAGCCCTTTTAGCCCCTAGCTCTACCTGCAAATAATTCCATCCCTGAAAATAGCAACTTCAGGAATTTATTTCTATCAGAATTCTATCAGAGACTAGTTTGAAAAACTTCTCTCTAGCCTCATGTTGATCCCTGAGAAGGCTCATCCCACTAAAACCGGCAGGCCAAGCTACTGTATATAAATAGGCAGCGAATCCCACACTCACTTGTGCTGATGATAGTTGAGTAATAAAATAACTGCAGGCAAAGAACCAAGCCCAGACAGTACCAAGAATTCCATAGGGTTTACTAGTATTTCTAACCAAATTCTAATCTGACCAATTATTAGTTGAATACTCTATTTTTAAAAGTGATTTAATCACTTCTATTGGCTTGAAAAAAGTGTGTGTGTGTGTGTGTGTGTGTGTGTGTGTGTAGTTTTATTGAACTATTATTTGGTATAAAATGGATAGATTAATTTTAAAAAAAGAAGGGTCAATGCTGCTAGAATTCTTAATATATTTTTTTACGTTATTATTTGGCTTGCTGATTATTTCAAGTCATTATGGTTGGTTGCACAGTCAATCAGATATTTATACTGGATCTATCATTTTTATCCATCTATCAAGTCCTTCCAAGGACCTGGAATAGGCAGATGTTGCTGTTTGATGGTGTTATAGGTATTATCACAGGATGTAACTGTTCTGTTTCAGCCGAAGAGACATCGAGGCGAGGCAGGAGTAACAAACACAAGTCTTTATTGAGATCACAAACAGAACAGAACAGAAGACAAAATGGCGCCATGGCCTTTTATAGCCCCTTGCAAGGAACAGCATCAACCAATCAATGCAAGGCTAGCCTCCCGCCTTATGCATGCGCACAAGGCTGGAGACAGCCTGTCTGGTCCCAGGCAACCACGTGGATTGCCCGGGCCTTCTGCAGCCTCCTGAGCCTGCTGAGTCATTCAGCAGTCCCGGGACATAACATCCCTCCCCCCTTGGATAAAACAATAAGTAAATACTTATAGTTTTAAAGCAACCTACATATACATGTTTTTTTTGTTCAGTTATCATGTTAATAATTCTAACACAATTATGCCTGCACACAGGCAGACCCTTATACCTCCTATTGTTTCAGGTTATCAATAGAACACCCTTCTATGAGTGTCCAGAGTTCTAGAGAACTAGTAAGCCTCCCTAATACTTGACAGGAACCTCACATAGTCCTTTAGATGCTTGGGTGGACCTTTGGCCCTCTCTGACCTTCTTGGAGCCAGCGTTGGTGCCTGGTGTGCCACCTCGCCTGATGGGCTAGGCAAGCCAGGACTTTGATGCCCCCAAGACCCAGGCAATCCTCCAGACTGCTGACTGGCTGGATCTGCTAAACCCAAACCAGAGTTCCTTGGTGGGGTGGAATTCCCCAAGTCCAGTGGTGGGGTGGAATTCCCCAAATCCACAATGGACCCCTCTTGGGAACACTGCCCTTCGAGCCCAAGACCAGCAGCTGGAGTGGCCTGAGGAACTGATTGACTGCCATGTCCCAATGACCCGGTGCCTGTGCCAGAGTCAGGAGCTGCCTCCATGGCAAAAACCCCTTCAGGAACATGTGCAGGAACATTTGAAGGTCCACCTTGGCGGAGAGACTGTGGTCCACAATCGTAATTGTGGTCCTCCTCCCCCCCCCAGAGCAGAGCCAGGGGCGGAAGAGTGGCTGGACAACCTCCAGCGCAGTTGGTCAATGTGACATCTGATCACACGACCATCATCCAAGGCCACTTCGTATGACAGTGGCCCAGAGACCTTGCATACCACTGCTGTCACCCAGAGATGTCCAGGTCCATAGTTCCTTGCCCAGACCGGATCGCCCACCTGTAGTCTCCTAGGTGCCCCTGGTTATGACACCTGTGAAGCCACCCGGTCAGGGTCCAGCTTAGTGATGAGTCTGCGACCCCAGCGGAGTTCAGCTGGGCTTTTCCCAGTGGCAGTGCAAGGTGTGGTGTGGTGACAAAGAAGAAAGTCAGCTAACCTGTGATGCCAGTTTCCATGAGTGATTCTCTTTAAAGCATCTTTGGTAGTACGCACCATACGCTCAGCTTGACCGTTGGAAGCTGGATGAAACGGTGCAGATGTGGCATGCCAGATCATGTTGGCTTGAAGAAAACCCTGAAACTCAGAAGATGTGAATTGGGGTCCGTTGTCTGAGACAAGGACATCTGGAAGACCATGTGAGGCGAAGATGCCTCTCAGCACCTGGATGGTCCTGGCAGTAGTAGTGGAGGAAACAGGAACAACCTCTAGCCACTTGGAATGGCTGTCCACGAGGAGAAGGAAGAATTGCCCCTGAAAGGGCCCAGCGTAGTCGATGTGTACCCTCGACCATGGTGTATGTATCTCCTCCCACCTATGTACAGGGGCCTGGGGCATTTCTGGCCTTGACTGTTGGCAGACTTGGCACCCATGCACCTGGGCCTCGATCTCTTTATCAAGCCCAGGCCACCAGAGGTGGCTACGTGCTAGCGCCTTCATCCGGACTATTCCCAGATGTCCCTCATGCAGAGAGAGCAAGACTCTAGTCCTCAATGAGGCCGGGATGACTACCCGGCTACCCCACAGGAGACACCCTTGGAAGCTCGTGCTTCCTTTGCCAGAACCCTTGGAATTCTGCACCCGGGCACGTGTCAGGCCATCCTGACAACACCCATGTCAGCACACGTGTAAGCGTGTGATCAGTGGCAGTTTCAGCAGCCACGTCCCTAGCATTGAGGGGAGATTCAGGCAATTCCTGAATGGAAAGAATGTGAAGAGCAGGAGCAGGATCTGCCTCTATCTGCTGTAGAGGTAATCTGCTGAGACCATCTGCATGGCCCATTTCTTTACCTGGTTTGTGAACCAGGGTGTAGTCATATGCTGACAAGAAAATTGACCATCTCAGCATTCTAGGAGATATAATGTGTGGGGTTTGTTTTGTTGTTGTAAACAAACCCAGCAAAGGTTTATGGTCTGTGTAAACTGTGAAATGGCGGCCATACAAGAAATCGTGGAATTTCTTTATTCCAGCCACTATTGCCAAAGCTTCTCTATCAATCTGTGCATAATTACGCTCTGCAGATGAGAGAGTCCTAGAGTAGTAGGCCACAGGGACTTGTGTCCCATCAGCCTTGAGATGGCTCAGTACAGCCCCAACCCCATAAGGGGATGCATCACAGGCTATGCACACAGGCAATTGCTCATTAAAATGGGCTAATACCGCATTTGAAGAGAGCAAGGCCTTGACCTCTGTGAAACTCCTTTCATGGACCTCCATCCATTTCCATGGAGCCTGTTTGTCCACTGCAGCCTTGTGGGGAAGGAATGAATGGTAAAAATTTAACAGCCCCAGGAAGGCTTGAAGCTCACTCTTTGACTGGGGGCTTGGGGCCTGCTGAATCGCTTGAAGCTTGGATTCCGAAGGATGGATGCCTTCAGCATCAATACGGAATCCCAAGAACTCAGTGACTCCAATTTTACACTTGTTTTGCTTCAGCTTCATCCCTGCTTGGCGGAAACGCAGCAAAACAGCTCTCAGCCTTTCAGCTAAGTTCACAGATGACTCCCCAGTGATGAGGACGTCATCAAAATAGGGACAGACCCCCGGAATACCACGGAGCGTTCGCTCCATCACATTTTGGAATATGCCAGGGGCTACATTAACCCCAAACTGCAGCCTTTTTACCTTAAAGGCTCCCCGGTGCATCACAATTGTTTGGGCCTCAGCCGTTGCCTCATCAACAGGTAACTGTTGATAGGCCTGAGCCAAATCCAGCTTTGCAAAGATCCGCCCCCCCTTGAGGGAGGCCAAAATGTGGCTCACCACTGGCACCGGATAGGCATGCTGCTGCAATGCTCTATTAAGTGTACATTTATAATCCGCACAAATCCGGACCTCTCCATTGGCTTTCAGTGGCATGACTATAGGGGTTTCCCATGAACTAGAGTCCACAGGCTCTAAAATGTCTTGCTGGATCAGCTTGTCCAGCTCTGTATCTATTTTGCTTTTCAAGGCAAAAGGTACCCTTCTGGGCTTGATTCTAATGGGTGTGATGGCTGGGTCCAAACGTAAGGCAATGGGAGGCCTCTTGTATGAACCAAGCTCTGCACTGAACACATCCGCAAACTCCTTGCAAACATCTGCAAGGCCTGATGTTTGCAGATTGTGCAGCCCAGTCACTTGGATCCCAAGGGCCTCTAACCAATCGAGTCCTATAAGACTCGTGCGATCACCCCCAACTACCACCACGTCTAGCAGTCCTTAAAAACTCTTACGCTGCACTCTGACTGTGGCCTCCCCCTTCACACTGACCCTCGAATTTTGAAAGTCAGTGAGGATTAAATTTGAAGGCCTGAGTTTGACTCGAAGGCCGCTTCTGTGGCAAACCTTATTAAAGGTGTCTAAGGAGATGATTGATAGTGCGGACCCGGTGTCCAGCTCCATCGACAAGAGAACCCCTTGCAACTTCACATCAAGGTGAAGTTTCTTTTTTAGAGGCCTGTGAACCCCAGTTTTGAAAATGCCCCTACGGAACGCGCAGAAGCCCACCCTATTTTGGCTGGGGACCTTGGTACCTTTCAGAGGCAATTCTACTGTAGACTGTTCCTTCTGGCGACCCAAACAGACGGATGCAATGTGGCCTTGCCTGCCACATGCCCGGCAGGTAGCGGAGCGAAACCGGCAATCAGCTCGCTTGTGGCGTCCTCCACAGCTGAAACACCAAAGGGATGCTGCCGCTCTTTCTCTGTGCCCTTGAGGCTTCTTCACTTCGGTCTGTTGAAGCCTGTCCACCTCTTCCTCCGGATCCGATTCGGATGCCTCTCGAGCAACATCTTGATGGATTGAGACTGCCGCTGGGGGCTTCCGGGCGAGCCGCAGGGCCTTCACAGTGCCGCCTGCTGCTTCTTCAGCTGCAATCTCTCTCAGAGCATCTTGGAACGATACATCTTCCTTTGCAAAAAGTTTCTGTTGCAGCTCACGACTTCGCAGTCTGCAAACCAACTGATCCCGGAGTCTCTCTTCCAGATCCGTGAAAGCACACTGCCTAACTGCTTGTCTTAAGGCAGCAACAAAGTCCGCGGCAGACTCACCAGGCCTTTGATCTCTCTGCTCAAATGCATGCCTCCAAGCAATTACTGATAGCTTGGGTTCGAAGTGCCCACGCAGCATCCTCTTCAAATCGGTGTATGCAATTGATTCCAATGGTGCTGGGGCTACAAGATTTTCTGCAATGTCAAAAGTCTCTTGCCCACAGACACACAGCAATGTAGCAGCTTTGAGGCCATCTTCCTGGATCTTATTAACCCTAAAGTAATTCTCCACCCGAGCCACGTAAGAACTCCAGCGCTCAGGGTGAGACGTGTCAAAATCTGACAAACGGCACAGCTTTGACATCTTTACAGCCTGTAACCTCTTCGATGCCTCTCACTGCAAGGAATGAGAAGGGGTCCCTTGAAGCCGAGCTCACTTCCAGCGTCTTCGTACTGGCAGGCAATCGCTTCCCCCGGATGCCGAACTTCTCAGCGCTTCAGGCCTCCTTTGGCAAGTCAGCCTAGCTTCTCCTGTTTCTTCTTGCAGCGAATCCCACCTTTGTCGCCAATGTTCTGTTTCAGCCGAAGAGACATCGAGGTGAGGCAGGAGTAAAAAATACAAGTCTTTATTGAGATCACGAACAGAACAGAACAGAAGACAAAATGGCTCCATGGCCTTTTATAGCCCCTTGCAAGGGACAGCATCAACCAATCAATGCAAGGCTAGCCTCCCGCCTTGCGCATGTGCACAAGGCTGGAGACAGCCTGTCTGGTCCCGGGCAACCACGTGGATTGCCCGGGCCTTCTGCAGCCTCCTGAGCCTCCTGAGCCATTCAGCAGTCCCAGGACATAACAGTAACTGTTCCAAGTAAAGCTGCCTTTAGCAATTGACTGATGGTGATTTTGTCAATGCCAGTAGTGTTCAAGGGCTGCTCCAGATGTTTTGGGATTGCATCCAAGGTGCCTATCACTATTGGTACTATTCTTGCTCTATTTTTTGCCATAGTTGTTCTACTTCTATTTGCAAGTCTTTGTATTTTGTTATTTTCTCCAGTTCTTTGAAGAGCCCTAATAGCACAATGGTTAGAATGCTGTATTGCAGGCTAACTCTGCCCATAGTCTGGTGTTTGATCATGACATGCTTGAGGTTGACTCAGGCTTCCATCCTTCCCAGGTTGGTAAAATAAGGACCCAGATTGTTGGGGACAACATGCTGATGTTGTAAAGCGCTCCGATAGTGCTGTAAAGTACTGTGGAGCGGTATATAAGTCTAAGTGCTATTTCTATTGCTTTCTATACTATTCTGCTGTCTCCAGGTACTGCCATGTCCATTTTCAGTCTTTTTTGTCTTTCTTATTGATAGTTGTTAAGTCTTGGATGTTATGTGGTAGGTGCTTGTCTGTCTGAATTCTACAGTCCCAGAGCACTTTAGCTTCTTCATTTTCTATGACTTTGACTATTTTGTGGTCCCACCAGTTCTTGCTTGCAAGAAAATGGCATTTCTTGCAGATATCCCAATGCCCCATTGTTGCTACTTTATTGTGCTATTTTTTGGGGTATTATTATTATTGTTTTAGTACAAAATCTGTGAGAAATTTGTATCACATACGCACACCCTTAAGATTGCACACTTCCTCCTCCAGCCATTGCTGCCTTAGAGTTTTAAACATCAACTCTGAGCCAGCAATTTGCTTGCTATTTCATTCCTGAGCAGTGACATAGCCTCTCAGACTCCTTGCCAGATTACTGACAGGATTGCCAACAGGACTGGCTTCTTGGAGCTGCTTAAATAGAACACATGTAGGTAATATTTTTTATCCCCTCAACAAATTTCTTGGATAAATATTCAACATAACATTCTAAAGAACATAGAATGGAGTGCTGGTAATCCTCATTTAGCGACTGCCTTGCACACCAACTGTTCACAATTACAATTACTGATGACCAGTCCTTGCATTTACAAACCATAAAGCAAAGGAAAACTGAAGATAAACTCAGTCATGATTTTACTTGAAGCTGCTTTGCTGGTCCCAATAATCATAGACTATCAGCTATTCTCTGATATCCATGACAACAAAGCACTGCAATCTCAGCTCAATCTATCAACAATATAACTCATGCCAAACTATCAACAACATCAGACATTGCTGCTTATCTTCAGGCAGTGTTCACTTTCTGTTGACAGGCCCCTGCAGCCTGCCCAAGGCATCTCCATGTTGCACGAGGCCTTTGTTCTTGAAACAGGTTTGGAGAATATTCTTCTATAGCTTTCACAGTCTACAAAACCTCATGAAAGTACACCCCATTTTTGCATGATTTTCAGAGACTCTGGAGACTGTGCAAGAGTACAGCTTTCTCATTAATTTCCAGAGGGTCCAGAGGACACAGAAAAGCACACCCCATTTTTGCATGGCCTCTGAAAAGAACAGAGTGTCCTTTCGAGAATAGTTGTTGTCGGGTTTTGGTGACTGCCGGCATGTCAGCTTTGATAATGTGTGTCATAGGTTTACCATCACTACCTTAGAGTATAGAAGGCCTTTAAGCAACTCCATTTGGTTTGCCAGTTGTACCCTTTCCTAGAGTGGAAGGCCTTTCAGACAATCACTCATGCTGTAGTCACCTCACTCTACGTGGGCTGTCCTTGAAAACCACCCAGAAAGTTCAACTGGTTCAAATGAGGTGGTGTGAACAATAATGGGTATGCTTTGGTATGTCTGTCTGTCTGCATTTATTTATATAATATGCTTTTGTCTCACTATTTTGAATATGCCTACATAACACTTCTGCTTCATAAGCTGCACTAGTTGTCAATTTGGCAACTGGGTGCTTGTTGTTATCAATAAAGCCCCACATGGCATAGGGTCTCATTATTTGAGGGTATACTTATCTCCCATATCA